>JAWZYT010000739.1:427500-520000 GCA_034508575.1 Petrolisthes manimaculis
ATTTAGGAAAAGAATGTCCTTACTCCATAATTATATATAGAATGAGTTTAGGTTTGAAATTGGGTGTGATATGTTACTTACTTGTGTGTGTGTGTGTGTGTGTGTGATTAGTTACAATATAAGGAAGATCTGTAACTATCAATTGGCTCTGTGTTACTAGCTTACAATATCGTGTATATAATTATATATGAGAGAGGGAGTATAGCTATAGACTTACAGCTCCGGACAGATCAATGGACCACACTTCTTCCACCATCGACTTGGTGTGGGCTTCAACGGATATGATATCACTGACAGGTGGAGGGGGGAGGGGAGAAATGTGGGCAGAGTTCTATAGGGGGGGTGGGTAATGTGGGAGTCTTTACCACGTAGCGTTACCAATGTTGAGCCATCCAGAAATTTGAATCCCGAACCACTTGTGATCATGGATGTGAACCACTCACTTGAAGGTGGTAGGAGAGGAGGGGTTGGGTTGGGGAGAGGGGGTAAAGTTCACCAGTGATCGAGATGGAGAGAATTATTGGATCAAGTAGCTAAAGATTATAAACGAACAAAGCCGACTGTCGCATTTATTATGTTTTCTTTTGTAATAAATCCAACTCTGATGCTGCATTCCATGGTATATTCTTTATTATTTGAAATGAATCCAGATTTTAACTAATACAATTAACACGACACACGTTTTTGATGACTAATATATCAAGCCATGCACCACCTACTCAGTGTTGAAATAAATTTCAAGTAGCCTAAATCCTTTATTGTTACCCTGTATCATTCACGACATTTTCTAATAAACGTTTATTGTGTAACTGGTTACCAAAGGATAATAGTTATAGTGTAAGATGTTAATTACCCAATAACTACTCCATCTGTTCTTCTTCACCCCGTCCTCCCTTATTCATTTCCCTCTTTCCTCTCCCTACTTGCCAGCATTCCTTACTCTCCATCTTACCACCACCACCATCATTCTGTGTGTTGATGCATAATCTGTTAATGCGCAAACAAGACCACAATAGAAATAAAAGTGATATTTGGTATGCAAATACAATCCGATATATATGACGAATATATTTATTACCGTTATTTATTTATCTGAGGTCAACATCTATGCCAGCCATTCAGTCGCCAGTGTTAGTGAACCAATCACAAGATTTAAAGGATATTGTGTCAGCTGTAATGTTATTACTAATTAAAACAGGGAAACTTGAAATCAGACATTTATTGGTTATTGTTTACATGATTTTGTCAGTTTGTGAAAGCTCCACAAGTCCTCGTCACGAAGCATTCAAACCCATAATCCAACTGGGTCTGTAGGCACCACACTGTAAATGATAACACGTTGGTGTCATACAATTATAATAACTGTTAACTTATTATAACCTGAAGTTTTTACTTCGACCTCATAATAGTGAGGAGGCATGGTGCCTCAATGCCCGAGCGACTGGTGGCTGTCATTGAGAAGGAGGGTGGCTGGACACGATACTAGCAACAAATTGATGAGTAATAAAATGAAATATGTAATCTACAGTATTTCAAGCCTTAATGTGTTCATAGAAGTGTATATAAATAGTGTATACACTGTATCTCATCGTGGCTAAGGGTCTAAAGCAATACATATTTAGGTGCTTATAATAATAATATGAAAACAAAACAAACATTACACATGCTGAATGCAAACGTGAGGTCGAAGCAAAAAGATCAAGTTATAATCAGTTAACAGTTATTATAATTGTATGACACCAACGTGTTTATCATTTACAGTGTGGTGCCTACAGACCCAGTTGGATTATGGGTTTGAATGCTTCTTGACGAGGACTTGTGGAGCTTTCACAAACTGACAAAGTCATGTAAACAATAACCAATAAATGTCTGATTTTAAGTTTCCCTGTTTTAATTACTAATAACATTACAGCTGACACAATATCCTCTAAATCTTGTGATTGGTTCACTAACACTGGCGTCTGAATGGCTGGCCTAGATGTTGACCTCAGATAAATAAATAACGGTAATAAATATATTCGTCATATATATCGGATTGTATTTGGATACCAAATATAACTTTTATTTTTATTCTAGTCTTGTTTTCGCATTAACAGATTATGCAGCAACACACAAAATGATGGTGGTGGTGGTAAGATGGAGAGTAAGGAATGCTGGGATGGAGGGAGAGGAAACAGCGAATTGAATAAGGGAGGACGGGGTGAAGAAGAACAGATGGAGTAGTTATTGGGTAATTAACATCTTACACTATAACTATTATCCTTTGGTAACCAGTTACACTATAAACGTTTCTTAGGAAATGTCGTGAATGATACAGGGTAACGATATAGGATTTAGGCTACTTGAAATTTATTTCAACACTGAGTAGGTGGTGCATGGCTTGATATATTAGTCATCAAAAACGTGTGTCGTGTTAATTGTATTAGTTAAATTTGGATTAATTTAAAATAATAAAGAATATACCATGGAATGTAGCATCAGAGTTGAATTTAGATTACAGAAGAAAACATAATAAAGGGGACAGTCGGCTTTGTTCGTTTATAATCTTTAGCTACTTGATCCAATAATTCTCTCCATCTCGATCACTGGTGAATTTTACCCCCTCTCCCCAATCCAGCCCCTCCTCTCCTACCACCTTCCAGTGAGTGGTTCACATCCATGATCACAAGTGGTTCGGGATTCAAATTTCTGGAGGGCTCAACATTGGTAACGCTACGTGGTAAAGACTCCCACATTACCCCCCCTATATAACTCCGCCCACATTTCTCCCCTCCCCCCTCCACCTGTCAGTGATACCATATCCACTGAGGCACATACCAAGTCGATGGTGGAAGAAGTGTGGTCCATTGATCTGTCCGGAGCTGTACCTCGTTGGAATGAGTCAAAGCCAAGGGTAGAACGGTAAGGAACAACAGTAACAATATTGTGGGTGTTGTTGTTGTTGTTGTTGGTCCTTTTCTCAGCATGTCTTATACCAATGTTTATATAGCCTAGAACAGATGAAAGAAAGGCAGATTAGATTAGAGTGAAAATAATCAATACGAGTGGTAAAAATCAACAGTAACAAAATAATAGTGGATGATATTGGTACCTTCTTTAATAGCCTGTCTGATACCAATGTTTATACAGCCTAGAAGAAAGGAAAAATAGGTAGATTAGATTAGAGTAAAAATAATCCATACGTGTGGTAAAAAACAACAGTAACAACTTTATAGTGGATGATATTGGACTTTCTTTATAGCCTAAATGAAGGAAAGGGGAGAAGAGGGAAATTAAAGCTATAGTGAAATTTATCAACGTTTTTACAAAGTGCATAAAATACGAGTGGTAAAAAACAACAGTAACAAAATAATAGTGGATGATATTGGACCTTATTTTATAGCATGTCTCACTAATGTTTACATCCTAGATGAAGGAAAGGAAAGGGGAGAGGAGGGAGATAAAAACTAGTGAATTTAATCAACATTTTTACCAAGATATACGAGTGGTAAGAAACAACAGTATCAAATATAATAGTGGATGATATTGGACTTTGTTTTATAGCATGTCTCACTAATGTTTATACAGCATATAATTATAATAGATGAAGGAAAGGGGAGATTTAGAGGGAAAATAATCACATTCATATTATTATAAAATTGTCTTCAACATTCGTCAAAATATCGCATGTGAAAATAATACGGTAGAGAATTTATGCAAAACTATAATAACTTTTTGAGCCACTGTGGCTTACAATATATACATCGGTGTTAAAATAATAATGCAGAATAATAATAATAATAATAATAAATATATAAAGATTTTTCCTACCAATAAAAAATCATATCACATAATATTATATCCTTTTTTTAAACTCTTTTTTCATTTTACTTAACATATATATTTTTATTTACCTCTATAAAAGACGATAATTATGAAAACCGAGTATATAATTTTAGTGTGATTTAAGGTGATATTTTCTTATTAAATTGTTGAAATGGAACATGTGTGATGCCTCCATACAAACTATATACAGTCGTGGTCAAGAAAAATCATCCACATATGTGTATCTCAAACAATTTACTGTCTAATGTTTTCACGTTAACATATGTAGCCCTGATTGTTACAACCAAACGAGTGCCAACTACCCTGAAATTGAGTTATTAACTGGAATTACTTCTACAATTCCTCTTCTATCTAATGAACAAATGAATATCATCTTAGCTTACATGTAGACAGGCCTAGAACGTCTGAAATAGAATGGAGTGAGTACTGATGGAGACACGGACAAGCAAGAGAGTCAAGTAGCAGTGAGCAGTCGGTCAGCTGAAATATGTTGCCATGCGTGATTTACTTATTATTTACTTCGTGCTTTACGTGATTATTTTATTAGCAGTTGGGAACGTTTGCTATAGAGTAAACACATTAATGTACATATTTATTGCAAAAACAAACTGTAAATCCATGTAGTTATCACAATATTGACATAAATGATAAAGGAAATTCTTGGACGATGCCGGTGGGTGGTGCCCGGCGCCATACCACCAGGCTAATAACAGCCCAACTTCTCGTACTGCATTTTTAGGAAACTCTAAGGGTGTAACAGTAGGACACGGCCTGTCTCGGGAACGTCTCACTGCGCATGCGTAGAGGTTTGAAAGTGCCAGGCGCATGAGTGACAATGGCAAGAGAGCAGCGTTGCCAATTTAGCAAACATTTACACTTCTTTGAAGAAGATAACGACAGAATAATTGGAAAATCTTTGTTTGAGCTAGATAGCCAAAATGGAACAAAACAGATAAAAGAAATATAGTAGAATATGTGGATAATGAGAGAAAACAAAGAGAGAAAACTAGAATCAGGCAATACAAAGAAGATAAAGAGACGACAGGGTGTCCGATGAAAAGGCTATCCCCCAAAAAAACAGTGATTGTAACACTGACAAACACTCGCTCCTGCAAACAACAATCACCAAAGCTGAAAAGATGTGTATATGGAGATGTTCATCATCTTTTGAGTGGAACGAAGCAGGCAAGTTATATTATAAGATATTATACATTAGTTACCTGTTTGGGGAGCAAGCTATCAGCAGTTTTAATATGAAATTCACCATCTAAGGTTGAACCCAAGCTGTGTTTGAACTGGTGTTCTACAATTTTCTCTTATTTTTATTTATTTATTTACTTTAATAAATAACTATTTATCACATAGAATGCCCAATATTACTAAATTTGGGGACTGAAAAATACGATATCCACTACACTTAAAAGAGATAATTAATGTTAACGCATTTACAAGGCAAATGGTATATGTAGAAGTTGTTTGTAATAGTGAAATATAAACACTGTTAATAGTATTTTTTTTATTAAATCGAATTGTGGTAAAAATAATCCAAATGTAATATGGATTTTACATGGAATTTCTTAAACTCACATATGATTTACTTTCTTTATTGTACTTTCAGACATGATGTTATATTTCAAACAAGCTGCAGATAGAAGGAAGGTACTGAGGAATTTTGATGAGCTGCCGATAGTGTTCCATTTGTACCACAGTGGCTGGCATGTAACATAAGAGAACATTTCCAAGGAAATTTTATGACACAGGACATCCAGCATTATGGATGTGGTTATACTGTATACATGTATGTGTGTGTGTTTTTTGTGTAGACCATAACATGACACAAATACATTGATAAGTGTATATGAATTGAGTAGGATTCTTGTAAAGTGTTCATTCAATATTGAATGAATTACTCTCTAATCCCAATGCTGTATTGCTCTCAAGTAATTTTAACATTTTTTCCAGATTGTTACTTGCAGTCAGTACCAGAGGTTTACAACACTGATGATTCAGGCCTCAGAAATATGTCCCATTAATGTCAAGGAACACTTAGAGTTACTTGGAGTAGACCTAATTGGTGAGTAATACTGTATATTATCATTATTTCATCTTTGTTGGTCCACTGAGTTTCTTTAGCTGTTGGTCATAATTACACAATTATGAATTCTTAAGCAAACAATTTCTGTTAATCCATCCAACCTAACCCCTACAATTAACAACTTTTATGATATTCTTTTATGCTGTAAATGGAGCATGCCAAAGTGTTCAGGAAATAGTTCTTAAGCAAACAATTCCTGTTAGTCCATCCAGCCTAACCCCTAAGTTACAATTAACAACTTTTATGATATTCTTTTATGCTGTAAATGTAGCATGCCAAAGTGTTCAGGAAATTGTTTAATTCAGTGTTTGTTCTGTAACCGGCTGTTTCATTTAAACTGTAATAAAACTCCTTGCCTTGTGACCTTTTCATTTGTAGTGATGGTACACAAGAAGTAGAGTTCTTTTAAATGAATAGTACAGTAGTTCAAGTTCAAGTTAAGAGGTCCCGCAGAGGGCTGCTCATGGGCAGCATAATATGCGGGGGTTGTACCGAGGATTCAGGAATCCAAGTCAGGATTAGAAAGGGCGTTAGGATGAGGGTGGATTGGGTCAGAGACTGTAGGCTGAGGATTAGGATTGGGGAGGTAATGATTGGTGATCCTATTTCTAAACATGTAGTTTGCTATCAGCCCTTTTATCTGAGGCCAGTTTGGAAGAATCCTGCTAACATAATCTTTACATTTTTAAGGGCAGCTGAGAGAGACGAGAGCTGGGAATATTCTCATCTGTGTTCTCCCATGATGAGAAAGATGAAGAGTGATAAACTCTGGTAGGTGCATTGTTTGGGTAAAAACTTATATCACTGAGTAATAATGTCAGCCTTCTGAAAAGTACTTGCAAAAAAGTACTATATAGCCAATCCTTTGACATTGTTTATAAATTGTAAAAAAAAAAATGCATTTTATTACTAGAGTTGAATATTTTTATTGCAATAACAATAAATCAGGATTTCTTGACCTGGGGTTCATGAGGATTAGATATTAATTAGTTAGCATATGTATCCACTATACAACCAATAGGCTGTATAAATAATGAACATCTCAGTGACTCTAAAATGTATAAGAACCAATGAATTTTAGGAGTAATTCATTTTGCATGTTTACAGATCCATTGCAGTGGACCACCACATCGCTGTGATGCAGTGGCCAAAGTACCCTGACAGAATAAGTTGTGGTGGTGGTGGTGGAAGGCACCACCACACAAAATGATTGGGGGAAAATAAAGTGTGGTCCAAAACAAATTGACGACATTGTGCTTCGGTTTGGCCATATAATTGATTTTTAATAATCTTAAACTTATAAGAATAAACTTAAAAGATACACACATCATTTAGGTAAATTTGCCTTGCTTCTGCATTGTTACACTTGACTTTGACAAATATTTGTTGTTAATTTAACAAATATATGAATAAATGCCATATTTAATATTTGATTAAAATGTTTACAGTGCTACTAAGAAATGTTGATTAATTTTGTCCATATTTTCGAAAATCAATCTCTCTATCTGTAGCTCCAACACCTCGTTCGATCCAGGAACTCCCACCAAGGGGGTGGCCACAGCAGAAGGAGACTCTTCTGCCCTGTTCCAACACTCCCTCGTCACTTGCTCCATCCCCCCTCACACGTCTCTCTCTCATATACTCTTCCACTCTGTTCTGCCATCTAACTGGTGGTCTGCCTCTCACACCATGTCCCACAACTTCACTTCCATACACCTTTACAAAGTCCTCACCTCCTCCATCCTCTCACCCTCTAAAGTTATCTCACATTCCATCCCAGTTGGTACAGCCACTCTGTAGGGTATAGCAAAGTCAATTACTTCTGTTTTGGTCCTCTTAAATACCATCACCTTACTCTTACCAACATTTGCCAGTTTTACCTTCAGTTTTCTTCGCTTACACACAAACTGAAAGTCATCCACCACCCTCTGTAACTCCCTTTCACTCTCGACCAGCAGCACAGTGTCATCCGCAAATACTCTTGCAACCAAGGACCAATCTACTCCATTCAACCTCAGTTTTGCACCCAGGCCCTCCACCTATGCCTTCATCTCACTCATAAAATTATCCATAAAGATATTGAACAGCCATGGTGGAATGACACACCTCTGCCTCAATCCTACACTGATATCATAGTTCTCACTAAAATCACCCTCGACCCTCACACAAGCTTTTGCCTCAATCCCCTCCAACAAGCGTCCACCAACACCGTAAATTCTTAATACATCGGTGATAGCTCTCCTATCAACCCTATCGTATGCCTTCTCCAAGTCCATGAAGGCAGCATACAACTTCTTACCCTTCCGAATATATTTCTCCACAGTTGATTTTAATGCAAATATTTGATCCACACACCTCTAGCCTTTCTGAACCCTCCCTAACTTTATTCTCTGTTACTTACTTCAGTCTCTCAGTAAGAACCTTCGCATACACCTTCTCCAGTATACTAAGAAGGCTTATTCGCCTATAGCTACCACACATTATAATAAATTATACTGTACCAGCTGTTATAAAAAATATGTCTTTTTAATCATATACAACATTAACAATTTATTATAGGAAACAAAGTTATTTATACTGTATTTGATATTTTGCAAGACCCTATGTTATTATATTTATACTGTACTAGCAGGGATACCCGACGTTGTCCGGGGATCTCTCTCTATCTCTAACTATCGCCCTATCAGCCTAACCTCAGTAGTATGCAAAATGTTAGAGACAATCATACGAGATAAACTTACAAATCATTTAGAGGAAAACAACTTACTCAGAGACACTCAACACGGTTTCCGCAATAAACGCTCTTGCCTAACGAATCTATTAGACTTTTTAAACGACATTTTTAACGAATATGATAAGAGTAAAGCAGTAGACATAATTTATCTAGATTTCCAAAAAGCCTTTGACAAAGTTCCCCATAAACGTTTAATAAGTAAATTAAAATCTCACAGAATCCAAGGCGACACCGTAAGATGGATAGAAAACTGGCTAAGAAACCGTAAACAACGTGTGGTAATAAATGGAAAATCATCTAATTGGACTGGCGTTACGAGCGGGGTGCCACAAGGGTCAGTCTTAGGGCCAATCCTATTCCTAGTTTACATAAACGATATAGATGAAGGTCTCTCATGCATAATATCGAAGTTTGCCGATGACACTAAAATTGCTAATACAGTACTCACTAACGCACAAACTAAAGAAATGCAAGATAACCTCGATAAATTGTCGAATTGGGCGAAAACTTGGCAAATGTCCTTCAATGTAGATAAATGTAAAGTACTCCATATCGGACATCGTAACGTAACTGCAAACTACTCGTTAAATGGTAATCAAATTAAAAGCGTGGATCAAGAGACAGACTTAGGGGTCACAATATCAAGTAACCTAAAACCCAGTCAGCAATGTACGGAAGTAATTAAGAAAGCAAATAAAACTATCGGCTTTATTGGCAGAGCATTCGAGTATAAGTCCAAAGACACAATCCTCACTTTGTATAATTCCTTGGTCCGTCCCCTTATGGAATATTGTGTCCAAGCCTGGTGCCCGTACTACCAGAAAGATATAGTAAAATTGGAACGAGTCCAACGTAGAGTTACTAAAATGATACCAAGTCTACGAAACAAAACGTATGAAGAGCGGCTAAATGAACTGAATCTATTCCCACTAGCACAACGTAGATTGAGAGGCGACTTAATCCAGGTATTCAAAATAATCAAAGGCATAGACAATATGGACTGCAACAAATATTTCAATATCGATCAATCAAACTACACGAGAGGTAATGGCTGTAAAATCATAGGTAAATCTTTTAATTCACACGAATCCAAGAATTTCTTTTTTAACCGAGTCGTCAACTTATGGAATGGGCTTCCCCGTAACGTAATAGAATGTAACACAGTAGACAGCTTCAAACGTCGCCTTGATAAACACCTTGCATCTAATCCCCGACTTTCGATGTTTACTAATGAATAATTTTTTGCCCATTACAGCCAAATTTCAACTACTTTCTATCTTTCCTATAAAATTCCTTGTGGAGTTTTCTCTACCAACTCCACAAGGTTCTGACTCCTGACTTTATTTCCAGTACGGCTCAGGCCGGAGGGATTGGAGGGTGGGGAGAGAGCCTTCTACTTTGCTATCCTTACCTACGACTATCACTGGGGAGAAATTCATTCTCTACCAGTAACCTTCTAATCAGATCACCCCGTGTGGACCGTAAGGTCTGTTGTGGTCTGTGATTCTATGTAACTCTATGTAACTCTCTCTCTCTCTCTCTCTCTCTCTATCTCTATCTCTATCTCTCTCTCTCTCTCTCTCTCTCTCTCTCTCTCTCTCTCTCTCTCTCTCTCTCTCTCTCTCTCTCTCCACTCTCTCTCGACAACCACCTTGCCGTTGGTGAGTGAGCTTGTGTGATCTGTTTGAATTTGGCTAGCTATGCTGGGGGACATATAGTCCAGTAGGGTTACCCATGCCAGAAAGGTAGCGTTATTAGGATCCTGACTAAGAGTTGTCAATTCTTCACATTTCCCCCTTCTTGGTGTATCTCCTAGCATCCCTCTACTAGTCTTTTTCGGTTCTGTTACTATTAAGTTTCACAACTGCTCTTCAACTGTCCTAAAAAAAAAAAAAAAAAAAAAAAAAAAATCTTCATCACTTTGGATATAAGTTTTTATTGTTAAGGACCTCACCAGCTACCTTATGCCGTGTGAGAAGGGAGGCTTTGGAACCTCCTAAAACAATGCCTTTTAATGCTCACAGGTTTCGAAAGGGCTGAGATTGAAGGGATCTCAGGTGTGTGGGGTACGAGTAATGGAGATGCCTCAGGACCCCCATAGGTATTCTCTTAGATTAATTAGCCTGACCAGCTCCCTGTGACCATTCTTAGGTGCCTAAAGGCTCGACTGCTCTTTGGTGAGAGAGCTTTCATGCCTTGCTGGTTGCCAGGCCAGTAAAAGATCTCGGATTAAATCGTGGGCATTTAGCTGTACTATTTGCTTTAAGTTTGGCCGCGGATGGAGGATTAGTAGGGATTAGTAGGAAAACGATACACTTCAAGCACCCCTGTCGAAAAATCAGATCCCCATTTATTTGGGACTCTTGTGCTGCTCAGTTGGGAGCTGCGGCACGATTGGGGCCGTCCGGCCCAGGGGAGACCTTAGGGTTGGTGTGCTTGGCTCATAAGAGTTTCTGTTGGCTGAACGACCGAAAACCTTCTGGAAGTAGGCGGATGAGACTTATGCGAGACTAAATCACATTACCCTTTCTTTTATATTATTGGTCTTATATTGAATTAGAGCGAGATGACTGGTCCATCAGCAAGAAAATTTACATGTTCTACATGCAAGGTGTACCGCTGGTGTGAGGACTTCAGCGGGAGGAGTGCGAGTGACCTAGACCCCTCAAGTGTCTGCGACTTTTGCAAACTCGAGGAGAGGTTGATGGAGCACATGGCACTGCTCACGAAGGAGAACAACTCCCTAAAGGAGAAAGTTCTCCTGATGGAGTCCAAGAGGTGTGACTGCCACGTGAGAGACGAGGCAGTCCAAGGAGCTTCTTCACCGGAGAGCTCCACCACGGTGGTGAAGAAGAAGAAGAACAAGAAGAAGAACAACAACATTGAAGAGAGAAAAGAGACTGCAGAAAAGCAAAATGGAAAAGAAACTGCAGAAAAGTGTGATGAAGAAGAGGAGGGGAATATAGAGAGGGGAGAAAACCACAAGAAGACAGTTGAGGAAGAAATTGAAAACAAGGCAACAGAGAAGGAAAAGAAAATGAAGAAGAAAAAGAAGACGAAGAAGAGGCAACCTGGAGGAAGTGACAAGCCCGGCAGGAATTCAAAACACTCTCGGGTTCCTGACAAGGCATCTCGTGCTCCTACCAAGGAGAAGCCTGTGGAGATACACATTGTAGGTGATTCCCAGGCACGAGGGCTGCAACCCCTAATGGCAGCTCGCCTTCACACTTCTGTGAAGGTGAATTGTCTACCAGGTTGTGGCAATGCTGACCTCCGAAAGGAAGCTGAGAGGATCCAAACGTCCAGATCTGCTGTCATTGCACTCATGGTGAGTGGTAATGACATCTACCTGAGAAATGGTAGAGTAGGCATGACTGAAGGAGTCCTCTCGGATGTGCTCGGTGCAGTAGACGACTGTGGGTTAAAAACCCGCAGAAGGGTAGTTGTTGGCGTGCTCCCAAGGAGAGGCCCTTCTGGGACTGCTCTGTCAAAGAACATTGCAGTAAATCAGCGCCTGGCTGATTTGTGTACTGCTGAGGGGGTGTTCTTTGTGGACCCCTACACCTCATTCTTTGGTAGAGACGATCTCTACCAGAGGGATGGC
The DNA here is from genome assembly GCA_034508575.1 of Petrolisthes manimaculis. Classification (NCBI taxonomy): domain Eukaryota; kingdom Metazoa; phylum Arthropoda; class Malacostraca; order Decapoda; family Porcellanidae; genus Petrolisthes; species Petrolisthes manimaculis. The sequence goes on from JAWZYT010000739.1 coordinate 439,759, forward strand.
ACACATCTCTCACCAAAGGGGAAGGAAGTCCTTTCCAAATTAATGGAAGACACCGTCCGACGATGTCTCAGGAGCACTCGACCGAGTGTGGAGGAGAGCCCTCGACGCTATGCTAGAGTGACCCCAGAGAAGACATTCGCCGAGATCCTGAAGAAGGATATCCCCAGCACTACCAAGACAGCGACCAAACCGGGAAACGGAGGAGAATAGGGAGCCCTGCAGTTGGGGGTTCCCTAAAGGTTCTATTGTTCAATGCCAGGTCCATCCGAAACAAGTTTTTGGAACTGCGGGCCCTCGTTGCGACAGAGGAACCTGAGATGGTGGCCATAACGGAGTCATGGTTGAGAACCTCAGACAGAGATCTTGAAGGGGAATTCATGATTCCAGGCTACCAACTCTTCCACAAAGATAGAGAAAACAGAGGGGGTGGTGGTGTGCTGTTGTATGTAAAGAACTCCATCAGATCGATGACCTGCAACATCACATCGAACCACGAGCTCCTTGGAGTTGACCTAGAAATAGGCACTGCAAAATACCGAACCCTGCTGCTTTATAGACCCCCTGGACAACTCAGTGAGATCGACAGGGACCTGTACCAGTTGCTGGGAGAACTAGTGGACGGCAGGGTGTGCATCCTTATGGGGGACTTCAACACACATGTTGACTGGGAAACCAGAGAGCCCTCTGCTGAGAACACACCACTCTTGGAGTTTGTAAATGATGAATTCCTCACTCAGTGGGTAAGGGAGCCAACACGAGGTGATAACATACTCGACTTGGTCCTCACCTCTGAGGATGACATCATTCAAGACCTCTCTGTAAATGAAGAAATAGGTGGAAGCGACCACAAGCTTATAAGATTTTTAGCTAAAGTCCCTAATATGGAGATCGTGACCCCGGTGCATAGAAAATTAGATATGGGGAGAGCGAACTTTGCAGGTCTTCGTGAAGGCGTTGCTGAAATGGAACTAGAGGAGGGAGAGAGTGCTGATGATCTGTGGAGGTCATTCTTGTCTTCCTTCATGGAGCTTCAGTCGTGCTTTATTCCTCTGAAGGGAACAGGTCAGAAGTTCATTCAACCGAAGTGGTTTAATCGGGAAATCCGTAACCTACTAAGGGAGAGGAGAACAGCATACCGTCGAGCGAAGACATCTGGGGACTTTGACGATCATAGAAGACTGAATCGAAATGTGAAGTCCAAAATAAGGGTGGCTAAGCGTGCTGAGGAGGTCCGTGTGGCTAGACTCTGCAAAGAGAACCCCAAGGAGTTTTTCAGTTATGTGAATGGCCGTAAACCAATCCGACGCAGGATCGGTCCCTTGGTGAATGAGGATGGAGCATTGATGCACTCTGATGCAGAAAATGCTAACCTCTTAAATGAATACTTCTCTTCAGTGTTCTCTGAGGAGAGTGGTCTCATTCTTGAACCTTTGGACTTCTCCAGTGAGAAGTTGGAGTCAATGGTCTTCACCCGAGAAGAAATTGAGAGAAAAATAATCGAATTAAAGGCAAACAAGTCCCCCGGTCCGGATAGGTTCTTACCTAGAGTGTTGAAAGAAGTGCATGGTGAAGTATCACGGCACCTGTGCATGGTCTTCAACAGGGGATTTCAGACTGGATGCATTCCTAGAGACTGGCGTGAGGCAGAGGTGACTCCTATCTTCAAGAAGGGAGATGCTAGCCAACCGTCAAACTACAGACCCATCAGTTTAACCTCGATAGTCTGTAAACTCATGGAAAGCATCATGGTGGACAAAATAACGGCACACTTAGAATCAAATTTGCTACTAAGGGGTTCCCAACATGGGTTCCGGCAGCACCGGTCATGCCTCACAAATCTGGTGGAATTCTTCCATTTTGTTTTCAGTGAGCATGATCAGGATAAAGCAGTCGATGTTGTCTACTTAGACTTTCAGAAAGCCTTTGATAAGGTACCCCACCGCCGCCTCCTTCGGAAAGTGCGTGCACTGGGCATAGACGGAAATGTGGCAAATTGGATAGAGAACTGGCTAAGTGACAGACGGCAGCGGGTAGTAGTGAATGGACAGGCTTCAGAGTGGGTTCCCGTTACTAGCGGTGTTCCCCAAGGTTCTGTTCTGGGACCACTACTGTTTATCATTTATGTTAATGATATGGATGGTGACATGGTTGCCAAGATTTCCAAATTCGCCGATGATACTAAGCTTGGTATGAATGTCGCGAAAGAAGGAAATACTACCCGCTTACAAGAAGATCTTAGGAAGATCGGGGAGTGGTCTGACACGTGGCAAATGCCATTTAACGTGAACAAATGCAAAGTAATGCATATAGGCCACAGAAACCCCCGAACAGAGTATACCCTTAAGGGCAATGCTCTCGTAAGCACTGATACTGAGAAAGACTTGGGTGTAACTATCACTAGCGACCTCAAGTTCTCAAAGCAGTGTATTGAGGCAGAGAAGAAAGCCCAAAGGATGTTAGGGTACATAAAGCGACAGTTTGGATACCGGAACAAGGAGATAGTACTTTGTCTGTACAATTCCCTTGTCCGACCGCACCTGGAGTATGCAGTCCAATTTTGGAGTCCCTCTTACCGAAAGGATATCGCGAGATTGGAACGAGTGCAAGCCAGGGCAACCAAACTTATACCCTCTCTTAGACACAAGAGCTATGAAGATCGGTTGGTAGAACTCAACCTGTTCTCTTTGGAAACTCGGAGACTGCGTGGTCAGCTTATCGAAGTGTTTAAAATACTACGAGGCTTTGACAATGTAGACTACAGGGACATTTTCCAACTCAGTGAGGGCACAACCAGGAATCATGGCTACAAACTTGAACTGAAGCGATACAACCGTGATCGGTGTGGTAAATTCTTTACATACAGCATCTGCGGTACTTGGAACGCGCTTCCTGCTGATGTAGTCAACAGCAACTCTGTGGATCAGTTCAAGTCAAGATTAGACAAAGTCTTAAATCACCGTTTAGGTGTTTAAGCCGTTGTGTGAGTGTTCCTTGATGGTTTCACATGACACATTCAAGGACGGTCACATACTTGCACAACTAAACCCACAGGTACCCTCTTTATATGGATCGTAAGGTCTTCTAGGGTACTTCTTTTCCTTGTAACTCTCTCTCTCTCTCTATATATATATATATATATATATATATTTATCTATATATATCTATCTATATATCTATCTATATATCTATCTATATATATATCTATATATCTATCTATATCTATCTACATATCTATCTCTATATCTATCTCTATATATCTATCTCTATCTATATCTATCTATCTCTATCTATCTATCTATAAATCTATCTATCTATCTATCTATCAATATCTATCTATCTATATATCTATCTATCTATCTCTATCTATCTATATATCTATCTATCTATATATGTCTGTCTGTCTGTGTCTCTGTCTTTGTCTGTGTCTCTCTCTGTCTGTCTGTCTGTCTGTCTTAGAACATGATTACATGTTGTATCGGTTTCGTTAACCACATAAAAATATTTATGTTGTCTATTACTCACGTTGTTGGGAGTTAGTCTTTGTTGTTCTAGTAGAATGTTCTTCGGTATTGGGAGATCTGATAACAGATAATCAGTGGATATACTTAGTGTTAAAAGTGGGAAACACAAAGACAGGATTGGCTTTTGTGTTTTAATTCACTGTTAGAGTGAGTACCAAATTTACAGGTATGGCGACCTCGTAAGAGTACGTCCGTACTTCGTGAATGGGTGTTACAATCTGAGGTGCTTCTATGGCCGCTTGGGACAGCCAGGGGCGTTGTCACGTGATAGTGACAGTTGCCCTTTATTGGTTGGCTTTACAATTAAGATTTAAATTTAACTAAAGATACAGGATTAGTATGGTTATTATTATCCTACATAATAGTTTATTTATTTATCTCAAAAACCAGTAGCCTTTATTTACACGTGTTGGTTACGTATTTATTATGTAGTTGGTGGTGTTAGTAACCAAGTAGGCACCTTGCATTGTGTACATACATGTGTACGTATGTCAGTGTACATGTGTCTGTTACATTGCTCGGCCACTACCACACAAAGTCCTCTTGGTGGACCTTTTGGTTATACTCCGTTAATCCTAGCTATGTACCTATCCATGTTTTAGTGTAAAGCTAATGAGCAGTGTTACCTTGAAGACTTAAGTTGATATACCTCTTCGGGTAGGACGTCTGCATACTTGCGCAGCGGGTAGCTTCTGAGGAACCACCCTGGTCTTGGTACGAAGAAAATACACAACAACACATATAAACACAAAACATAGGAAGGTAGGTACAGAGATGAAACTTGCAAGGGTGCTTTTGGACATGTACCACGGGAGTGACATATCTAGTGCGTCTGAAAATGCAGTTTTATTCATGAATGTTAGGAGTTTTATATCATCCGAGTTCACACGAATAGCGGAATAGTTTACAGAAGGTATGTTAGTTAGTTTTTGTAAGTTAGACGAGATATTGGCAGTGAACGCTAGGTGTTGGCGAGTTGGTAAGGTCGCAAGGGTGTTAGATCTAAGTTCACAATGGTCTGGAACTGTATAGTACCCCTGAATTCTGACCCTTTTAACCTCATCTAAACAGATTAATGTTACTCTAGTCTGATTAGGGAAGTAAAAGTACTGTATACCCTTCAGATGAGCATGATATACCGGTTTAAGTGGACACGGTTTATAACTACATTCCTTTACTGTATAGCTATGTGTGGTCTGAATTAGACTGATTTCACATGGTGTGTCTTTAACAGTCGTGAAAGCGAAGACGTAAGCTGGGCAAATGTACAAGTCTAGATAGACGTTAGTGCACTGTTTGAGTGTGTCAAGGTGTACTGTGTCCAGTAGGAGGTAGTGTTCTGAAACAACTATGTATTCATGCTGTTTGTCCAACATCACTAGGGAAGTGTCAGTGTGTAAGGGAAATGGAAAGAGTTCCCATGCATGAAAGGCTGTTCCTGAGGTAAAAGGGATATGCACAAGTATTGCTTAGTGTGTAAGCGTTGTGGAAAGAATTGGATAGTAGTATTCTATATGGTCAAAGAAAGGTTTGAGTTGAAATTCGTTAACTGCAAGAAGAAGTGCTGAATTTAATTGGTCAAAGGAGAGCATGTCTGAGGTAACTCGTCCCTGCCTAGCATCAACTAAGTGTGCAGTCAACCTGTTCATTTCAGTCTCAATAGTCTGGATAACTCTCTCTAGCGGTAGTAGTAGCTCCCCAAAGAGAATTAAGTCCTCCGTGGTTTGGGTTGTTGTGTTAAATCTGTTCAGTGTAAGTGTAAGGTGATTTGTCTGATTGATGACCTCATTGACTTTGTCTGATATTTACACAATCCCGGAAAAAGATGAGTTGATCAGTCTGCTTTGCTTTTCCTGAGCTTCCGCAATTTTCCATAATTTTCTTCCCAAATCTTCTACCTTTGTTTCGGTGGCTGTTCCGAATAGGAAACGGCTCATTTCTCCGAAAGCATTGAATAGTCCTCTTTTTCCTCTATGGTGTCCATCTGTCATGTTGAACATTTCGAACTGCTGCTGGAGAGTCATAACAGTGGAGATTAGATTCTTGACACGATTGGTCTGCAGAATCACTGTTTGGATTGACTTAGCTGTGAATATGCTTCGTCCTTCCATTATTTCCAGTTGTTGTGTGGTATGCGTAGTCGAGAGGTCCTAAGGCTTGAATAAATCTTGGAGGCTTGGTGAGATATATGTATATTTACAATGCAGGGAAAAATACAACAGAGAGTAGGTCTCGTCACGTCGGTAGCCAGCCAGGAACTGACGCTCTGAGCGTTGTTGTTGTTGTTTAAAGAATATCAGGGTTACAAGCAGTAACTTATATATTTACTTAATTAACTAATACTAATGGCTCACAGATGCTCGGCCACGGCCTCGAGATGACCTCATCTCGACAAGAAAAACTAAATCAAATAAATGGATGAGATCAAGTCGAGTGTCACCAGCAAGTCAATAGGCAACTATGACACAAAGATAAATCAAAACCTGAATTGGCATATGTAAAGGTAAAATGGAACATATTAAATTAGTTGCATAGATGAGGAAATGTAAACCGTACAATATGCAATCTAGGCAAGAATAGGTTTAAAGTTGAAATTCATAAGCATATAAAATTGAAATACAATACATATAATACACAATTTATCATAATACCATTTCAATAATAATGAATACAATATAAAAAAAATAGTTACAAAGATTAGAAAGCCTTGAATACTAAAAAATAGGAATATGGACTTATGTATGACTGCGGAGATTGTAAGAATGTTGAGGGGGTTGACTGAAAAGAGGAGGGTTCTCTGGAGAGGCAGGTGATGGAGGTGAATGTGGGGGTTGAGATACAGTAGGGATGAACTGAGGATCTTCACAGTCAAGACCTGAGTGTACTTTTTTGAGGGAATCAAGGTGGGCTGTGGTTTCAGTATGTTTTTTCAATTTCAAAAGCTTAACTTTATTACCATGCTCTTTGGCAATAACTCTGAAGAGTCCATCAAATTTTGGATCTAATTTTGAATGCTTAACTTCAACTAGAGAATACACTATGTCACCTATTTCAAGTGAGAAATTGGAAGCTGATTTATTATGGTAAAGAAGCATGTCAGCTTTGGACAGAGCAAGTGAATGTTGAATCCGTTGATGTATCTGCTGAAATGTGTGAACATTTGTTTTAACAAAATCATCCATGTTGTAAACAGGATTCGGCTTTTTAGCAAGGAGTTCGTAAGGAAGCCTCATGTCTTGAGCAAACAATATGTAGTGAGGAGTTTCAGAAATGGATTTGTTGATAGTGGAATTCAAGGAAGCCATAACTTGAGGAGTATACGTATCCCAAAGAGTATTTGTATCAGGAACAAGAGAACGTAAGGTGTTGAGGATTTTACGATTATGGCGTTCTACTAGGCCTGTAAGGAAGAACATTGGCTTTCTTGATATTGAACTCTTTGCACAAAGAAATGAGAACCTGATTAACAAATTCCGTACCATTGTCGGAAAGGATCACTTTAGGAGTAGTAAATGGACAAATAACATAATTCAAAATTGCTCTTGCAACTGTTTGTGCTGCTTTGTTTGGAATTGGAACAAGAACTGAAAAACGTGAAAAATGATCAACACAGACAAGCATATACTGGTTACCACGTTCTGTGAGAGGGAGCTTCAAGACATCAATGGCAATTACATCCCAAGGTGAAGATGGAACTGGGTAACTAAGTATGGGGACATGTGGATGAATATTTCCCTTGGTTCTAGCACATGTGTGACAGAGGTCAATATGATTGTTTATGTCTTTCCTCATTGTAAGCCAAAAATATTTGAGTCTCGCCTGTGAAAGTGTTTTCTCTTTGCCTGGATGTGATGCATGAGAAGTGTCATGAATTAATTTCAGCACAGAAGGAACAAGAGTCTGAGGTATGACAAGTTGATGAATAAGACGAGAAGGTTCATATTTGCCTGTGAGTGTGGTGGCTTTGTAGAGTATGTCATCTTGTAGCACATAATGAGAGAGAGAAGGTACATGAGGAAGATCGAGATCATTTCCAGTCTCAAGATATGAGATGACCTTGGACCACATGGGATCATCACGTTGAGCTTTGAAAATATCTGTATGTGTAAGTGTATCAAATGTGGGAGTTTCAGTGGATACAGCGCATGTTAGAGCACAATTACGCGAGAGTGCATCAGCCGCAACATTGGCTTTCCCTTTGATGTAAGTGAAAGTGGGCATGTAATCTTGAACAGTGAGTAACCAACGAGCCATGCGACCAGATAAGTCTTTGCCTTTGAATAGATGGAGGAGAGGTTTGTGGTCAGTAAGAATCTCAACAGGATAGCCATAAATGATATATTTGAACTTTTTCAATGCCCAAACAACCGCTTAGGCCTCTATTTCTGTTACATCATAATTCTTTTCTGCTTTGTTGAGGGTGTGTGATGCAAAAGCAATGGGACGGTTTTTCCCTTGGTGTTCTTAAATGAGAACTGCACCCAGACCTGAATAGCTTGCGTCGGTATGGAGAATAAAAGGCTTAGAGTAGTCAGGGTATGCTAATACTGGTGTTAAGATCACAAAATGACTTTTGTCGAGTCTCTGACCATTGGAAAGGTACATCTTTCTTGAGAAGTGAAGTGAGTGTGTAACACCCCCATTTTATTATGTATGTTATTTAGGATGTTTTTTTTAATATATAATTACTAGCTTCACTCTCCATAAAATACCTGCGTTTATTTCTGGTAACTAACTTAGAAACTTATTTGAGTAAGGGATGGAGTCCCGAGAAAGGGACGAGATGTTTTCGTTGGCGGAACAATATTTGTAAGCAATGTTAGGAATAATTGTATGCTATGTGGCTGAGGATAAGAGATAATGGGTTGAAGTATTAAGATAGGTTAAATAATCATTAGTTGTAACTAAGGAATATATCAGGGAGGAAGGAATACTTAATATAATAGAAAAATGTAGCAGGAGGAACTAGTTTGTGTCCGTGTAGGAGCTGGGACTGGGGGGGGCGAGGCGAGAATGAGTGGGGGCAAGGATCCACATTCAGTTTCGTGTCATCTTCCACGGGAACAGGTAACTACTAAAACAGCTGCTACAAAGTGACTTCAAGTGTTAATATTGAGGTAAATATTTATTATACATTTAATAGTGATTATTAATGGAGTTTCGTGTCATCTTCCACGGGAACAGACATATAGCAACATATTATTATTTGTTTGTTTAGTGCTGTTCCCAAGCGAAACTCGGAATTATTCCAGTTCTAGGGGCAGCGGGAGTAGGATTAAGGGAGGGGGGATTGAAAGTTAGGGAGTATATATATATTTTTTTTTTATATATATATATGTGAAAATGAATGTTAACAATAAATTAAATTATAATTAGTGGAGTTTTCCGTTACCGTATACAATACTAATAGACTGTGTCCATACTTAGACATTTTTTACTTGATTTAAGACATTGATCGAACCCCCGTTAGAGTAATTCTGGGTTGCTTACACACGTGCTTGGGGTTCAAGCTACGTTACCCACCCAGTGTGTGATAGCTTGGTTCCTGTGGTCAACCTGTGGTCTGGTGGTGGCAGCGTTACTGACGAGGAACTGGACTTGCCTTTGTATGATTTTTTTTTCTTTGGTATTCGCAAGGCAAGTTCGGTCCTCAGTCCTTTTTTTTTCAGACCAGGTTGATCAAGTATAAGATAGAGTATCATACACTGGTGTGTCATTTTTTTTTTTATTGTAAAAGGCCGTGCTTTTTTATCCTCCTCCAGTAAAGTAAGGGGGATAAAACTAGCAACGTTACAAGTGGAGAAGCAATTGAAGCATAATCCTTTATGAATCGTCTATAGTAACCACTTAAACCAAGGAAACTGCGAACTTGATCTGTATTAGTAGGAGTAGGGTAGTTACTGACAGCATGGACTTTATTTTGTAATGTGTGAATGCCATCGGCATCTATGGTGTGACCAAGAAAGGTAGTTTGTTTACATAGAAATGCACACTTGGAAAGTTTGAGCTTAAGTCCTGCATCTTGGAGACGAGTGAAAACTTTCCTGAGTTTCTGTAAATGTTCAGAGACTGATTTTGAGAAAACAATTAAATCATCTAAATAAGAAAGAAGTGTATCGCCCAAAAGACCTGTGAAAACAGAATTAATCAACCTCTGGAATGTAAAAGGAGAACCAGCAAGACCCATAGGCATTCTGCAGTACTGATAGTGACTAGAAGTTGTGGAAAAGACTGTGTAAGGACGACTTTCCTGATGAAGTTCAACTTGATGGAACCCGGAACATAAATCTAATGTTGAAAAGACAGTGTTTTGTTCACCAAGGTTTTGCAAAATTTCCTCAAGGACAGGCATGGGGTACCGAGGTGGTACAGTGATTTTGTTAAGGGCTCGAAAGTCAACGACAGGACGCCATTCACCTGAGCTTTTGGGAACAAGAAACATCGGACTGTTGAAGTTACTGACAGAATTCTCAAGAATTCCTTGTTGAAGCATATTTGACACAGTCTGTTCAACCAATTCACGTTTTGAATGTGGTAATCTGTAAGCAGGAATGTAGACAGGTTGCGCGTCTTTAATAAGTTGAATCTTATGGTTAATAACATTTGTTTTTCCAAGGGGTTCACCAGGGAGAGAAATGACATTACGGAATTCTGACAAGAGATGACGTAAATCATTTTGTGCCTCAGGATAATAAGAGGACTTTAAGTATGGTTGAATATCAGGGAATGTTGAAGACTCTTTAGATGTGATGCAATTGACTGACTTGGTTGTGTCCTGTGAGTCATCAATGACATAAATCTCAGTAGGATAAACAAGAAATGAACAAAGACGTGTACCCCGAGGAAGAGTGACTGGTGTATTGGTAATGTTGGTTACGTACATGCGACTTGAGTTTACAAAGCGCAGAAGGAACAGCAAACGCAGGATGAGTAACTGATTCAGGAAGTGAAATAGCATCAGCACTGGAAACACCTCTGACACAAATATCAATCAAAGTGCATGTGAATGGAAGAAGTTCAATGTGAGATGCGACAAAGGAATGACAGTACTTCTCCGTGTCCTTTAACACCTTGTAAAGGGATGCTTCTGGATATGGAGTGGAGGTGGTAGGAACACAAATGGATGTCGATGCGATTGATTTCAATTTGCGCTTTGAACGAGAAGGTCGACCAACTGAACGACGCCTTTTGTTTAATTTGGACCATTGGGTATGACTAGTCTCATTTGGAATGTCTGGAATGGACACAGTGTTAGTAACAGAGATGTCAGGGGGAACTTCTTGAATTTGTGAAATTTGTTCATTTTGTGGAGATACAGAATATCGATCTGATTCAAGTGCATCAACATGTGTGGATTGGTTTAGTTTGGAAGAGGCAGTATGAACAGGACGAGAGTTGGAATGGGCTTTTGGATTAATCACTTCAGGAATGAATTTCTCACGCCACACTATACCATGACAACGTTGATAAAGGTCAATTTCATGATCATTGAGTGCAGGACGGCCAATGAGAGCATCTGCAGGAATGTTAATGCCGTCTGATATGTAGAAGATCAAAGTGATAGGAGGCATGTCTGGCATGAGATAAGTGTTAAGTGGAATTTTGCCCAAGGTAGGAAATACTGTACCATCTATGCCACAAAGCTGTAAGTCTGGAGGGTCTAAAATTACTAAGTGGCGGCCACGTACAGAGCGAATTTTGTCAAAACAGCTCTTGGTCATGATGTTCACTGAAGCACCTGTGTCAATGAACATTGTAAAATAATATTGATTGATCTCAGCATTGATTATCATTGGATCCTCCCATGTGTTTGGAATCTTGCACATAGGGAGTTGGGGCCTTGGTAGTCATTGTGAATTATATGATGAATTATATGGCACAGGTGAAGGAGAGAAAGATGGTTGTGAGGCAAGGACACGACAACTAGAAGTGTCATGACTACATTCTCCGTGATAGTCACAATGACGTGTATTCTGTCTTTGGTTGGGGTGTTGTTTTTGCCGCTGGAAACAACGTGCAATAGTGTGTCCCTTGCGTTTGCAATAGTAACAATAATAGGGGGAGGGTGAAGGTGGTCTTTGAGATCTGGAGTAGTGTGAATATGCAGAGGAAGAACGATTCTGTGAACGTTGTTGACCATGAGTGGAAGAACGTAATGTATTTCGTGACTGATGGTGTTGTTGAGAAGAGGTAGCTACAGGAGCACTAGCAACAGAGACAGTGGTTGTGGTTACAAGAGATGGAATGTCCTCAAACTTGGATGCCAATTCTGTTAATGTGTCCTGTGGGTTAAAGTCAAGTTTCCTATCTAGTGATTGTTTAGCAGTGGCTGGATGTAAAAGAAACATGAATGTATAATAGCCAAAAAGGTTACCAATTGCCGAGAGATCTACTTTGCCATTTTTCTCAACCCAATTTGATGTCTCAAGTTGTTTAATTAATTCCAATTTTACATTAGAAGCTTGATGTAAGGCTTCCATAACAGGAAGTGGTTGGTCATGTTTCTTGTGATTTTCAGCAAGTTTATACAAAGTGGCAAGAGAACCAGACTTGTGAGTGCCAGAGAAGTATTTAATAAATTTAGATTTAAAGTCATCATAAGATGTGAGTGAGAGAAATAAATCACTCTGAAGGAGGAGACCAGCTGGGCAATTAGTTAATTGACATCTTGACTTAAGTTGAGCAATCTTGATAGAGTCATCTGTGATATTTCTACGTGCAATCTCATCATCAACCTCCTTAAGTAAAATGTGAACAGGAATGTTATCACCTGTGAACTTAGGATAGGATGGCAATTCATGAACAAGTGTTACAGATGTTGAAGGATTTGGGTTAGACATATTGGAGTAATTATATTGTTTACGTTTCTTAACCATTCAAATATAAAAATAATACAAGATAATATTAATAGAAATACACAATACACAATATATATATATATATATATATATATATATATATATATATATATATATATATATATATATATATATATATATATATATATATATATATATATATATATATATATATATATATATATATATATCAGCAATTATTTAAGACGGGTACATACTGAGATAAATGTAATAAATTGATTAAGACTACTGTGAGGTAAAAACTCTTTTAAATGGGTTAGGTTAGGTTAGGTTACTTGAGATTACAAATAGTACAGTAAACTGAAATGCAATTAAATTAAATGATTACATGAAAGCGTACATGAATTGATATACAAAATATAATAAAAATATAGAAAATCTCACGACACTGGATGTAGAAATGTACGAGTACCCGGTACCGTATCGCTTGGTTGAAAATGCAGTAATCACAGGTATGGTAGCTTGGACGAAGTGCTGACACAAAAACACAACTGTAATGTTTCCAAATACACTACAGTAAAATGCACATAGATGAATATTACATAAAAATAATTATGTGTGAGAATGTGTAGAGTGTCAGTTTTTAATGTGGAGAAACACGGTATTGACATACAAGTTGCACAAATGTTTATATATATAGAATAATGTGGATAATTACCCAACAATAGAAATTGTAATAACTTATAATAATTACTTGAAGCACAATGAAATAAAGTACGTGTGGAATAGTGAGGTATGAGTCACTTGGAAGGGTAAGTCACTGTTTGTTTACATGGTTTGTTTACATGTTAGCTGGGGGGCGGCCATCTTATATCACTGACTCAGCTGTTTCAATAATAAAACACACTGGAAAAACACTTTGGAGCACAGGACAATTTCAACTTAATTGGAATCAGATACATTTACCAGTGTAGTGAATGAAAAAGTTGATAGAAGCAACATGCAGGCGACGTCGCGACTGGGCCATGTAATATAGTAGTGAAGGCGTAATGGCTGACCGTCTGAGTTGGCTGGCTGGCTGGGAAGAAAACAGGCTTGTTGGTTTTAGAACGAAGATCAAGGTCGACTTGCCATATTTGTGGACTCCTACCTACGTCAGGATGAAGCAGGAACCAATGACTATAAAAAGGATGATAGGAAAGCTCATTAATCACTACTATGAACCCCCTTCAAGGAGTTTCACAAGCCGCATGTAGATGGCGCTGGCTGTTGTAGTAGTGTGTCGTCTGCAAAAAAAGAAAAAAACAACAGAGCCAAGAGTTAACGGCGATATGTATATTTCGGTTCCTTTACACTTAACCCAATAATTCACTTAAAACCAGATACATTGAATGATATGAATTACTCTATATAATGCCTGTGGTCACTGTAAGTTATAATTTGAGTAAACATAAGGATGTAGTGAATTAATTATGCAGGTGTTATTATATATTTCCGAAAGAAATGTGCGACGAAATGTAAAGCGTGTTTATGTTAGTGCATAAACATAATTTTATTTGTACTGCATTTATGTCTTGTACATGCATGATCTTGTGTGTTGTTATACAGTACTGTACTGTGTTACATAGTGCTTAGTTGTGTGTGTTTTTATTTCATATACCTTTATTGGGATGTTGTAGGCCTACTTGTACAGCATGTCGTTGGTTGCTATGCTACATCTGTGACAAAATTATTTTCCCCAATAAAACAATTATTTGTTTAAGGTTGTGTCTTTATTCCTGTCATAATTCGTCTGGAGTTTAGTATGATACATGTGAACCAGGCCCAAACTTGCACACCTAATACGCAGGTATGTTTTTATGATGATAAAAGTAATTGGTAATATAAATGTGTGTAATTGCAATTTATTAGGTGTTGCAAACTCCAACAATTTAGACAGTCATTATGTAGCCTAATGATGTAGGTATTTATGTAACAGGTATTATTACAATTATGACTTTCATTTAGCCTACTCTCAGTGCATAACATGCACAAACAAATATTGAAAATCAGGCGGATTATGCACAATAGAAGTTAGGCATTGATTAAAATTAGAGGAGTTAGTCCTGTACTGTAGGCTACATTAGTTATGAGATTTTATATAAGTTACTCCTGAAATTTTAATTATCTACAATTTAGATAAGTTACTCCTGAAATTTAATTATCTAAGCAGTATATAGATGGCGTTGTCGGCCGTTCGTGAGGTTCCAGTTTGTGCTTTGTTTTGTGATTTTCTATTGGTCGAGAGGAGAGCTTTCCTATCATTCTTGTATAGTCATTGGCAGGAACGTAGTAGAATATGAGGAGTGTTGTTGGATGGCCAGCAGAAGAGGGAATGTTGTTGTGGAGAGTGGCGTCACTACTGGCGTGGTGGTGGGTGGAGCTTGCCTAGGGACGCTTGTGAAGAATTTCCCTCTCTACACCGAATTTATGGAGTCCGGACACACCGCTGCCGCCATATGTGGTATGCGTAGTCGAGAGGTCCTAAGGCTTGAATAAATCTTGGAGGCTTGGTGAGATATATGTATATTTACAATGCAGGGAAAAATACAACAGTGAGTAGGTCTCGGCACGTCGGTAGCCAGCCAGGAACTGACGCTCTGAGCGTTGTTGTTGTTGTTTAAAGAATATCAGGGTTACAAGCAGTAACTTATATATTTACTTAATATTTACTTAATTAACTAATACTAATGGCTCACAGTTGTTGGATTTTTCTTGCCTCATTTAACACTCTTTGTAGATGTCGAAGTATGTCGTGAAGGTCCGTCAGTGAAAGTTCCACCGTCAGGATGTCTTCAACGAGCTGTATCTGCCCCACTCGTTCCACCAAGGCTCCAGGCTTAACGGCGTCCCGCTTCAGCCCTAGAATGACTCCGTAGATAAGGATGAGAGACAGTAGTAGAGTCCGACACATCCTAAAAAGGGTTATATGTGTTACTTTGGAAGTGCAGCAAACTGGGTTGCTGAACGTAGTGTTGATCTGTAAGAGTTTATTTGGGACACATTGGACAAGGACGTACTGGACGTATTACTGTCACACATGTTTCCGTTAGCAAATTGTGAAGGTACTTCGTCTGCTTTGACTCTTTCCAGTACTTCCGTTTTGACTCTTTTAAGTCTATCGCTGTGGACAGTTTGTACTTCATTTGTGACCGGGTTGCGGATC
Organism: Petrolisthes manimaculis; assembly: GCA_034508575.1. Taxonomy (NCBI): domain Eukaryota; kingdom Metazoa; phylum Arthropoda; class Malacostraca; order Decapoda; family Porcellanidae; genus Petrolisthes; species Petrolisthes manimaculis. The sequence continues at coordinate 455,304 of JAWZYT010000739.1, forward strand.
ACAAATGTATTTGGTTTAGGATTGTCCGTCACTGCAAACGGTCCTGTGAATTTATTTGCTAGCTTATTTTGTTTTTCCGGGACTTCTAACATTACAGCATGACCGATTTCAATGTGCACAGGTTTAGCTTGTTTATTCTTTTTGTACTTCATTTCAGCTCGTGAAGCCGTTAGTTTTTCCCGTACTTGTTGATGAATGCGCGCGTACATTCCTATTTGACGGTCCGTGTAGTCTTCGGTATATACTGGTATATACTGGACAGAACATCATACGGTAGACGCTTGTCAGTTCCATACAATATATAGTGAGGTGCCTTGCCGGTTTGACTGTTGACGGAGCCGTTGATGCATGATGCGACATGATGTATCCAGTCTTCCCAGGACTCACTCATGCCTGCAACTATTGGACGTAGGATCTCGAGAATTTTCCTATTCGCCCTTTCTACCAATCCATTACTTGCTGGATGATAGGCCAGAATAAATTAATGTTTTATTCTGTAGTTTTGACATATATTTTCCAACACTTGATTCTTGAATTCAGAACCATTATCCGACAATATTACCTTCGGGGTGGTAAATGGGCCAATTAAATGTGTTATCAGTGCATGTGCGACTGTATCAGCATTTTTGTTTGTTAGTGGAGCAAGGATCACGTAGCGTGAGAAGTGATCTACCGCCACTAGTAGATATTTGGACCCTTGATGACTCTTAGGGAGAGACAGTAAGTCGATGCTCACGGTATCCCATGGAGTTTCTGGTGTCGGGTATGATTGACATGGTGCTGGTTTACCTTCGGTGCCTTTGTGGGTTGCACATTCTAGGCAATTTGCCACATGGTTTGTTATGTCTATTTTCATGGTCTTCCAATAATATTTTCTTCTCGCTTGTTCGAGGCTCTTGTCTCGGCCCGGATGTCCTGCTGTAGGTACATTGTGGATGAGCTGTAGTACTGGTTGTCGGAGAGTGTCCGGTATGACTACTTGCGAGATTTTCTCTGTAGGCGATTTTAATTCTCTGATGATGATGCCATCCCTTAATTGAAGGTCGTTCAATGGGATTTGTAAGTTTGTTGGAAGATCATGTTCGTCTCCTGATTCTAAAACGTACAGTATCTTGGACCATAGTGGATCAGATCGGAGCTCTTTCCTTAGGCTTGCTAAGTCATATATTAAGCCGGTGTGCTCGACACTTGCTATATAGGTTGGGTCGTTCCTCAGGCTTGCTGAGTCAGACGGTGTGCAGGAGTGTATGGGACACTTGCGGTAGGTTGAGTCATTCCTCAGGCTAGCTGAGTCAGACGGTGAGCAGGAGTGTATGGGACACTTTTTTTTTTTTTTTTTTTTTTCTATATTAACAAAGATGAGGACAAAGGCCACAGGCCCGCTTACCGTCCTCATCTACATAGTACAGTGAGAGAGTGGTCCAAAATCATGTCCAATTTCGTTCGAGATGCCCTGACACATTGCGTTTGAAGGTACATAAGTCGTAGTAAGGTGGAAAGATGGATGAAGGTAGAGTGTTCCAGAGTTGACCAATTGTGTATATGAAAGACTGAGAGTACCGGTTAACTCTTGCATGAGGGAGTTGGACAGAAAAGGGGTGAGAACGAGAAGCTTGACGAGTGTTGCATGTTCTCGTGAGGGGAGGAAGCATACATTGAGAGAGTTCAGAAGAGCAATGTCCAGTGTAATAGTGATAGAAGAGAGAAAGTGATGCAACACTGCGGCGAAGAGAGAGAGGTAGTGAATCAGTAAGAGGAGGAGAGTTGATGAGACGAAAGGCCTTTGATTCCACCTTGTCCAGTAGTGTTGTGAAGGTTGATCCCCCCCACACATGAGAGCCATACTCCATACAGGGGCGGATGAGACCCCTGTACAAAGACAGTAACTGTGCGGGGGTGAAGTATTCACGGAATCTGCGCAGCACACCTAACTTCTTTGAGGCGATTTTAGTAAGAGAGGTAATGTGATCTCTCCAGGAGAGATTATGAGAGAAAGAGACTCCAAGAATATTAAGAGAAGAGGAAAGGTCAAGTTGTGTATCGTTAAAGGAGAGGGGATAGACATCAGGAAGATTAGTACGAGTTGAAAGATGAAGGAACTGTGTTTTTGAGGCATTGAAAACAACAAGGTTCTCTCTGCCCCAGTTAGAGATGAGGGAGAGATCAGAAGTCAAGCGTGCTACTGCATCATCACGTGATGTGGAGAGAAGCTGCTGGGATGGTCGGTTGTCAAAATGAGTGGAGTAGTGTAGGGTGGAATCATCAGCATAGGAGTGGATAGGGGAAGAGGTACAGTTAAGAAGGTCATTAATGAACAAAAGAAAGAGGGTGGGTGATTGAACAGAACCCTGAGGAACACCACTATTGATAGTCTTGGAAGAAGAACAGTGACCGTCTACAACAGCAGCTATAGAACGGTCAGAAAGGAAATCAGAGATAAAGGTGCAGAGAGAGGGATAGAAACCGAATGAGGGCAGTTTGGAGATTAAAGCTTTGTGCCAGACTCTATCAAAAGCTTTGGATATGTCGAGGGCAACAGTAAAAGTTTCACCAAAGTTCCGAAAGGAGGATGACCATGAATCAGAGAGGAGGGATAGAAGATCGCCAGTAGATCGTCCCTGACGGAAACCATGCTGGCGATCTGAAAGAAGGTCATGACAAATAAGGTGCTTATGAATTTTGAGGTTAAGAATAGATTCGAAGACTTTAGATAGACATGAGGTCAGAGCAATAGGGCGATAGTTGGAGGGTTGGGAACGGTCTCCTTTTTTCGGAACAGGTTGGATCAGAGCAAACTTCCAGCAAGAAGGAAAAGTGTCAAATGATAGACATAGACGGAACAGTTTGCCTAGGCAGGGTGTCAGCACGGAAGCACAGTTCTTGAGAACAACAGGAGGAATCCCATCAGGTCCGTACGCCTTCCGAGTGTTAAGGCCAGAGAGGGCAGAAAATACTTCCTTTGAAGATATTCTAATGGCAGGCATAAGTAAGTCAGAGGGGGGTGGAGTTGGAGGAACAGAGCCGGAATCGTCCAGTGTGGAGTTAGAGGCAAAGGTTTGAGAGAAGAGTTCAGCTTTATCAGGTGAAGAGATGGCAACATTTCCATCAGGAAGGATGAGGGGAGGGAAAGAGGAAGAAGTAAAGTTACTGGAGAGATTTTTGGCTTGATGCCAGAAAGAACGAGAGGTGGAGGAGTTGGACAGGTCATTGCACTTGGCACGGATGAAGGATTTTTTGGTTAGTCGGAGAACAGATTTGGCGCGATTCCGGGCAGAGATATACAGAGCACGAGATTCGTCAGTTTGAAGGCGTCGGTGCTGTCTGAAAGCTACCTCCTTGTTGTGGACAGCAGTAGAACAAGTGTGATTAAACCAAGATTTTCGTGAATTAGTAAGAGGGAAAGAATATGGAATGTATGCCTCCATGCCCGAGATGATCACCTCCGAGATGCGTGCAGCACTCTCCGAGGGACCCCGGCCACGAAAGCAAAAATCACTCCATGGGAAATCTTGAAAGTACTGCCTCAGATCATCCCAGCCAGCAGCGCTGTAGTGCCACAGACGACGCTTGCTGGGAGGGTCCAAAGGTCTTACAGGAGCGATAGGACAGGATACTGAAATAAGATTGTGATCGGAGGAGCCCAAAGGAGAGAAAAGTTCAACAGAATAAGCAGAAGGATGAGAGGTTAGGAATAAGTCAAGGATATTGGGCTGATCTCCAAGGCGGTCTGGAATACGGGTAGGGTACTGAATTAACTGCTCTAGGTCGTTGAGGATAGAAAAAGTAAAGGCTTGTTCACCAGGTGGATCAGTGAAGGGAGATGAAAGCCAAAGGCGGTGGTGAACGTTGAAATCTCCTAAAATGGAGATTTCTGAGAAAGGAGAATGTGATAGAATGTGTTCCACTTTTGAAGTAAGATAGTCGAAGAATTTTGTATAGTCAGTAGAGTTAGGAGATAGATATACAGCACAGATGTATTTAGTTTGAGAGTAGCAGGTTAGCCGAAGCCAGATAGTTGAGAAATCAGAAGAGTCAAGTTCGGGAACACGAGAACAAGTGAGGTCGTTGCGTACGTATACGCAACATCCGCCTTTGGCACGAAACTGAGGATAGAGAAAGTAAGAGGAGACAGAGTAGGGGTTGCTGTTAGTTAATGCTGAGATCTGGGTCTCGGTGAAGAAGAGAAGATGAGGTTTAGCGGAGAAGAGGTGGTGTTCAACAGAGGAGAAGTTAGAGGAAAGACTGCGAATGTTGAAAAAGTTGATAAAGAGTGTGTCAGACAATGGTCCAGGGCATCTCGGGGGGTCGTCAACAAATGGTCCAGACTGAGGGGAGTTTATTGACCCATCCCCAGGGGCCTCCGAGGCTTGATTTTTAATTATATTCATATTTATTAATTAATTTTGGGGGATATAATTTGGACAAAGGGTGTGGTGTGTAGCGTGTTTGTATATATTGTGTAAATAGAGAGAGTGATGTCTTTGGGAGTATGTTGGACTACTCTCGGTGTATGTGAGACACGAAAAAGATCAGCAAAGGTGGACAGACAGGTGAAACGGGAGTTCCAACCCTCCCTATCCCTCCTAAACTTACTTGCTGTAAGTTGAGTCGTTCCTCAGGCTCGCTGAGTCAGACGGTGAGTTTGTGTGCTTGACACTTGCGATTGGTGCGTTGCGAGATCGTGCATCTGCGACAACGTTTGCTCGACCGGGTATATAGTTGAATTCTGGTTCAAATTCTTGTAGTGTCAGGTACCATCTGGCAAGGCGACCTGATAAATTTTTACCCTTGAAGAGTTGACTGATGGGTGCATGATCTGAATAGATTTTAATTGCATACCCATATATTATGTCCTTAAACGTTTTCAATCCCCAAATAACTGCAAGTGTTTCTTGATGTGTAACTGAATACTTCTTCTCTGCATCATTGAGTGTACGACTCGCATAAGCTATTGGGTGTAACTTGGACTGATTATGGTACTGCATGAGAACAGCACCGATGCCTACTCCTGAAGCATCTGTATAAAGAATGAACGATTCTTGATAATCTGGGAATGCAAGCACAGGTGCGTTAGTAAGCATGTCCTTAATTGTCTGTAAACTGTTTTCCTGGTCGGAAGTCCATTCATAAGGTACGTCCTTCTTCAGTAGCTTCGTTAGTGGAGCAGCATGTTTTGCATAATCCTTGATGAAGGATCTGCAGTAGCCCGATAGGCCTAGGAAACTTCTTAGAGTCTCCACATTTTTAGGAGTAGGAAAGTGTAAGACATCTTTAACCTTATCATCCTGTGTATGAATTCCTGCACTGTCTACTGCATGACCAAGGAAATGTATCTTGGTTTTATGAAATTCACATTTTGATAACTTTATCTTGAGACCTGCTGTAGCAAGTTTAGATAGCACTATCTGAAGCTGGTTCAAGTGTGTGCGTAAATCCTTTGATGGGACGATCAAGTCGTCCAAGTAGGCTAGTACGGTGTTTCCTATCAAACCATGAAAAACATTGTTTATCCGTCTCTGGAAGGTGAGAGGTGCATTACGTAATCCGAAAGGCATTCTCTTGAAGTGATAATGTCCGGATGGAGTACTGAACGCTGTAACAGGCTTGCTGTCCTCTTGTAAGCGTACTTGCCAGTACCCTGAGATTAGATCTAGGCTGGAAAATAAGGTGTTGCCTCCTCCAAGGTTTTGGAGTAAGTCTTTGAGAACTGGCAGTGGATATCTATCTGGTTCTGTTGCCTCGTTGACCTTTCTGAAGTCGATGACTGGTCGCCATCCTCCATCTTTCTTAGGTACAAGGAACAGTGGCGCATTCCAGGGTGATGAGGAAGGTTCAACTACTCCCTCTCTTAACATCTCCTGTACGGGCTCTTCCACTGGTTCGCGCTGACTATGTGGCAGTCTGTACGCTGGCACGTATACTGGATATGTGCCAGGTTTAATTTTGATCAGATGTTCTACCTGATCTGTTTCACCTAATGGTTCTCCAGGTAATGCAATTATTGTTCTGTAGGAAGCTAACAGTGTGAGGAGTTCGTCCTTTCCTGCTTGATCGACCTTGACGTGAGGTTCTATCTCCCTTTTAATTCTTGCGAGATTTGAAGAATTAGGTTTCTGGATGCTCCCAATAATAGTCTCGTTTTTCTGCTCTTCTACCTTTCCTGGACAGACAAGGAAATTTCCCATATTACATCCTTCCTTGAGAAAAATGGTACTTCCTGTTTGGTTTGATATTAAGATTTCCGTCTCATTATTTGCCTTTATTGTTGACAAGGTAGATTCAAATGATACCCTTTTGATGCGTACAGATTCACTCATACATATCACATCTGTCCCCTCAACTACGCCAGACAGACGGACTGGTAGACGTGTAAGTTCCTGGCTGAGTAACCGACAGTTTTTGGTTAGCACAGCAGGTACCACGCTCCACTCTGGTCTACATTCAGTCTGAGTATCAGGTACAGTAAAACCTCCTATACCTGTGGAAGTCCCTGCACTAACACTACATACTAAAAGTGGATGTGCTGTATCCATAACTGGATAGTGACGGTTGCGCCGTATGATGATGTCCTTGCTTGGTTTGAGTGTTATGTCTTCTTCTCGCATAGTCTCTAAGCCAATTATTCCATCGGCAGGTAACTTGAAATCTCTTGTTATTAAAAATTCCATCCAAATTATTGGACTTTTATCTCTTATGGAAAGTCGTACTGGTAAGGTAGCAGTCCCTAGTAGTGTCAGTACGTCTCCTGTCACACCAGACGCACTGAGTTCTGTTGGCATGACTTGGAAAGTGTCTGGTGGGTATTTCCTTTTTAATGCTTCAAAGGAAATTTCTGAAATGAGATTTGGTATTGCCCCAGAATCCATGATGAAGGATACCTCATTTTCTTTTATTCCCCCAGTTATCGCCAATATCTCCTTTTTATTTAGTGCTGCTATTATAGAAGTTATTTGTGGCGATTCACTTTCTTTCTTCCTCTCGAGGGCTAGCGCGGATCTTGTGCATACCGTCGCTGGTCTTCCCTCGATCGTCTTGGTCTCGATGAATATTTTCTTTGAGCTACGTCTTCCACCACCTGTGGTAGGACACGACATTCATCGGTGTTGTGGGTGTTGGTACGGTGGAGACTGCACCACATCTGCCCACCTTGTGCGGCTCGCGCACCTTTGGTTGAGGAGGGTGTTGCCCGTGGTTCCTCTTGTGGTTGTCTGTAATTTGCTTGTTGTGGGTTATTATATCCAGAGAAGGGTTGCTTCTTTTTCTGGAATTGTTTCTTCTTATTCGGGATCCGTTCTGGATTGAAGAAACATTTTTCCCAGGTATGTCCAAATTTTCTACACTCATTACAGTAGGGTCCTAGGCTTGTCATACCCAAATTTGGTCACCTAAGAGGCTCCCGTGTTCAGTTCATGGTGTATAAATTCAAGCTCTTACTTTCTACAAGAAAAAAATGTGCTTAAATGAAAGTTGAAACTTAAAAAAATTGACCCCCATTTTTCATCTGGGGGTGAATAAAAAGAAAAAAAGTAGTTTCTAAGGGGTTAATCATTGAAGAACAAAAAAAATATAGGGCCAAGACACTCCTCAGGTCTCAGCGAAAAAACGTATGTAAACATTATTACTGTAGGTGAAACGATGCGGCCGTGCATAGAGTGATTTATATATATATATATATATATATATATATATATATATATATATATATATATATATATATATATATATATATATATATATATATATATATATATATATATATATATATATATATATATATATATATATATATATATATATATATATGTGATATTTTTGGCACTAATATAATTTTATAATCCTATCATAGGGTCTCTGTCTGAACTCTGCAAATTTTCTACATTCTTAGTCACACTACTTAAGAGTTCTGTTTGGAACTAATTTATTGGCCAGCATTTAACTTCATACAGCTCAGATATCACCCATAGATTTCATACACTGCTAGAGTGACATGACCCATTAGGGCCTGCTGATTCTAATCTTATTACTATTTACAAGAATATAATATATAATGTCACCATGAACCAAGTTTGCCCAATAATTCGGCTAGCTACTTAGTGTATTCATTTGCTTGTGGCAAACGAACAGTGGCCTAAATAGTCAAGGTTGATTAATTAAAAATGTTACAGTACGTGTACTGGTTATTTGTTCATAATTATAGTATAGGCACAATCATATCATCCTTTAGAATTGAAATAATGGTAAATCTCTACCACTAGTCAATGTTTAGAGAAAATTAAATTATCTACCCTATTTCTACTATATATCCTGCCTCATTATAGGGTGACACTAGAGAGAACCCTTAGTTTCCTCACTTCTTCAATAAGTCATGTTTATTCAACAGAAGTGAAATGAGGTTCCCTACACTGAGGCCATATATTTCTGCACAAACAGCATACACAATATGATGAAAGTATTCTAGCTGTGATGTGCTTAACTCTATAGTATCTTATTTAAGGACTTAGCCAATTTCGATTTGAAAGGTAAAGATGTCTTAGCCAAAGGCAGTTCATATACTATAAAAAAATGTATGAACATATCCATATTTAGGAAATAAGGCCAGCAATTGTGACACTGTTTATTTTATATATTTATTAAATTTAACTTGTCACTGCACATTCTCGCGGTTAAGGTATGTGGTACGCAGATATCGGTAACATTATATTAAGTCATATACAAGGATGATGTGATGAAAGGACACATATATATTTAATAAGAGCTTGATATGTTACAAGTACGAATGATAATTGAATGCTTATTGTAGTGAAACGTGAATTATGCGAGGGAAAATAATTATTTAGCTTGTCACTGCACATTCTCGTGATCAAGGTATGTGGTACACAGAGCGGTATAGGGTCTGGTCTGGTGGTACGGAGCAGCGCTCATCATTCCCTCCTCGTACACCATCTACTTATTTATGACAATTTTTTCCTTACTCGGGATATTCCATGCGCTGTTTTTGGTGCCAATCTCTTGCAAATCAGATCGAGTTTGCTATTTGATACATAAATATTGACATAGTAAACGAAATGCGAAATTGGAAAATAAATTACTGCCGGTGCATTTTCCCATAATAAAATATCTTATAACAATATATAACTATATAACTATTATCATTTGGTAACCAGTTACACAATAAACGTTTATTAGAAAATGTCGTGAATGATACAGGGTAACGATATAGGATTTAGGCTACTTGAAATTTATTTCAACACTGAGTAGGTGGTGCATGGCTTGATATATTAGTCATAAAAAACGGGTGTCGTGTTAATTGTATTAGTTAAATCTGGATTAATTTAAAATAATAAAGAATATACCATAGAATGTAGCATCAGAGTTGAATTTAGATTACAGAAGAAAACATAATAAATGCGACAGTCGGCTTTGTTCGTTTATAATCTTTAGCTAGTTGATCCAATAATTCTCTCCATCTCGATCACTGGTGAACTTTACCCCCTCTCCCCAACCCAACCCCTCCTCTCCTACCACCTTCAAGTGAGTGGTTCACATCCATGATCACAAGTGGTTCGGGATTCAAATATCTGGATGGCTCAACATTGGTAATGCTACGTGGTAAAGACTCCCACATTACCCCCCCCCCCATATAACTCCGCCCACATTTCTCCCCTCCCCCCTGCACCTGTCAGTGATATCATATCCGTTGAGGCACACACCAAGTCGATGGTGGAAGAAGTGTGGTCCATTGATCTGTCCGGAGCTATACTTGAGTGACACCATGATATTCCTACAAGGTTACAAATTATTATTTAGTGTATAGATCATGACACACGATACATAATGGTAGTAATAAAAAAATAATTCCACAAAACACGCCCAGGCAGGGGGGAGTGATGGTAAATATACGTGTTTCCTAAGGTACAAATCAGTTTGTTTATCATTTTCTATGAGACAGTTACACGATGATATATTCCTACAAGTGTTCATTGTATTTTTAGTGTTGTAATCATGACATACGATACATAATAGAAGTAATACGAGTAAGTTGACATTGGACTTACGCAGTCACACGACACTCACGCATCGAGTCAAACACACTGGTGATTCGCGTGCAAACATGGTCCACTTCAACTCGCCCTATCTCCACAACTTTTCATCGTACAGCCCTCCCGATGGTACCATTGGAAAGAGGAAGAGTTGAAGGTATGCAAGAAACTATATTGAAGTCAGTACACTATATATGTTAAGAGTGAGAGCGTTGTAAATATATGGGAAATAGAGAAATTTTGCTGCTACCGGCGGGCCAAAAACTAGAGGCAAACGTAATTTTAACCGGACTGTAGGGGTTAAAGGGACTTCAGCCCAAAGCACTGGAGGATATCTTGATTCAGCTGTTACGTAATTATTAATCAGATAGTCTGCAAAGCGAGTACATCTCTCATCCGGAGGTGCGTCTTTCATTACCTCCTCGACGAAGCAATCTTCTACATCTGTCGGGTCAATGAAATGTAGACCAAATTATAATTTCTCAGTTTCAGTTAACACCATGTGAAGCATCATGATACTTAATGACATAGGGAGCGAATGGGATTAACCTTGCCGCGCATTTGATAATGGTTTATTGGTGAGGTTCCAACGCGGTCACTTTTCGAATCCGCGCTTTTGATATACGCCCCAGTCAGGAGGGGCACGATATTATTGTCCACGACTGTACAACTCTCACAAAAATATGATGCTCTCATCGCCCTGAATGAAGCAAAGATTGTAAGCCTTAACCCCTTAAGACCCCAATACTTTTGACACGCCTGTACCCCCCAACCGTAAATGAAGAGTGATGTGGGGTGGTGGATTAATGTTAGGCTCCTCCCTTTCTGGGTGGAGCTAAGGCAAGTGTGACAAATTCTCAAGGTCACTGAGCATGAGGGCTTACAGAGGTACCAATGAATGGTTATGACTAGCCCATGCATTTACGTATAGGCTTCCAAACTCATGGCTCTGAGCGCACTGTCACAATAGTGGCTTAGAGGCTCCAGCGCCACAAACACCCCCGGCACGATAGTGGCGCATGGGTCTTAAGGGGTTAAACGATTGCTAGCTTACATTGATACTACAAAATACCCCTACATTAAGGATATATTTTCACATCAAAAGATACTGCCACCAGCAAATTTAACACCATCTCATAGCGAGTTACTAGATTATGATTCATTTTCTCCAGACCTACACCTCTACCTTCTCAATTATCATTATTCTATAGATGTGGATATACAGTAGGTATACTATTATAGAGTACAATAAAGTCCTGTGGTTTACGTCAGAGTTGTGTGTGTGTTGGTGTTGGTGGTGGTGGGGGGGGTGTTCCTGCCTATCGGTCAAGGCCGTCGTCATGATAGCTGCTTGCTTCCCGTTCTATTCTTTCATCCCTTCCTTACCCTCTCACCTTTCCTGGCTGACCTTGAAGTTATGTTTGTTGATTGACTGTTAGGGGTAGGGGGAGGATGGGTTGGTAATTAGGAAATGAGTGAGGGAAGTAAGAAAGGGAGTGGAGATAGCAGGGTATTAATAGTGGGGAGAAATAGGTAAAAGAAAGTACTGAAAAAGAAAAAGATTAAAGTAGTGGGATGGAAAGAGAGGGAGATGATGAACGGGTAGAGAGAGAACGAGGGTGAAATGAGTGAATGAAGTAAGTGGAGTGTGAGAAGAGTGGTAGAGAGAAGGATTACCGAGGAAGGATGAGAGAGAAAGAGAACGAGTAGTGTGATGGGACGGGAGAGTGTACAGCCTGTCGATGAATGTACCCTACCCTCGTTCAATTACTCGCAGTTTTCGCTAGTAAAACCTGGAGTAGTAAGCAGGGTTATCTTACAGTGTTTGTGATTGGTCAATCTAATATTTGCTGTATCCCTGATTTCTACTCCAGATTTTACCAGCTAAAACTGCGTGCAACCGAACGAGTGTGGGTACTAACTCAACCGTGGATACATGCATCATTGACAGACTGTACGTCCTTCTCTCTCTCTCTCTCTCTCTCTCTCTCTCTCTCTCTCAAGCTGATAATGGCAGTGGAGGTTTAGTGTGTGTGTTTCTCTAAACATATTTTCTCTTCTAACCTAACCTTAATTCTGTATTACAGGACACACAGTATATAACATAATACAACACAAACACAAACAGGCACACACTCGCATACTGTACATACACACAGGCAGGTTCATACATATACACGCATACAATAAGGCAGATACAGCCGCGAACCAAAGTTGCGCCACATAACCAAAGTCATGAATGAGGCGGAAGCATGATCACATCTGAATTGGCTGACCATCCTTGTACCAGTCAACACGAAGGTTGGGGTCAGTTATGGGTTCAATTTTGGCTTAAAAAATGTGCGTGTTTACGTTCTTGCTGAACAACATCTTTTAACTTGGAGAAATTTAGGCCTTATCTTAACAGAAACTTCTTCCATTGTCTCACATTACTGATACCGTGAACTGTCATCCAGGTACACAATCCCTCCTTCCACATACACAAACACAATCCCTCCATCCGCACACACACACACACAAACCCTCCATTCGCACACACACACAAACCCTCCATCAACACACACACAATCCCTCCTTCCACATACACACACACACACATTCATCCCCTCATACAGAGAGAAAGAGAGAGAGAGAGAGAAAGAGAGTTAAACAATCCTTCCATCCAAACACACACACACACACACACACACATTCATCCCCTCTAGAGCTAGTAACAATTACATTCAGTACCAAAAAAACATTGGCGAATGACATGGATAGTGAGTGAGACGTATTATTAGTAACGGGTGAGAATCGTACGTTTAGCAACTACCGACACTAGCGCGCGCCAACAAGACACCACACACACAGCGTGCTTAAAATTACTTTTGATAGTATTCACTCTTTTGAAGATTTTAAAGTTATTTTGTTATGTACAGATGGACACAGGAATTGTGCTACAGCCCAGGTGAAATATACTTGTCCCATTTGAGTAACCAGTGTCTATTTTCAGGTAGTTGCTTTTTATTACCATCCTCAATACTGACTTCTGCCCCTGGTGTCTCCTATTTGGCACTAAGGAACTTGATATTGGGAGAAATTTACCATCTTTCACTTGGGCTATACCTCGAATTCCTGTGTCCAACTGTACCATTTATGGGTTGAACTATGAGAACCAATATATAACACCAATGGAAATAAAAATAAACGAAATGAAATAAAAATATGGTCAGCTCGATGCTATGACACTCCCTTTGGTCAGATCGGCACTGTCGCTAGCACAAAAGAAACAAAATAAAAGGTTCCGAGTCCCAGTATCAGTCAACAAATATGCCAGGTAGATGGGGAATGAAGAGTCTATTACAACTTAAGGGACCCTGAGATGTAGTCAGAATATTGGAGATAAACGAGTCCTTCAAAATACTGCCGCGAAACACCACCTACCTGGAAGGAGTTTGTTTCGTGGCACGGTCAGGAAGAATCAGAAGCCTCCAATTTTTCGTACACAGTCACCGGGTCCTTAATATCTTTAATTATTATTGACTAGTGATTTACAAGAAATGGGGGATTTTCCCCAGGTGGCAGTAGTGAGCCAGCCCCCCACTCGCAACTTATAAAGAATTTCAAGCATGTTTTACAGAGCTTTTCTGTGCTCATTAATACATTGAGTGTATTTAATATCTATTTTTACACATTTCATTTGAAGTACTATCATATGTAAAATTAAACTGTATTCATGTAAACAAGTATCGGAGTTGGTTTTATCGTTGGTTTATTTCGGTCGTTCCCAGTCTATAAACAATTACACTATTCATTTGAAACGTATTAATACAGACAATAGAAATTAATAGGCAGCATATATATGCCACTTAAAGTACCAATTGGCATAGAACAACTTGTAATAAACGAAAACAAAATTTGAACATTGGAAACCATGGCCTGGCCAGAGTGGTCGCACCATCTAAACAAAAACAGCAACTATCCAACGCTTCCTCAGGACAGGATCACTTGGAAATTTATGGCCACTACGTTTATTTGAGCAGTGAGGCACACAACACCAGGAATGCATAGCTTGAAGTACTCGACTGTATGTTTTGGTTTGGTTCTGCGTCCTCGACTAACTTGCCATGTCAGTCACTTGGAGAGTGGTATGCGAGAATCGCTGTATAGAATAACTTTATACGTATATCACCGTGTCACTGTGTATACTTTGTTATAGTAACTAGTACCACAGTATTTTATATATTTCTAAGTCTGTAAATTAAATACAATTGAACTTGTGCTGTGTCGTATTAAAAATAATGATGACTCGACCTGTATTTGTCGATGCCAGCAGATATAGAAAATTTACTTATATATATATATTTTTTTCATGAAATCATCAATTGAAAGTATTAAAAACTGTATGCAGAACTTTGTAAAAAGTATGTTCATAAATGCTGAATGCATTTGTATGCTCACTGAATTTTCAGTAACATAAAACATGAAATACGTAAATAGAGGACATTGGGGGAGAGGCTCCCAAGTGACATCTGGTGGCTGAGCTTAGAAAATTCCCCATTGACTATTGACATACAAATTATATAAAAAAAAAATGATACTGAACTAGGATTTTTCTAAATCACCCTTCTTTTACAATCCCTCCCCCAATTACTTAATTTGACAGAGCAAATAAATTACAAACCAATTAATTACAAGAAGAAAAGAAAAATATTTAAAGTTAATTACTCCACCCACTGACTACTAAATAATATATATATATATATATATATATATATATATATATATATATATATATATATATATATATATATATATATATATATATATATATATATATATATATATATATATATATATATATATATATATATATATATATATATATATATATATATATATATATATGGTCTAACACTACTGTATCCCCTAAACCTATAATAACAAATAAGAATAATTGTTTATGACTCACTCACACTCTTAAATAATGGCCACAGTACACGTAGTTTACTTTCAAAACATAGACGGAGTTAGATTTCTCAACAACGCCGGCGCCTATGGAAGAATGAAGAAACTTTGTGGTCCCTTACGACTCACTATTTCACACCCACACACAAATAACACTTGTCACAGAAAGAATAACTCACAGGGAGACCACCGACAATTAGCTCAACCTGACTGACTGACTGACTTATTATTCTGACTATGACACAGTTCACTGAATATGGTTTGACAGACGGCGACTCACAATGGCGTCACCTTTTGGTTGAACAGAGCCGGTTAGAATGCCCGCTTTCAGTCCTTCCCCACCTATACGTCACACACATAGTTTCCATTTTCTCCGTGGTACACAAACATCTCTATTTTTTCCATTTTTCCTTCTACTCTGTACATTCCTTACTCTTATCAAAATTACTCTTCACATAATTCTCTCCCATTCAAAAACAATCTAACTCATAAATAATGCTCATTACAGAATACTGTAATATATGGGAAGATCCGACAATCTCTTTCGAAATCATTATTGGAATTAACTTTTTAAAACATAATGCTTAATTGCTTGACCTAAATTTTAGAACATGTAAGGATGTAAGGATTGAACTGCCATGAAAATCAAGAGGGAAATTATTTTACCTTTAGCCCCCTTCAATATACTTCACCCAAATCGCGTACCCAATTTAAAAGTCTTTCTATATGCCTTCGTGAATATAAGACCCCCTTCCTTCGAGATTCATGTATTGAATCAATCCTTAACCTTTAAAAAATAACTGCTATCAATGCATAATGAATTAATATCTTAATTTGAACTAAATAGGTAATTATAAATTAATTCTACACATATTCTTAACACAACACAAAGATTAATTCTTTTTAACTGTACAAAATATTTGACCATCTCCCATTATTTTTCCGAAAATTCCAGCACTAAAGAAAACGGCATTTCAAAAGAATAGCTAAAGTAAAAATAAATTGGAGTGTTACAACCTACCCACCAGGACGGTAACACAATGCGCACCTTCAAAACAACAACCAATCAACATACTGTATGGGTCAGTGTTAACAGGACGGTATTACTGTGTGGGTCAGTGTTAAGAGGATGGTATTACTGTCAGGACCAGAGACGGACTACACACACTTCCATAGTCAATGCTACGGTAAGGCAATTCAGTGACACTTGATTTTTTGTAAATAATCAATGGTGTTAATGTGAATATATTAACATTAGAATTCCTTTACTTGTTAATGTTGTCCGCTACATTGATTATCACCCCGTCAGCAGTAGACTTTATTTTAGTTTAACTGTTTAACTTGATGTGTAAATTTTCGTTTTAATTTGTTATTATGATGATGGTATTGTGGTCCCACCAATAACTCTGCTTCTCGTCCTGCTGTCAAAGTTCACTATGTAATGATAAATCTTCGTTGTATTGTCCTTTGTCGGAACAGCATAAAAAAAATATATGGTAAAAATTACATTTGTCATAATACCTGTACCAATGTTCATAATGCTCAATGAGGGGCAACGTATCTGGTAAGTGTGTTTCTTATGTCCGCAACTCTACATAAAAAATAACACAATATCTTTATTTTGTTCTACTAAGATTGTATCAGGTAAAAATAAAACAATTATTAGTTTAGTAATGATGGTAAGCAAATAATTATTAAATTTAAGAGCCAGATAATTATTACAGAGCCAAAATATTCATTAAATTAAAAAGTCACATAAATATTACAGAGCCAAAATATTATATTAAGTAGCCACATAATTAATACAGAGCCAAAATATTAAATAAAAGAGCCACATAATTATAAGAGAAAAAATATTGAATAAATTAAAGAGCCATATTAATATTACAGAGCCAAAATATTAAATAAAAGAGCCACACAGTTATTATGGAGCCAAAATATTGATCAAATTAAAAAGCCATATAATTATTACAGAGGCAAAATAGTGATAACCTCAGTTTATAAAGCTCAAGATAATTGTTATCAAATGTTATCTGGATTTTCCCTATAGCAAAAGGCATATGATGGTGTATAATTATTACAGAGGCAAAATATTGATAACCTCAGTTTATAAAGCTCAAGACAATTGTTATCAAATGTTCTCTGGATCTTCTCTATAGCAAAAGGCATATGATGGTGTGACGTGAACCAGAAAAGAGTTATTAAGTGAAGTGAACCGGATGAGGTCTTAGTATTATTCCTGTTATGAATATATATTGTATGGACTATGGAATTAGATCAACCAAAGAAAACTGACAAAGTGGAAGTTAGTGTTCTAACTTTTTCGGGTTTAAGTAGCATTTATTTTATGTGTTTAATTTGTATGGTAAAGTAAAATGGTACTTGTTGGAAAATAGTCACTTCCCAGTTGTCACGATGCAAGTTCGAGACCTCTTTACTACAGAGACATCAGTTGGAGCAATGTCTCAACGTGTTAGAGAATGTCACAATGCATGCTGGCGACATCTTTACTATCCACCACAGATGTGTTCTACCTTGCACATCCACATATCGTCTTGTGAGATTCCAGGTCCTCTTGAAGAATTACACGAGGCTTGTATTCTTTTGGTTTTATTTGGAGGGGAGATAAGGTAAAATTTCCCTTTGAAAAGATGTTGATGCTGCCCAACATATTAGTGAGCACTAACATGGCCACTATCTAAAGATGTTGAAGCTATAATGATCAACATATTAGTGAGTTCTAAGATGGCCACTATTCAATTCACCTTAAGATGTTGAGCAAGTGATGCCCAACACATTTAGTGAGCCTTAAGATTTCCATTATAGTTATTAAGGCTGTATATTTGACAGATCCTCACACCAATGAAGGTCAAATCAAGCCCTGATTCCTCTCCTCAGTATGGGTGACCAGGTTTGCAAAACAGTACAATGCACACTTTACCGTTGAAGAAATATACTTGACATAGGTATGCCCTGTCTCCCTTTAACAAATATATGTCGAAACAGATGTAACACAAAATCAGTGCTCGAATCATTCCAAAAATGTACAACCCACACACATAATTCCATAACAAAATATATTTTGATAATATACCGAAACCAAGTGCGAAATTATATAATTGAAAACAGATGGGACACAGTCGGGGCTAACAAGCTCCTCAACATCCGCCAACGCCTTGGTTTGTGGAGCTGCCGTCTCCGCATTGGCCACACATTATTGACTCATGGCTTTTTAATGAAGAGGGCTCAACCTCCCTACTGTGATGATTGTATGGTCCCTTTGACTGTGCGGCATATTATTGTTAAGTGTCCCAGTTTTGGGGACCTGCGTCGTAGGCACCTCTCCGAGTACCGGGTGGGTGACGGTTCTTACCATGGCCAAGGAATACATGGTCAAACCGTTTCGCTCCAAGACCTCCCTCCAGGTGGGGTGAGATATTCTGTGACGTAGGGCATCGGTATGACCCGCGGTCAGTGATTAGCTCGCTCTGACGCCTTGACGTCACTACTCATCTACAAGCTCCACCCCATGAAATTGATACCCTGTATGGGAGGGTTAGTGGTTTGACCATGTATTCCTTGGCCATGGTTCTTACAGTCTCTCCTGGGTGCTCGGGGGGGAGGTTTGTAGTGTTGGAGGGAACATCCTCTCCTATGTGGAGGAGGCTGTCCTCCTCCATAAATTGTGATTTTATTATACTTATGATTTTTAGATAGTTTGATATTATTTAGTCTTGATTTTTTTTTATATTTTAGTTAAGTTGACGCGTTCTTTTAGTAATAGTGTGTGTTTTTAGTTTGTGTGTAATTTAGTCATGATGCCTGTCCATTTCGGGAGTTTATGATTTTGTTAATTGAGGTAACAATTTTGTGTTGGGCGGTATATGACTCTAGCTGCTGCGCCGCCAGATGCCAAGTTGCATCAACAAATCAATATATCAATCAATTTAATTGAAAAATTATATTTGATTTATTCGAATGGACTGACGTCTTGTTAGTTACATAGAAACTTCTCTCAAATGTTGCTCGAGGCAGTAAAAGTAGCAACTCCAACTCAATGACAAGTATTTACCAATTTCTTGGTTATCCATCTTAAAGGGATAATTCACTCCATGACTCAGAAGAATAATTCCCAGAGGTTTAGTATAACATACAGTAATGCAATGTGTTGTGATGAAAATAAGGAATTCATTAGATAAAGATATAGCTGTATAAATAATAATTCTCAGAGAGTTAATATAACATAATGCAATATGTTGTGTTTCAAAAGAAGGTGTTTCACTAGGTAAGGATACAAGTGGTATAAGTAACAATTCCTTAGATCGTGTGTGTATTATGTAACTGATTCTATGCTGACACCTCAAATGCAGGAGACAGAAAGAAATGTAACCAGTACCAAAACCTGATTGCTATTTACACTATGTCTTCTATAATAGACTGCATTAATACTCAAACACTGAATTTCAAGGTGGAGTCTGCGATGACGCTTATATAGAAAATATCTGAATACTGATATTATATATACCGTACACTAATTACAGTGTGATGGTTACATCCCTACATCCTATATTATATAAGTCCTAATGGTTCTAATAATAAAAATGCACAGTCCCAGCCGTCCTAGTAGGGAGGGACCATTTGCATGTTTGCCTTATGCTTGTCCCCAGAACGATAGAGTTTGAAGAACCAAAAGAAAGAGGAGGAAAAGTGGTCGAAGCCGAGTACCAGGTTATGGTGCATGGAGAACGCTAATAAGTTATAGTTGTGGTTGATGGAGAGAGAAATATTCAAGTTGAAGGACCAGTTGTTATGTGATAGTGATGGTTTGGGTAGTCCAACAAGAAGGCATGGAAATTTTAGGCTGTAGTGGTGGTGGTGGTGGTGGTAGTTGTTGTGGATGTTGTTGTGGTTGTAGAAGATGTTGTAGTTGTAGAAGTTGTTGAGGTTGTGGTAGTTGAGGTAGATGTTGTAGTTGTAGAAGTTGTTGAGGTTGTGGTAGTTGAGGTAGATGTTGTAGTTGTAGAAGTTGTAGTTGTAGAAGTTGTTGAGGTTGTGGTAGTTGAGGTAGATGTTGTAGTTGTTGAGGTTGTGGTAGTTGAGGTAGATGTTGTAGTTGTAGTTGTAGAAGTTGTTGAGGTTGTGGTAGTTGAGGTAGATGTTGTAGTTGTAGAAGTTGTTGAGGTTGTGGTAGTTGAGGTAGATGTTGTAGTTGTAGAAGTTGTTGAGGTTGTGGTAGTTGAGGTAGATGTTGTAGTTGTAGAAGTTGTTGAGGTTGTGGTAGATGTTGTAGTTGTAGAAGTTGTAGTTGTTGAGGTTGTGGTAGTTGAGGTAGATGTTGTAGTTGTAGAAGTTGTTGAGGTTGTGGTAGTTGAAGTAGATGTTGTAGTTGTTGATGTTGTGGTAGTTGAGGTAGATGTTGTAGTTGTAGAAGTTGTAGTTGTAGAAGTTGTTGAGGTTGTGGTAGTTGAGGTAGATGTTGTAGTTGTAGAAGTTGAGGTTGTGGTAGTAGAGGTAGATGTTGTAGTTGTAGAAGTTGTTGAGGTTGTGGTAGTTGAGGTAGATGTTGTAGTTGTAGAAGTTGTTGAGGTTGTGGTAGTTGAGGTAGATGTTGTAGTTGTAGAAGTTGTTGAGGTTGTGGTAGTTGAGGTAGATGTTGTAGTTGTAGAAGTTGTTGAGGTTGTGGTAGTTGAGGTAGATGTTGTAGTTGTAGAAGTTGTTGAGGTTGTGGTAGATGTTGTAGTTGTAGAAGTTGTAGTTGTTGAGGTTGTGGTAGTTGAGGTGGATGTTGTAGTTGTAGAAGTTGTTGAGGTTGTGGTAGTTGAGGTAGATGTTGTAGTTGTAGAAGTTGTTGAGGTTGTGGTAGATGTTGTAGTTGTAGAAGTTGTAGTTGTTGAGGTTGTGGTAGTTGAGGTAGATGTAGTTGTAGAAGTTGTTGAGGTTGTGGTAGTTGAGGTAGATGTTGTAGTTGTTGATGTTGTGGTAGTTGAGGTAGATGTTGTAGTTGTAGAAGTTGTTGTAGTTGTAGAAGTTGTTGAGGTTGTAGTAGTTGAGGTAGATGTTGTAGTTGTAGAAGTTGAGGTTGTGGTAGTTGAGGTAGATGTTGTAGTTGTAGAAGTTGTTGAGGTTGTAGTAGTTGAGGTAGATGTTGTAGTTGTAGAAGTTGTTGAGGTTGTGGTAGTTGAGGTAGATGTTGTAGTTGTAGAAGTTGTTGAGGTTGTGGTGGTTGAGGTAGATGTTGTAGTTGTAGAAGTTGTTGAGGTTGTGGTAGTTGAGGTAGATGTTGTAGTTGTAGAAGTTGTAGTTGTAGAAGTTGTTGAGGTTGTGGTAGTTGAGGTAGATGTTGTAGTTGTTGAGGTTGTGGTAGTTGAGGTAGATGTTGTAGTTGTAGTTGTAGAAGTTGTTGAGGTTGTGGTAGTTGAGGAAGATGTTGTAGTTGTAGAAGTTGTTGAGGTTGTGGTAGTTGAGGTAGATGTTGTAGTTGTAGAAGTTGTTGAGGTTGTGGTAGTTGAGGTAGAAGTTGTAGTTGTAGAAGTTGTTGAGGTTGTGGTAGTTGAGGTAGATGTTGTAGTTGTAGAAGTTGTAGTTGTTGAGGTTGTGGTAGATGTTGTAGTTGTAGAAGTTGTTGATGTTGTGGTAGTTGAGGTAGATGTTGTAGTTGTTGATGTTGTGGTAGTTGAGGTAGATGTTGTAGTTGTAGAAGTTGTTGTAGTTGTAGAAGTTGTTGAGGTTGTGGTAGTTGAGGTGGATGTTGTAGTTGTAGAAGTTGTTGAGGTTGTGGTAGTTGAGGTAGTGGTTGTAGTTGTAGAAGTTGTTGAGGTAGATGTTGTAGTTGTAGAAGTTGTTGAGGTTGTGGTTGTTGAGGTAGATGTTGTTGAGGTTGTGGTAGATGTTGTAGTTGTAGAAGTTGTTGACGTTGTGGTAGTGGAGGTAGATGTTGTAGTTGTTGAAGTTGTTGAGGTTGTGGTAGTTGAGGTAGATGTTGTAGTTGTAGAAGTTGTTGAGGTTGTGGTAGTTGAGATAGATGTTGTAGTTGTAGAAGTTGTTGAGGTTGTGGTAGTTGAGGTAGATGTTGTAGTTGTAGAAGTTGTTGAGGTTGTGGTAGTTGAAGTAGATGTTGTAGTAGTAGAAGTTGTTGACGTTGTGGTAGTTGAGGTAGATGTTGTAGTTGTAGAAGTTGTTGAGGTTGTGGTAGTTGAGGTAGATGTTGTAGTTGTAGAAGTTGGTGAGGTTGTGGTAGTTGAGGTAGATGTTGTAGTTGTAGAAGTTGAGGTTGTGGTAGTTGAGGTAGATGTTGTAGTTGTAGAAGTTGTAGTTGTAGAAGTTGTTGAGGTTGTGGTACTTGAGGTAGATGTTGTAGTTGTTGAGGTTGTGGTAGTTGAGGTAGATGTTGTAGTTGTAGTTGTAGAAGTTGTTGAGGTTGTGGTAGTTGAGGTAGATGCTGTAGTTGTAGAAGTTGTTGAGGTTGTGGTAGTTGAGGTAGATGTTGTAGTTGTAGAAGTTGTTGAGGTTGTGGTAGTTGAGGTAGAAGTTGTAGTTGTAGAAGTTGTTGAGGTTGTGGTAGTTGAGGTAGATGTTGTAGTTGTAGAAGTTGTAGTTGTTGAGGTTGTGGTAGTTGAGGTAGATGTTGTAGTTGTAGAAGTTGTTGAGGTTGTGGTAGTTGAGGTAGATGTTGTAGTTGTTGATGTTGTGGTAGTTGAGGTAGATGTTGTAGTTGTAGAAGTTGTTGTAGTTGTAGAAGTTGTTGAGGTTGTGGTAGTTGAGGTAGATGTTGTAGTTGTAGAAGTTGAGGTTGTGGTAGTTGAGGTAGATGTTGTAGTTGTAGAAGTTGTTGAGGTTGTGGTAGTTGAGGTAGATGTTGTAGTTGTAGAAGTTGTTGAGGTTGTGGTAGTTGAAGTAAATGTTGTAGTTGAAGAAGTTGTTGAGGTTGTAGTAGTTGAAGTAGATGTTGTAGTTGTAGAAGTAGTTGAGGTTGTGGTAGTTGAGGTAGATGTTGTAGTTGTAGAAGTTGTTGAGGTTGTGGTAGTTGAGGTAGATGTTGTTGAGGTTGTGGTAGTTGAGGTAGATGTTGTAGTTGTAGAAGTTGTTGAGGTTGTAGTAGTTGAGGTAGATGTTGTAGTTGTAGAAGTTGAGGTTGTGGTAGTTGAGGTAGATGTTGTAGTTGTAGAAGTTGTTGAGGTTGTGGTAGTTGAGGTAGATGTTGTAGTCGTAGAAGTTGTTGAGGTTGTGGTAGTTGAGGTAGATGTTGTAGTCATAGAAGTTGTTGTAGTTGTAGAAGTTGTGGTAGTTGAGGTAGATGTTGTAGTTGTAGAAGTTGTTGAGGTTGTAGTTGAGGTAGATGTTGTAGTTGAAGTTGTTGAGGTTGTGGTAGTTGAGGTAGATGTTGTAGTTGTAGAAGTTGTTGAGGTTGTGGTAGTTGAGGTAGATGTTGTAGTTGTAGAAGTTGTTGAGGTAGATGTTGTAGTTGTAGAAGTTGTTGAGGTTGTGGTAGTTGAGGTAGATGTTGTAGTTGTAGAAGTTGTTGAGGTTGTGGTAGTTGAGGTAGATGTTGTAGTTGTAGAAGTTGTTGAGGTAGGTGTTGTAGTTGTAGAAGTTGTTGAGGTTGTGGTATTTGAGGTAGATGTTGTAGTTGTAGGGCCAAGAGTGGGTGTAGGTCCAGGAGTGGGTGTGGGGCCAGAAGTGGGTGTGGGGCCAGGTATGAGTGTGGGAACAGGAGTGGGTGTGGGGCCTGGAGTGGGATTGGGGCTAGGAGTGGGTGTGGGGCCAGGAGTGGGTGTTGGGCCAGGAGTGGGTGTGGGGCCAGGAGTGGGTGTTGGGCCAGGAGTGGGTGTAGGGCCAGGAGTGGGTGTTGGCCCAGGAGTGGGTGTAGGGCCAGGAGTGGGTGTAGGGCCAGGAGTGGGTGTGGGGCCAGGATTGGGTGTGGGGCCAGGAGTGGGTGTGGGGCCAGGAGTGGGTGTGGGGCCAGAAGTGGGTGTGGGGCCAGGAGTGGGTGTAGGGCCAGGAGAGGGTGTGGGGCCAGGAGTGGGTGTAGGGCCAGGAGTGGGTGTGGGGCCAGGAGTGGGTGTGGGGCCAGGAGTGGGTGTGGGGCCAGGAGTGGGTGTGGGGCCAGGAGAGGGTGTAGGGCCAGGAGTGGGTGTAGGGCCAGGAGTGGGTGTGGGGCCAGGAGTGGGTGTGGGGCCAGGAGTGGGTGTGGGGCCAGGGGTGGTTGTGGTTGTTTTCTCCTCAGCTGTAAAAAAAAATTATAAGAAATCATGCCAAATTGGTCTATGATATTATATATCTTGTATAAAAACTTTAATGATAAAGGTTGAGAATAAAATATTATTCCCTATCAAAGATTAAACAACTTAATGTATAGTAAATGCATCTCTCTCTTATACACACACATACATTCTCTCTTTCTCTCTTTCAAACACACACACTTTATTTTTTATCTCACACACTATCTCTCTCTCACTATTATTAGCTCTCTTACACAAATATACACTATCTCTTTTTCACACACTGTCTCTCTTTCTCTCTCTTACACACACACTGTCTCTCTTTCTCTCTTACACACACACACATACACACACTCTCTCTCTCTCTATCTCTTGTACAGCTAGGGGTGAACACACACACAGATAGTGGGAGAGATGTGTGTATGTATGGTGTAGAGAGAGAGAGAGAGAGAGAGAGAGAGAGAGAGAGAGAGAGAGAGAGAGAGAGAGAGAGAGAGAGAGAGAGAGAGAGAGAGAGAGAGAGAGAGAGAGAAAGAGAGAGAGAATCAGGAATCTTAGAGAATAAATATGTCATTGTATCACAGAATTGGAAATCCGGTAGCACATATTATGAAATAGGACATGTGGTCAGAGACAAAGATATAGTTTTAAAATCTGTAACAAAATTAAATAGTGGAAGACTTCGAAAAAATTGTGTAGATATTTGCTTCTATGGTATAAACCTCCTTCAGAGTTTAATAAAATTAATAACTAAGCGTAAAGTTGAAAAATAATTACAACACTTTATATAGATGCCACCTTGCTACCCAAGGCCTTCACTGGTTAAGTAAATATAGATTATTATTTTTGGGGTGTAGTTATATTGTCAATACAGGTATCCAGGTCTGCTTGCTTCAAATAGTCTGTTGATAGAGTGTTAAACAAATCCCAGCATGCATGTATAAGAAAGGAAAAGTGTTGTTGTAATTGGTTCACTATTATATCAGATGATTCCAAGCTTCAACAACAAGACCTGGATAATTATTATGACTCGTGACTGTACAGTTGTGGAGCTACTTACGGACGCAACAAGTGCAGGCCTTCCCCTTGCAACCATTATTCTTAGTTTTGCCATCACACTTATCTGTCTTGGCCTGACATTTTCCTTTCAAACTACTGCACTCTTCACTTTGGGAACAGGTGACAGGCAAACAACAAGTGCAGGCCTTCCCCTTGCAACCATTTTTCTTAGTTTTGCCATCACATGTAGCTGCTTCGTCTTGACATTTTCCGTTCAAACTACTGCACTCATCACTTTGGGAACACGTGACAGGCAAACAACAAGTGCAGGTCTTCCCCTTGCAACCATTTTTCTTAGTTTTGCCATCACATGTAGCTGTTTCGTCTTGACATTTTCCGTTCAAACTACTGCACTCTTCACTTTGAGAACACGTGACAGGCAAACAACAAGTGCAGGTCTTCCCCTTGCAACCATTTTTCTTAGTTTTGCCTTCACATGTAGCTGCTTCGTCTTGACATGTCCCTTTGTTTTTAGTGCATTTCTTACTTTGGGTACACGTGGTGTTGGGTATGCAACAAATGCATTCCTTCCCCTTGCAACCATTTTTTGTAGCTTCGCCATCACATTCAGCTGTCTTGGCTTGACATATGCCATTCACTTTTTGGCACTTATCGCTTTGGGTACACGTGGTGTTGGGTATGCAACAAATGCAGCCCTTCCCCTTGCAACCTTTTTTCTTAGTTTTGCCATCACACTCTTCTGTCTTGTCTTGACATGTCCCTTTGTTGTTGGTGCATTTATCACTCTGAGTACATTCAGCTGAAAAAAGAGATAAGACACGTCACCAACACAAATGAGAATAGTGTTAATTAAATATATATAAGCAGACATGCAGGGAATGTGCTAGTCATAATTATATAAAAAGTAACAAATGAGTCTTTGATCCATGCCAAATGCAAAATTCTTTCCAACACAGCCTCCTTCCTTCATTCTATTGCCCCCCAAAAATACTGTGATTCCATCCTGAAATACTGCCCAGAAAAAATGAACCGTCGTTGTTTGTCATTTACTAATTTTCCTTTCTGCTGGAAGTTGTTTTAGTCCGATTTATTCCTAAGATGGGTGACAGATTCCAATCCTCCAGCTATAGCCCATTTCTATGATCTCTCTTCTATGTAATGTTTTCGAATCTGTCCTTAACTGCATGAATCAACAACACCTTACCAAGCGCAACCTTCTTTCTACTCAACCGTCATTATGGCTTTTGTCAGGAGCCTTCAACTGGCAATTTTTTATCCCTGATTTCTGATTCATGGTCATCCTATAGTCAGAACTTTGGTGAAACTATCTTTACTGTCACGCAAGACATAACGAAAATTTTTGATTGATTCTGGTAGTCCGAGAAGAAGTTAAGGTACTGGCCAGTTACACTACATGCAACCCCAAAGGCCAAGAGAGATTTTCGCCACCAAGTCATTATAACCTTTAGCAATGTAATAGATATGTTTACAAAACGATTGGTGTATATTTTGTTCATGAATACATATATTATTATAGTCTAGTAGGAAATTACCTTCAGAATTTAACTTTTTCCACATGCATATTTGGGGTCCATGAGCACTGTACTCCCAGAGTCTTTACTTTGTTTGGAAAATTACTTTGACTAAACAAGAGAATGAAAACGGATAACGTAAGGATGAACGAAAATTTGACAAATATAAAACGTTTCACAGACATTTGGTTTCTTCCATCATATTCAAATCACACTCCTATAATTCTTTAAGTTGATAATTCAGATTCGTAAATATGAAACTGCTAACTATACTCGGGTGAATTTGTGGGACATAGAATAGAAGCAGTCATTGTTTTGGTTTTATAAATAATTATGATATATAATGTTGAAGCTGTTTTGATTAATATTTCAGGGAGCGAGATCACAGTGAACCAGGTCGGACAAGTTCACTTAGCAGAAAGTACAGCGTCGGTGCCACAAGTATGAATCTGGATTATCAGCCGAGGAAAGAATACAGTTTTTGTTTTACTTGAAAGTTTAATTAAAATAGTAAAGGAGATGTTTTTTTATGTCTATGTACAGCTGTATTTTACGTGTGTGTGTTAGGCTACTGAGCATGCATACGTTAATAAGCCAGTTAATTAATTCATAAAAGTTTGAAATAATTCCAGACTTCGACCAATCCATTCCTTTTCAATGTGTTGTTGTTGTTGTTCTTGTTCATGTTTTCATAAACATTCTGACATAATCTTTGAATTTCATCACCAACACTTACCTGCTTGCTTCCCAGTCGGTTTCTTTTTCTTGTTCTTCACTCTGGATACTTGGTTACTTGGCACTTGGTTACTTGGCTCCTTATTCTTGTTGGTTTGGGATTTCTTGTTTTTCGAAACATTCATTTCCTTCGAATTTTTCTTGTTTGTTGATTCCTGCTTCTGCTTTACCCTTCTATTTTCTCTCTTCTTACTCCTATTATTTTTCGTTTTTTTACCTGTATTTTTTCTGTTCTTCTTTGTGTTTTTTGTTTTATTTTCCCCTTTGCCTCTCTTTCCAATTTTGTCTCCACTTGTGTTACTCGAGTTTTCCTTCTTCTTTGTACTTAGGCTTTCATTCTTTCCTGTTCTCTTCTTTTGCTTCCGTTTATTCTTTAATTTATTTTTTTCTGTTCCATTTCTCTTCATCTTTCCTTCATCATTTGATTTTCTTTTTCTTGTTCCCTTCCTCTTATAATTTCCTTCATCATTTATTTTCCTTCCTCCTGTTCTCTCTTTCTTCTTTCCTCCATTCTTTAATTTATTTCCTTCCGTTTTCCCCTTTCCTTCATTACTTTGTGCCTCCGTCCCCTTCCTCTTTTTGTTTTGGTCTTTTTTTATTCCTAGAACGTTTTTATCATCGTTCTTTTGTACTTTTGTTCGCTTCTTCCCCTGCATTTCCTCCTTTACTGTCTTTGCACCTTCGCTTTCCTTTCCATTTTCTCCGAGTCTCTCTTTCTTCATTCCCTTAGACTCATATTTCCTTGCTACTTTTTGTCTCTGCTGTTCCTTCCCATCCGTCTTCTCTGCCTTCAACCCATTTCTCTTGTTGTTGCGGCGCTTGTTTTTCGCCTCTTTCCCTACTTTTCTTTTCTTTCCTTCCCTTCCTTCTGCCTGAGTGTTTTTTGGCCCCTCGCGCTTACTCTTGCCAGCTTTCAATTCACCGTCTGCAAAAGACAATGTGATACGTGAAATACTAAGGAATCTTTATTCACACTCACATGGAATATACTACTTAAAGGGACCCTGTGATGTAGTTCTAAAATTGGAGGTAAGTGAGTCCGTCAAATATTGCCACGAAACACCACCTATATGGAAGGACCTTGTTCCCTGGTATAGTCAAGAGGAATTAGAATCAATTACATACACGATCTCAGGGTTCTTAAGTGCTTCTATTCTCACACTGGTGACAACAAAATCTTTAGGGGAGATTCTTTTGTTGGTATATTGGATGTTTTCTGATTCCTCCAAAGTATGCCACGAAACAGATCCCCTATGGACCTATGAGTACCAATGAGAGCGTCTGTTTTCTGGCATAGTTTGGAGGAGTCAGTAGCCTTGCAGTTCACCAGC
Organism: Petrolisthes manimaculis; assembly: GCA_034508575.1. Classification (NCBI taxonomy): domain Eukaryota; kingdom Metazoa; phylum Arthropoda; class Malacostraca; order Decapoda; family Porcellanidae; genus Petrolisthes; species Petrolisthes manimaculis. The sequence continues at coordinate 484,127 of JAWZYT010000739.1, forward strand.
AAACGAATCTCTCCTTAATTCGACAAACTAATAAACGTCTGGTTACTGTTGGTTCACGGGAATTACAGAAGTGAAAGTTATTTGAGTTATATTAAACTAACAACAAAAGCAACAATACAAAATTGAATGCCATTATAAGTCTCTTCATTAATTTATTCCTCGAAATACTTCCGAATATAAGTATATAAGTGATAATATAAGTGATAAAAGAACACTCCTTAAATATCATTGTCACGAGTAGATTCTCGTGGCATGTTAATATATATCGTAACAGAGAGAATAGGTCTAATTGAACCAGGCGGAGTAATATTTTTCAACTGGTGTAGTTAGTAGGAAGTTTTCGCTGTCCATTGGTTAGTGCCCCTCCCTCAACAGTCGCCTCGTCCGTAACCTCTGGCTCGTATCATTACCGAAGGAATTAATTATGCCAAGACAGATTAATTCCTTGAATTGCATATGATATCGTAAAGTGTAAAAATCACAGGGAATTATTTATACGTCGTTAATTAATTGCATGTATAACTGATGTATAATTATAGAGAATGTCAAGTTAGTCAGTGTTGATGTAATGAAATACATCGTTGCCTGAGTGGACGCGTTACCAGGCTCAGCCAATTTGAGTTTAGTTCGGCCTTGTAATATATGTATTGTTCGGTCATTGTAAACTGGTTGTTTCCGTACATCTACAATTTTGCTAATACTATTATAAGTGAATATATAATGAAAGAACCCTACAAATAAATTTATGTTGACGGAAGTTGGGATAAAAGGGGATACTAATTATTAACCTCTGCTGACGATCGTTGAAGCCAACACAACAAAAGTCCAAGGATTAATCCGAGTAAGCTGAGAATTATAAGTAATAATATTTTTACATCAATTAAAATAGTAATAATCTTAATTTTCTATCACAATCATAAACATAAGTTGAACGTCTATATTTATTACCTTTGCGTTGACAGCAGATAAGACCATCAGGACAATATACCCCATTCTCCACCCTTCCCTTCCCACACTTGTCCTTCAGCACACACACACCCTTGGCCTGCAGACACTCCTGCTGTTTCTTCACCTGAGAAAAAAGGATACATATAAACCTTCTATAATTGCCTCATTCCTCATGAGCCTTATGCCCTTTACTCCTTTTTCCTCTTATTCCCAATCTCCTTACAAGAACAATGAACACCACCCCAGGCCTGTAAGATCCAGTAGAGCGGCTGAGAGAAGACACAGCAAACACAAAGGAAAGCTGGCACACTGGAAGAATTGAAAAGGAGACGATGGGAAACCGAAGGGGCGCCAAAACCATTCAAATACTAGTCATTACATCACCTCAGTCGAATACAAAATCATACGAGATAAACTTACAAATCACTTAGAGGAAAACAACTTACTCAAAGACAATAAACACGGTTTTCGTAATATACGCTCTTGCCTAACGAACCTATTAATTTTTTTAAATGACATTTTCAACGAATATGATAAGAGTAAAGCAGTAGACATAATTTATCTAAATTTTCAAAAGGCCTTTGACAAAGTTTCCCATAAACGTTTAATAACTAAACTAAAATCACACAAAATTCAAAGCGATACCGTAAGATGGATAGAGAACTGGCTAAGAAACCGAAAACAACACGTGTTAATAAATGGAAAATCATCTAATTGGACTGGCGTTATGAGCGGGGTGCCACAGGGGTCAGTTTTAAGGCCAATCCTATTCCTAGTTTACATAAACGATATGGACAAAGGCCTCTCATCAGTCTCGTGCATAATATCGAAGTTTGCCGATGACACTAAAATTGCAAATACAGTACTCACTAACGCACAAACTAAAAAAAATATAACATAATCTCGATAAATTGTCAAATTGGGCGAAAACTTGGCAAGTGTCCTTCGATGCAGATAAATGTAAAGTGCTCCACATCGGACATCGTAACATAACAGCAAACTACTCGTTAAATGGTAATCAACTTAAAAACGTGAATCGAGAGACAGACTTAGGGGTAACAATATCAAGTAACCTAAAACCTAGTCTGCAGTGTATGGAAATAATTAAGAAAGCAAATAAAACTATCGGCTTTATTGGCAGAGCATTCGAGTAAAAGTCCAAAGACACAATCCTCACTTTGTTTAATTCCTTGGTCCGTCCCCTTATGGAGTATTATGTTCAAGTCTGGTGCCCATACTAACAGAAAGATATAGCAAAATTGGAACGAGTCCAACGTAGAGTTACTAAAATTATACCAAATATAAGAAACAAAACATATGAGGAGCGGCTAAGTGATTTAAATCTATTCCCATTAGCACAACATAGATTGAGAGGCAAATTAATCCAGGTATATAAAATAATCAAAGGCATAGATAATATGGACTGCAGGAAATATTTCATTATCGACCAATCAAACTACACGAGAGGTAATGGCTGCAAAATCATAGGTAAATATTTTAATTCATACGATTCCAAGAAATTCTTTTTTAACCGAGTCGTCATCTTATGGAATGGGCTTCCCCGTAACGTAATAAACTGTAACACCGTAGATAGCTTCAAACGTCGCTTAGATAAACACCTTGCGTCTAATCCCCGACTTAGGATGTTTACTAATGAATATTTTTTGCCCATTACATGCTTCAAGTTAGCCAAATTTCACCTACTTTCTATTTTTCCTATAAAATTTCCTTGTGGAGTTTTTCTGCCAACCCCACAAGGTTCTGATTCCTGACTTTATTTCCTGTACGTTTCAGGCCGGAGGGAGTGGAGGGTGAGGAGAGAGCTATCCTTATCTACGACTATCACTTGGGAGATTTTCATTCTCTACCAGTAACCTTCTAATCAAATCACCCCGTGTGGACTGTAAGGTCTGTTGTGGTCTGTGTTTCTATGTAACTATGTAACAAGCAATGCCTCTCCATACAAAGGATATCATGCATTGAGAAAATCTTAGGCAAGTAGTTGGTGTGAAATATAATCGTATATATATACGTATATATACGTATAAACGTATGTGATTTGTTGGCCCTAACATATTTTCTTAATTAAGTTTGTCGAACAAAATCTCATACCACGGAAACGTACAATAAAAACGAGTCATTGTTGTGATTTGTGAAGATAGACTGAAACATCTTGCCGTCCCCGGATTCCATGCCACATTTCCATATAGCCTAAACTACAATTAATACATTTTGCTAACGACTCCATGTTACTGCAAGAACCTCGATATATTATAGACAGGATAATAAAAGTTTCTGTGGACACATTCAGAAATGAAAATATAAGTGATTCTGAGTACAATAGAAAAAAATCTATAAAAATACCATATATAGACATATTAAGAATTAGTGTGTGAGTGAAGTTGAATTATAATTGATTTTTATGTAATTGTTCCAGTTTCTGGAAAAGTTTCGTACAATTATTTAATAAAGTTTGGCACTTGTAATTAAATCATCAAGACCGTAGGTGAACTACTATTATCTTTTTTCAGTTATAATATCCACTTCATGTCCAAACTAATCCTTGAAATGCATATGTATAAAGAAGATTTTCTAATCACAATCACATATTATTTCTGTTAAGAAAATATCGGCAGAAACACTTGTTACACCCTGCATTGGTTAGGGTTTAAGGTTAGGTCATCTAGGGACCATACATATTTATACACATTGATAAAATTAAACCTTTCAATAATATTTGTATCTGTTGGAATCATACCTAACCTTTGGACGCCGAGTGTGTATATTCTATTAACATTATACTCGTATATTAAGCAATGTATTGTACTTTGACATTTGTCCATGTACAGTCGCGGTCATATATACTCATCCATATAGGGGTAACTTACGTAAGAGTTTGACAGCTTTCCTCTGTTCCTTAGATGATAAACTTTCCAAAAAAAAGGTTAACTACCATCTTTTAATTTAATACAAGCATTCAGCTACACACTACTTAAAATAATAACATCATAATATGTGAACGTGAAAACATTAGGCAGTAAATTATTTGAGATACCCATGTATGGATGATTATTATTGACTGCGATTGTATATATACAGTATCTAATAGTATAAAATGTTATGTAAGGGTAAACTATTATAGCTTTTAACATATACACGTTAATAGTACTTCCCTGCAGTAAGAATAATAATCTGGAGTTAATTAGTATAAGTATTCAAATGTCAGCCATAATAATAAAATCCTAGAAATGTTTATTATAATGTTTGTGATAAGATTAACAATATTATAGTATTGTTCTACTTGTACCCCCTCATAGTCACGAAGCTGATAGGTGCATTATGGTATTTTAAAATATTAGAAAAAGTACAATATATTTGTAGTCGTACACATTATAACCTTACCTGTGCCTTTGCTGTGGTAGAGACAACCACAACACATACCACAAGACCTGCCCACACCCACACTTTCATGACTGTCTGCTAGCTGGAGGTAACTTGGTACCGGCTTGGTCAGCTGCTGGATTGTCACTCAGCTTCCTCTCCGTAAACCTGTCTCCCTTTTGGTGTGTCAAGTCACTAGCGAGGGATTATATTATGCATACGTGGACTACAAGTGTTAATACTTACAACTTATATAACCTATATAACATATATAAATGTGACACAGGTGTGAAGGGGCAGGTACAGGTGTATAGAGAAACAATACTGTGAACGTTGGAGGGACGCAGAGGGAGTATTTGTATAACACAAAGGTTCTTTCTACAGTAGGTTTTGAAATAATTGTAATGTTTTGTACTGTTTTGAGGCAAAAGTCAATACAGTATTGTAGAGGTCCGATTTTTACCCCCTTACTTTACTGGAGGAGGAACAAAAAGCACGGCCTTTTACAATAAAAAAAAATGACACACCAGTGTATGATACTGTATCCTTATACTGGATCAACCTGGTCTGGGAAAAAAAAGGACTGAGGACCGAACTTGCCTTGCGAATACCATAAAAAAAATCATACAAAGGCAAGTCCAGTTCCTCGTCAGTAACGCTGCCACCACCCAGATCACAGGTTGACCACAGGAACCAAGCTATCACACACTGGGTGGGTAACGTAGCCTGAACCCCAAGCACGTGCGTAAGCAACCCAGAATTACTCTAACGGGGTTCGATCAATGTCTTAAATCATGTCAAAAATGTCTAAGTAGGGACACAGTCTATTTGTATAATATACGGTATCGGTAACGGAATACTCCACTAATTATAATTTAGTTTATTATTTACATTTATGTAGTCATTTATATATATATATATATATATATATATATATATATATATATATATATATATATATATATATATATATATATATATATATATATATATATATATATATATATAAAAAAAACTATATATGAATATTCTTTTCTAAATCCCCAATCTCCCCAATCCTACCCCCCCCCCCCCCCCCGACACTAGAACGGGGACAAATCCCGCGTTTCGCTAGTGACAGAGCTAAACAAACAAATAAACAAAAATAATACACTTAACTTCCTAACTAATAATAAAAAAAAACCATACACATACATAGAAATTATCAATAAAAAAATATATATGGCCGAAATAAATATGATACTGGTTTTTTTTTTTTTTACTATGCCAGCAATCCCAAATTATCATCATTATTCTCCTACACCCAATGTTCTACCTATTCAAGGGAATTGTGCTATATGCTTTTCACCACGGGAGACGAAGAGAGACTCTATTAATAATTAACACCACAATTAAATGTATCACCATACTCTACCTCAATATTAACACTGTATTCACTGTTGTAGTACTTATCCAGTAGAGTTACCTTTTCACCACGGGAGACGAAGAGAGACTGATTTGTGAGCAACTGCTTCACTTCCTTCTCACATCGTCTCTGTAGTTGTGGGGCATCTACTCGTGAAAAAACTAGTCCATCATCTATATATATAAAACAGTCTGTCTGTCAGCCTGTCTGTTTAGCCGCTATGCACAGCCGCGTCGTTTTACCTAGAGTAATAATTTTTACATACATTTTATCTCTAAAACCTGGAGAGTGTCTTGGCCTTAATTTTTTTTTTTTTTTTTCAATGATTAACCAATTAAAAACGACTTTTTTCCTTCCCTCCCACCCTGAGCTGATAAATGGTGGTACATTCTGTCATTTTTCAACTTTCATGTTGGCAAAAAAAATTCCTACAGATTGAAAGAGCTTGAATTTACACACCAGGAACTGAAATCGGGAGTCTCCTACATGACCGCATTTGCGTATGACAAGAGTTTCAAAGTCCAAAAATAAAAACATAATAATATCCCCTTTAATGCATGACAGAAAACCTCATGATTTGCATGAAAGAAAACGTGATACGATCAGACAGACTGTTTTATATATATAGATATAGATATAGATATAGATATTAGGCTTCCACTCCCTCTGAAGTTCACCACCGAAGTTAGAATAGTTTTTATCAGTATTCATTGTACTATACTGAGATCTATTTACAGAAAAACTGGGTTAAAATATACTCAAAATTACATTTTATATCTCAGGTATAAGTTAATGCTTTACGTCACGATACACCCTGTATAATTATCATAAAAGGTAAGTGTAACACAGTCAAATACATTCTGTTGTTCATTTTTCTGCCATGTTCAAACCAAACATAGCATAATATAAATGCAACATAACGTGGCCTAGCCTAACCAAACATCGCATAGCATAATGTAACATACCTACACTCTTTTTTGTATCACTTTGTAAAATGCCACCCAAAAAGAATACCGGCTTATCAGATAGATAGATAGATAGATGGATAGATGGATAGATAGATAGATAGATAGATAGATAGATAGATAGATATATATAGATAGATGGATAGATGGATTGATATATATATATATATATATATATATATATATATATATATATATATATATATATATATATATATATATATATATATATATATATATATATAGATAGATAGATAGATAGATAGATAGATAGATAGATAGATAGATAGATAGATAGATAGATAGATAGATAGATAGATAGATAGATAGATAGATAGATAGATATAGATAGATAGATAGATAGATAGATAGATAGATAGATAGATAGATAGATAGATAGATAGATAGATAGATAGATAGATAGATAGATAGATAGATAGATAGATAGATAGATATAGATAGATAGATATAGATAGATATAAATAGATATATAGATAGATATAGATAGATAGATATTGATAGATAGATAGATAGCTATAGATATATATAGATATAGATAGATAGCTATAGATATACATAGATATAAATAGATTGATAGATAGATCCCCGGACAACGTCGGGTGTCCCTGCTAGTAACCTATATATTTGACCATTCTAACAATTTCTTTCTCCCAGTTGTATTCCCTAGTTACATTTCATGATTAACTAATATCCTTAACGTTCCAATACATTATCTCTATCCTCAGCCACATATAATACAATTATTCCTAATGTTTAACACAAATATTGTTCCGCCAACGAAAATATCTCGTCCCTCTATTGGGACCGTACCCCTTACTCAACCAATTTTCTAAGTAAGTTACCAGTAAAAATGCTGGTATTTTAGGAGAGTGCTGTTAGTTACTATACATTAAAAAAAACCTTCTTAAATAACATATATAAAAAAATGGGGTGTTACAGTATTGTTCCGGTTTCACCTTCATTAGAGGGCTACTTATAATAACTTACTTTATACTTACTTGTATGAGTCACTTAGACTCTCAGACTTACACCCGTCACATGATGCTCCAATACTGCTGACCTACGCTTGGGAACCAGTAACACGCCAGCATAATATTATGATACACAAGGGATGCGCCCTAGTTGCGCTCCTATAGCTCTCAGTTAGCTACAGATAACCGACCCGATCACAGGTTACTCTAGCGTGTTATCTCTCTTTAAAGTTAGCTTCCTGGCCTAGCTTAAACCCGTGCAAGCTACATATTGTGACTCTGTATACTAACTCGTGTTATAAATAAAAAGTGAGTAAACTACTTTAACCTTGTTGTATCTTCTCAAACCATAATAGTTATAGAAAACCTAATAATTAAAATCAAACTCCGAAGAGACAACAAAGACACTATAAAGACAAACCAGTCGCCAGCCACCCTACCCTATCGACTCATATGTTTGGAAGTAAGTAAGTCTTTCTTACACCAGAACATTTGGTGATCAGCGGTGAGGATACGAAATGGTATAGAAAAAAAGAAAAGGAAAAAAGAGAAATACAAACAATTACAAAAGCAAGGAATCCGAGAAAAGAGCACAAAATAATAAAAGGGTAAAAGAGAAGTAAGTGAAGTTAAGCGAGACAGTGAAGAAGAGGTTACGAGAGTGAGAGCGAGAGGAGAGTGATTGCAAGAGGTCACACTGGGTCAACCCGATTCAGCACCTCTTAGCCACAACAAGTTAGCCTCTCTCCACCCTCACATACAGTAGCCAATGGTGACGTCATCGACTCTGCCACCTTACACCACACACTCGTGGCTATTACGTCATCGTTATACTCATTGTCACTCTGCCAGCTGATTTTAACCACAACAACAACAACGACCATACTTCATCACAACTGAGGACGTTGGCGTGGTTTGGTACGACATCACTACATCACTATACCTTCTATACTTAACCATACAGTATAGTCAAGGGAAGTGATAATCGAACTTCAACTTCATCTTACGGGATTATAACTCACAACTCAAAACTTCACAACTAAGGAAGGACGTAAGCTTGGTATGGTACGTCATCGCGACTACAACTGAAATAATAACCTACTACAACAACGTTTATTCCTATAATATGGTCAGTGCTAGGTACATGTAATTATATATTACAAATATATAACACACACAATCCTACATCATCACACTAGGATATAATATTATATGTACACGTATTTAACAATATTTCCTCATTACACATTCTATGTATTCATAATTGTGAGTATTAATATGTGCGTATGCCTTCACGTACATATACAGATGTGTTCTTGTTATTTTTCAAGCAAAAGTGACAGGGAATGAGTGAAATAATACGTATACTACCGCACTATAACTAACACTAGTTAAGCAAGCGAACACGTAGCTTGGCAATACTAACAAAGTAGTGAAAGCTTAGTTGATTCAACCGAGATAACTAATTAAAGTGTAAGTATTATACAAAGTGCAACTTCTCTTTTGAGTAAATATTATTGCACTAGATTTAGACATACAAGGTAGAGAATTAACCACTAATATTCTTCCTACTAAATCTACATAATTAACTGACTCGTTACTACTAACCTACACCTGATAACACTTAGTAACTTCACCTAGTAACACGAGATCAGAACGTACTTATTCTACGGCTTCACAAACTAACACTTCATCAACAAAATAGCAATTAACACTTCATCATACACCGTGGCAACGAATAATAACTACAACAACAACAATGGCAACTAATAATAACACTTCATCTACTATTACTAATGTTTCATCCCAAACTCATGCAGTGAAATCAGTCACTTGGGACATTGTAACTTATATTGTCCATTTTTTTCTTAAGGTTGTAATTTTCATGTGCATATTCCAGTTAATACAGACTACAAATGACAACATAAGCTTCGTAAGTGGACATAGTAAACCAGACTTCATTGCTAGGACATTACTGACCGCAACTGCACTCACCCATCCAGATATCTTATTTAATTTTCTTCTATGTTGTGAAAGCCTCATAGATGTTATCGGTAGGGGGCAGTTAGGCAGTCCACTAGCAGGGGTACACAGAATGGTTAGAGGTATAGTGAGTAATTGTGTAACAGTCAAACTAAGTAGGACTCTAGCGTTAGTAGGTTCGACCACTAGCAATGCTAAACAACTCTTGTGGGGGTCAGAGTGGTTGAACAAACAATTAAATGTACCTAGAGCCCTACCTGTAGCTGTAAACACACACACAAACACTCAAACAAGCACTTCACACACACCACACACTACAAACTTCACACCACAGAGCGCGAAGAAGAAGCCTTATTGTATGATCTGTAGGAAATATGGACACAGCCTAGAAAAATGTTACTTTGATAAGAATAATCTCTCAAATGCCAAAAGTAAGAATAATCATAATAATAATAATGTAGTAAGTGAAAGTGACAACAAGCCAAGTAATCAGTTTTGCATTATTCATAACAGTGTGACACATAACACAGATAAATGTAGAGTAACGTTGAATGCCAGGTATGAAGTCAATAACAAATGTGCAAAAACAGGTGAAGATTTTAACAAACAAAACACTTCACATTAATTACATAATAAATAAATATACTTGTTGCTGCTTTGGTTAAAGTGGATATTCTTTCACTTCCTTGTAACATGGGGAATACAAATGTTTCTCTAGCTGTAGATACAGGAGCTTGTGTCTCCTTTACTTTCTGAAGTAACATTTAAACGGCTGTTAAGGGAAAACCCGCTGTAACGATGGACTATCCAGCCATCAGATTTAAACATTTAACTACCTTATCTGGTAGTAGACTAGTCACTAAAGGAATAGTATAATTTCCTATCACACTTTCATTAAGTAGTCATAGACTAGAATGTACCTTCTATAACTGTGAAAACTTCAGTTTACCAACTGATGGTCTATTGAGTTAAAAGAATTAATCGAACATAACCTTGACATTGTAATCTCACTACAGTTAATTATCTTTCAAGGTCGGGTGTACCCATGTTGACATGTTGACCTCTGAGTCATCAGTCACCAGCCAGCTGTGGGTGCTGGGGCACTCAAGGGAGAATGTGACTCACACATTAAACTGGCAGGCACAGTTAAAAGTACTACTCATTTAACAAGTAAAGGGTTTTCTATCATTAAGGTACAAGTGAAAGGTGATAATTGAAGGAAATCACACCATATCCTTAAGTGAAACATGTAGAATAATTAATGTCATTATGTCCATAATTTCTCTGATACAAGAAGACAACTTCATTGAAGCTCTAATTTTTAACAAGGTTAATCTGGCAGTGAACATTAAACCAGGTACTTATATAAGTGACTTTCTTGTGTTTATTAAACCCATAGAGTGGAAAAAGAATCTCCTCCCTTAGCCAACATACACATTGTTGATGAATTGCAATTTACGAAAACTACTAATGAATTAAGTGAGCATGTAAAAGTAAATGATTTTCCTTCACATCGCACTCAGCTTTTACACACATTAGCTAATCACAGGTCGGCTATTGCCTTACCTGGTGAGCGGTTGGGGAAAACAACACTAGTAAAACATCATATAAAATTAACTGACACAGATCCAGTATATGTTAAAACTTATAGATTACCTCATAGTCAGAGGCAAATAATGAATAAAATGGTGGATGATATGTCAAAAGAAGGAATCATTGAACCTTCAAACAGTCCTTATAACAGCCCATTATTTTTAGTAACTAAGAACACAGGCGATTTCCGTCCTGTTATAGATTTTAGGAAGATAAATGAGAAAATTGTCAAGGATAGGTGCCCATTACCTGTGCTTAATTAAAGATATCCTCAGGGAGATTGGGGAAAATAACAGAGTCTTTACTAGTCTTGACTTAGTGGATATTGGCAAGTAGAATTAAATGACCAATCCAAACCTGCATACCCAGATGACTTAATTATTGTCAGCCAGATTTAAATTCACACCTTCAGAGCTGGATAGAGTTTTTCAGCGACTGCAGGATGTTGGATTAAAAGTTAAGGCTGAAATAGAGTTTTTTGGGTCATAAAGTAAATAGTAAAGGAATTCACACTTTGGATTCCAAGATTAAAGCAGTAAAGGAATTTTCTCAACCTACTACAGTAAAGTAAATAAGGAGTTTCCTTGGATTAGGTTCATATAACAAGTCATTCATAATGAATTTTGCTAAAATAGCCAACCCACTAATAAGACTCCTGAAGAAAGATATCGAATTAAGTGGTCACAAACAGAGTAGGATAGCTTTGATCAGTTAAACTTAGCTTACAATCTACTCCTATCTTAAGTTACCCAGAACCTTCCGTTTTCTCTCTGTACTGAAGCATCAAACGATGGTTTACGCCCTGTCCTTATGCAGCATACCAAAGAAGGATGTTGCAGGGCTTGTGTATATCCCAGTCGGGTGGTGAAGGATACAGAGAAGAAATATAGCCTCTCGAATTTGGAAGCTATAGCGGTGGTTTGGGCCTTAAAGACCTTCAGGGAAATAATTCTAGGGTATCCTATCACCGTATTCATGGTAAAGAAAGTAAAAAAAAAAAATTGACAGGTCAGTTAGCCAGATGGTATCTCAGAGTTTCAGCCTATAATTAAATATCTTCCGGGGCGTTTTAATAAAGTTGCAGATAACTTATCTCGTAATATATCAGCTGCTGCTGTCATTCCCACTAACAGTGATGTAGACTTCAATGTGGAACTTGTTAGAACTGAACAAAAGAAAGATAAATTTTGGGCAAGGGTCATTTATGCTTTGGTTCCAGGGGACGAAGAAACTAACCTACCGGAGTTACCCATTCCACTAACACAGTTTGAGGTAATAGATGACACTTTGTTCAGGAAACTTGAGAAACAGACTAACATTTCTTCACAAGTAGTAGTCCCTGATACACTAATTAAGACTGTACTAATACTAATGCATAATCATCCACAAACCAGAAACATATTAAGAATGGTGAATCATGTCATGCTCATAAAGGTAATACAATGGGCCCAGCTCCAATTTTAAATTACCCAATACCTGAAAAACATGGGATGTAACTGGTATAAATATACTAAGCTTACCACACAAGCGAATTTAACGAAGGTAACGAATTTAATTTGTCAGTACACCACACCTAGGGTGATACTAACCGACAATGGTAAAGAAATTACTAATAATTGTTACACAACATATGTGATCAATATCATATAAAGCAAACTTTTATAACAGCATATCATCCAGCAAGCAATCGCAAGATACTTGAAGTTTTGCGACAAATGGCTAATCCTATGCACGGATCATGGGAAGACTGGAATTCTTTACAGCTGCCTCCATTAAAGGTTCCATAAACTCATCAGTGGGCAAGTCCCCTCAACAGATTCTATCTAACAGACAAACGACTTCCATATGAAATCATTACTGGAAATTTTCCTCCAGCATATAATATGGATCATTATCCATTAGACAACTACAAGTGTTTAATAACATCCATAAGGAAGTCAGGAATCACCTAAAAGGTAGTAGGCAGGAAATGTTGATCAAACAACATAACTCAAGCTGTGAATTTAGATAGATATTGCTGTAGGGGAAAATGTCATGATAAAATCCCCAGAAAGAGTATCAAAATTAACTCCAAAGTTTGTTGGTCCGTATGAAATAATCGACATCACCATGGAAATAGAAATAAAATAAATATAAAATGTATAAAAACGGGGAAGGTAGAAATAATGCATGTAGATAGAAGTAAACAGATAAACTTAAATGAACCATCTATAATATTAACAGCACAAGCACAAGAAATACTAACCTCCACTCCCACATATCTGTCTTCAAACACACACACAGACAAAAACTAAGGTCTGCAACATAAACTAAATAATGACATTTATTTTAAATGGGAAACAAGATTCTATTACTGTTTTTGCTAGGTATAGCGCGTGTTACACTTGCCGAACAAACAGCAGTTACAGCCCAAGTACTGAAGCCAGGTGCGCTTCAGGTGCTTTGGTTGAAAATAGAGTAAAAGTCTTGATAGTGGAAGATTTAGTTACTGTACATACAACTGGAAGTTCACGGATTGCTAGAAATGCCAAAGATTATTTTAAACCTTGGACAACATGTATCAGACTTACACAGACATATAGAAACTGCTCATGCTCGTCGTCAGAGACGTGGCCTTTTTTTTTTAATTTTATGGGTTTGTTGAGTAACCAGTTGTTGGGACAGCAATGGCCGATGATGTCATTGTCTTAGGTAAGAAACTAGGGGAGGTAACTACTGCCCTAGGACAACAGAAAAGAATTGTCATTCAAACTTAAGAAGCTTTGGCCGATGATGTCACTGTCTTGGGTAAGAAACCAAGGGGGGTAATTACTGCCCTAGGACAACAGAGAATTGTCATTCAAACTTAAGAAGCTCTGGCCGATGATGTCACTGTCTTAGGTAAGAAACTAGGGGGGGGGTAATTACTGCCCTAAGGCAACAGAAAAGAATTGTCATTCGAACTTAAGAAGCTCGGCAACACCTACGACACAAACCCATGAAATAATTGAACTAACTAACTAACTATCTTCTGTGCTAAACGAATTAATTGGAATAATACCTAACATTGAACTCATCCAATTAATTAGTGAGTACATAGCAGCCATTGACATAGCTGTTAAGAAACTTAATTATTTAAACGAAGTAGTCATAAGTGACTTGGTAGATACTGGATTGGGTAGAGTAAACTCGATGTTGTTACTTCTATGGCAGTCGCAGGCAGCAGTGGAAATAGCTATAAAAACTTAAAAGCTTAACTCTATATTTACCCTATCTGACGTGGAATATTACTACTCTATCATTGGACTCATTCTAACTGAGACAAGATTCTATTACAGTTTTTGCTGGGTATAGCACTTGTTTCACTTGCCCAACAAAAAGAAGTTACAGCCCAAGTACTCTGGCCAGGTACTTTGGTTGAACATAGAGGAAAAGTCTTAAATATTCCTTAAAAGTCAAAAACGTCAATTAATATTTGGGAATTACGACCATTTCCAATTAAGAGTAAATTATACCCTGCTGGTTGTAGACAAGTCATACATAGTCTCATCTGAAGATTATACTGCCATAGACACTTTGGACAAACATTCATTGGATGACTGTCGCACATCATACTTACACTTGCATGTACTGTATGTCCTGGTTATATGTTTACTTGGAATTTAACAAACAAGGCACAGTGTGACCTTTCATTCATAATGCCAGACTCAACTCTTCCCACATCTTACTGTACTTTCAAAACTGTCAGTAATATTTCCTACCATGAGCACTTCAGTACTAACCACTACTACTACACAAACAGAGAATAAGTGTGATATTATTTAGCAATGGTAAGTCCAACACGTTTGGGTGGATGGTTATTATATGGCTCAGGGTCATTGTGAGATTAGGAATGAACATTTTTCTTAACTTACCTATTCATCACCATAAAGCTTTTTTGTGTCCACACTTTCTACAGAGTTAATGTCAGAGTTAACCTTGTAGAAAACATCTCTATAGATAACATAATTTTTTTTTTTAGATAACATAAAGATCCTTCAATTTTTAATAGACTCAGAGTTTACCTCAAAGTTGAATAATTGTTACCTTTACATCTCTTAAGAGAAGTTGTATTACCTCTACACATCATACCTGCACTAATGTAAATTGTTGTACTATTGTATTTAGCTGGTGTATACGGAAGGTGTACGCTTGGTACCAACAATTATTAGCTCACGAACGGCAAAGACAAGTGTCACAAGGTAATGAGGATACAAATGTATAGGCTAATTACACACCACTACACATTTAGATAGGATGTATTACCCATAATGTATATTGGACATGTAATATTAATTATTATCTGTAGAAATAATAAAGTACATCTACAGACTGCAGGTATTCCAATAATAATAATATCTATATATTTAAATCTTAAGTTTAATAGGGAAAATATTAATAATCAACCTGGAAAGATATGCCAGAAGATAATAATCCCCTTATATAACAACATGTAAATTATTATAAATGTTCCTTCGAGGGCGAAGGATGGTAGTGGCCGAGCATTGTTCCGGTTTCACCTTCATTAGAGGGCTACTTATAATAACTTACTTTATACTTACTTGTATGAGTCACTTAGACTCTCAGACTTACACCCGTCACATGATGCTCCAATACTGCTGACCTACGCTTGGGAACCAGTAACACGCCAGCATAATATTATGATACACAAGGGATGCGCCCTAGTTGCGCTCCTATAGCTCTCAGTTAGCTACAGATAACCGACCCGATCACAGGTTACTCTAGCGTGTTATCTCTCTTTAAAGTTAGCTTCCTGGCCTAGCTTAAACCCGTGCAAGCTACATATTGTGACTCTGTATACTAACTCGTGTTATAAATAAAAAGTGAGTAAACTACTTTAACCTTGTTGTATCTTCTCAAACCATAATAGTTATAGAAAACCTAATAATTAAAATCAAACTCCGAAGAGACAACAAAGACACTATAAAGACAAACCAGTCGCCAGCCACCCTACCCTATCGACTCATATGTTTGGAAGTAAGTAAGTCTTTCTTACACCAGAACAGTATTATTGTTCCTACGTAATGCAAGGAAGCAGGTTTACATGTAGTATAGAAATTTTGGCTGTTGTTCTACTTCCTGTTCTTTTTGTTCTTTACTTTAGAGAGATGTTTGGAAAATTCATGTATTACATTCACACCACTAAGTCTACAAAGGCTATACTTTCACCGTGTACAGTCACTCGTAATAGATTAATATCAATTCATTAACATTTCTTTGTAAACATAACACGAAGAGTTCTGGCTACTTCCTCTACCATTTACTAACAACAGTGATATACGTAGGACCATAATAATCACCAACAGATTATATTATATTTGCACTAAACTTAGGTGAATGGTTATCAACTTTTTTTCTATGTACACTTTTGCCCAGATGTTTGTTAATTCCGTCAACCAAGTATTGCTTCCCTGGCCGCTTTAGATGTTCATAATTGCATCGTGACAACCAGAAAAAGACAATACAAGTTATCTAAATGTTGGAAACGGGTTAGAGGAGTTAAGGCAGGGATGTCAAACTTATTTACCCCACCAGCGGGCCATATTTAATTATAGTACAGTATACTGCAAGGTACAGTTCCGGACTCATGAAACGGAGACACCCCGTCCGTGAGCGAGGTTGAGTGGGGCTCTGCGCATCTGGTAATCAGCGTTGCCAGATGTGCGATAATTATCGCAAAATACGATAATTTTACCCTCGGTGCGATGTGCAATAGCATGCATGAGATAATGCGATAATTTTAGAAAATGTGTGATATATCGTCAAAAAATACGATAATCTTTAAGAAATTGCTTAGGCTGAGAAGGAATCTGCTGATATATACATGGAGGAACGACAAAATGACCATTAGATTCGTAAGTATTGTACCTACTAAAGTTTATTGGTATATATTATATAATGTACTCAGTAGGTAGGCCTATACTATAGTATTATAAGAAATGGTATGTTATCGCCGTCCTGTTTACAGTATATTAATTATTAAGTGTTCTCTGATCTGAAAAAATGGATTACAAAATTATAATTTCAGGTACTGTACACCGTAGGTATGTACATTACAATTAACGTTTTTTAATAACTTCTGTATAGCATAATATTAATTAATCTCTCAACACAGATACGTATATCATTTCTGACAAAATTATAGATTTGTGTGAAAACAAATCTTGTTATGTGAGTGCGATAATGAGGGTCGAAATGCGATAATTTTAACATCCAGGTACGATAATATGGGTTTGGAAATCTGGCAACGCAGCTGGTAATACTGGCAGGAGGAGGGACTGGGAGGGTGAAGAACCCACCCTCCTCCCTCCTCCTGCCAGTAGTACCAGATGCACAGAGACCCACACAACCTCTCCGTTTCATGAGTCCGGAACTGTACATACATATAGCTATGTACAGTACTATCGGCCACAAGTATTCAAACCCACCTCTGATGAACCTCAACCAGATTTCATCTGGTAACACTGAACCCCGTCCCCAATGTCCAGATGTATGATATCCTCTATTTCCTACCTCACTTTCCTTTTACTTTCTCGTAGTTATTTACTGTATATACCTTGAAGTAATATTCTATGAATACTGTGATTTATCCATCTATTCAGTCAAACTGTATTTACTGGGAAATTAGAATGATTTTATAGATGAATATTAAAGTTTCCATTTCCTATCCGCCTCTTCTTCTCCCTCTCTGTCTCCTGCTCCTTCCCTCCCCGCTCTCCGTCTCCCGTGCTACCTCCCTCCCTCTCTGTCTCCCCTGCTACCTCCCTCCCTTCCCCTGGCTGTCTGTCCTTGCTCCTTTCCTCCCTCGATTACTCTCTCTCTCTCTCTCTCTCTCTCTCTCTCTCTCTCTCTCTCTCTCTCTCTCCACCTGTGTGTGTGTGTGTTATTTAGTTATAATTCCCATTCTGAGGACAAAATTCAGTATTTTTCATCATTTTTTCGCCTAAAAATTAATGAAGTAATTTCAAATCTTTGCAAATACTCGACAACGAATGTTTACGTTTTTGCATAACAAATATTTGTTCAACATAGCTGCACAAGTATTGCTGTTCTCATTTTATACGTTGGTGTGCTCTGGTTTCCTTGAACTTATATAAATCCAAGATTTTTTTTTTAACAGGAGTAAGCACAGAACCATTCATTCTAGGAAATGAGATATTAATACATCTGGATCGTTTTCAGATAAGTTAAGCTCCGCCAAGTCGGCTGTCATAATATTATTGTAATCTGGTATCGTATTTTGATCGGGCTTATGATCCTACGAATGTGTAGTTTCCTTGTATTCTATCCCGAAAAACTTTGCTTATCATGCAGGGTATTGACGGCAGCCAAAGGACAGAAAACAGTATTATATTATAATCGATATATATAAAACACTCTGTCTGTCTATCGTTTCACCGAGAGTAATAATTTTAAATACGTTTTTTTGCTGAGACCTCAGAAGTGTCTTAGCCCTATAATTTTTGTGTTTTTTCAATGATTAACTCCTTAAAAACTACTTCTTTCATCCCCCCCCCCCAGCTGACAAATGGGGGTAAAAAAATTCAAATTTCGACTTTCATTTAGGCAAAAAAAAAACTTGCAGAATGTAAGAGCTTGAATTTACACACCAGGAACTGAAAACGGGACCCTTCTAGGTGTACACAAAAGCTTATAACAAGAGCATCAAAGTATTTAAAAAAAAATTAGTCTCTCCTAAAAATCAAAGAAAACTTGATCATGCTCTGCATGAAAGAAAACGTCATATGATCAGACAGACTGTTTTATATATATATATATATATATCTCCATGTGCATGTTCTTAGACAGACAGACAGACAGAGACAGACAGACAGACAGAGACAGACAGACAGACAGTCAGAGATAGACAGACAGAGACAGACAGATAGATAGACAGACAAAGACAGACAGATAGATAGACAGACAGACAGACAGATAGACAGAGACACAGACAGATAGACTAGAGACACACATAGATAGATAGACAGAGACACAGACAGATAGATAGACAGAGACACAGACAGATAGATAGACAGAGACACAGACAGATAGATAGACAGAGACACAGACAGATAGATAGACAGAGACACAGACAGATAGATAGACAGAGACACAGACAGATAGATAGACAGAGACGCAGACAAATAGATAGACAGAGACACAGACAGATAGATAGATATATAGATATAGAGATATAGAGATAGATAGATATAGATAGAGATAGATAGATAGTGTCACATATTTCAATGTTTAACTGTTGTATTAAGGTATGAATTATGTGTTATTTACAGATTATGTATTATAATGTGTTATTTGTTGTACTGTTGTGTAAATTTATGTTTTATCTATGTACATGGGGATTTGGGTAGAATAAACCCAGTGAAGATAGTTCGGGGAGGTTCCGACTCATGAATGGCCTCACTCAGTTGAGTTCGTATTGAGTTGCCAGTTTGGGACTTTTCGGGTAATTATATAAGTACCGTCTAACGGTTGGTTTAGTAGGCCAGTGACCGAGGGTGTGAAGGTGGTTCCAGCAGCCAGGAGTGGGTCCCTCTCCATCCTAGTGTCGGGCTGGAGTACGGCTAAGTAGTCTCTACTAGTTATCTGTTTTTGTACTAATTGCTGCTCTAGGTGTGTGTTGGTGCCTCTCCAATAGAAATATATATATAAGTATTGTTTTTTCCCTTTGTGTGTGTTTGTGTAATTTTTTGTTGTTTTTTTCCGTTTTTAAGAAAAAATCATATAAAAAGCAGATACCTTACTGTCAATCATCCCTAATTGTTTGTAGCAAGTTAAAAAAAGGAAAGAAGTCTGGAAAGATAACTTCATGATAACCCATGATTATTTTGTATACGTAACAAATTGGGGGCCGTCCGGGATTTTCTTTCCTGATTATTTAACTTGCTGCTATTGTTTTCATTGTAATACTATAGAACCAGATATTTAAACATTTGAGTAGTTTTGTTTATTTTAAAGTTATATTTACAAGATTTGTTTTCTCCATGCTTCATTATATTTTGCCGTAATTTCAGGAGATCTTAAGGTATTAGTAAACTCACAAGTATTAGTTCGAATATGTCTTCTTTTGATGTACTAGATTTTGTAAGTAGTCCTGACCTCGATAAATTAGTGAATGTTCCCATTGCAAAAGATCAATGGAAGTTTATCGCCATGTATTTCAAAATTCCGTTTTTCACTTCTGATACAAAAGAACAAATTAAATGTACAGTGATTAATGATTTGGTATCTCGTAAATTACTTCCACCTACTGTACGGGATTTAGACTTCCAAACCACTGAACCTGGCTTGTCACAAGGAGAAGTATCTGATGGGGAATCCGAAAAGATGTACGAGGCTCGGACAAAATGCGAAAACCCCAGGAGACAGTCAGTAGATTTTGGTAGACTTAATATGGAAAGAATTATTGCTCAGGAGAAAGCCACTGCACAGGAAAAATTAATGCATCTGGAAATGATGAAAATCAAGGAACAGGCAGAGTTAGAGCAGGTCAGACTAGCCGCTGAGAGACAAACGAAGCGTGAAGAAATAGAGCTTCATCAGTTAAAATTAGAAATTGAGAGAGAGAAGGCTCAAGCGGAAGATCGGAAGATGAAATACGAGGTAGAGTTAGCTCAACTCAATCGAGATAACCCAAGGATTTTACGTTCAGGTGCGGACACTTTGGACATAAGCAAATACTCCCAGTTAGTAGCCAGCTTTGATGAGAAGGATCCAGAAGCTTTCTTCTCACAGTTTGAAAAACTAGCTACGAACCTTGAGTGGGATAAGAAGTTTTGGCCGGTATTGGTACAAACTAAATTCGTAGGAAGAGCTAGACAAGTGTTTGTTGGTCTCGATGGTCAGGATTCGATGAATTATGATATAGTAAAGACAACGGTGTTAACAGCTTACGATCAAGTGACAGAGAAATACAGACAACAGTTTAGGAATTATCAGAAGACTAATTATATGACTTACGTAGAGTATGCTGAAGATTCACAAAGGTTTTTAAATAAATGGCTACATTCACGTCAGGTAACTACTTTTGAGTCACTTAAGGAACTTCTTTTGATGGAGCAGTTCATGCTCAAATCCTCTCCTGAAATTAGGGTTTACTTAGAAGAGAGAGAGTGCACCAACGTAAAGGCAGCCGCTAAATTGGCAGATAACTATGTGTTGACACACCGCCGATTTGATGTTCCTCCAGTACGAGCTAGGAATTTTGTTAAGGAAGGCTCAGAGACTCGATCTCCTTCTGACTCAGTGAATGGCTATAAGAGTTCGGACAAAACAGATGATCATAACCCTAAATTTAAGTACTTTGAACGAAAAACATATCCACCTGCCCAAGGTCAGTCGTGGAGGAATGTATGTTCATTTTGTAAAAAACCAGGACACTCCATTATTGACTGTTATCACCCTGATTGTCAAAAATCACGCTGGTATGATCCAAAACTAAACCGTACACAATATTCTAGACAAATAAAACCCAGCCTTAATGTTGAGCTTGTCAGGCATGGTAGTGATAAAGGACCGGAGTATGATCACGGTGACAATTCTAATTCCGAAAACAATAATGACCAGGACCAGACTAATGTTTGACATAAGGCCATTATAAATGTAAATGTAAAGGATGTGAAGAAAATGGAAGGTATGTTTGAAGCATTTCAGTTCCCTGGCTTTGTTTCTCTTAGTAAGGATGAAAAGAAAGAAGAATTGCTAATTTTGAGAGATACAGGTGCAGCACAGAGTGTTATAGTTAAAAGGGCATTGCCAGGTATAGAGAATAACTTCACAGGTGAACAGGTAATTCTTCAGGATTTAACGGGGAATCCATCACTTCCACTTGCTAACATTCATTTGCATTCTGGTTTGGTATTTGGCGATGTTGTGGTGGGAGTACGAGATGACCCGTTACCTGTGAAAGATGTTCAGTTTTTACTGGGAAATGACTTGGCGGGATCGTTAGTAATTCCTCAACCCATAGTTTGTCCTATCCCTGCTGACGTTGATCCTGTCCTGACGACTGTTGAGGAGGACGAATCATTGTTTCCCGATTGTGTGGTAACGCGGTCTCAAGTGCGACAGCGTGAAGGTTCGACGACCCCTTC
Organism: Petrolisthes manimaculis; assembly: GCA_034508575.1. Classification (NCBI taxonomy): domain Eukaryota; kingdom Metazoa; phylum Arthropoda; class Malacostraca; order Decapoda; family Porcellanidae; genus Petrolisthes; species Petrolisthes manimaculis. The sequence goes on from JAWZYT010000739.1 coordinate 506,544, forward strand.
GAGTGACGCAAGCAACATGGAAAGTAGGGACTCGTTTTTGACTGACATTAGGGATTTGTTCAACTCTGAGAACACAGAGACTTATGAAAATGTTCCTGTAACAAGGGTCGCCTTAACTGAAGCTCAACAGAATGACAAGACTCTTACCAGTATAAGATGTAGGACTGTGGAAAAGCTAGAACTTTGTAAGGGTACGGGATATTTTTATCATAAAAATGTCTTAATGAGAAGGTATAGACCAGTGACGGTAGCCAAAGACGAACACTGGGCTCAAGCCTTACAAATAGTTATCCCTAGAACCTATCAAGAGATGATTGTCGAGTTAGCCCATAACAGACAGTCTGGCCACTTGGGCGTTAACAAGACCTGTGAAAAAATCTTAAGGCACTTCTATTGGCCAAATCTTAGAAAGGACGTAGGCAAATTCATTAGGTCATGCCATGTATGTCAAATAGCTGGTAAACCAAACCAGAAAATACCTCCTGCCCCTCTACAACCTATTCCTGTATTAGAAGAACCCTTCAGCAAAGTCATAGTTGACTGTGTTGGTCCCCTTCCAAAATCAAGAAAAGGGAACCAATATTTACTAACAGTCATGTGTGCTACTACCCGATTTCCTGAGGCAATTCCGGTCAGGTCAATAACCTCGAAAGTGATTACCAATGCATTAATTAAACTATTTACCAAGTATGGAATACCTAGAGTCATACAATCAGATCGTGGTACAAATTTTACGTCTGATCTCTTTAGCCAGGTGATGAAAGAATTAGGTGTTGTCCAGTATCTGTCCACGGCCTATCACCCCGAGTCACAAGGAGCTTTGGAGCGGTTTCACCAAACCTTAAAGACCTTAATTCGCTGATATTGCTTAGAGAACCCTGCAGACTGGGATGATTCTCTAGATTTATTGTTGTTCGCAGTACGGGATAGTAAACATGAAGCATTGAAGCATAGCCCCAATGAGTTGCTGTTTGGAAGGGATGTCAGGGGCCCACTTAAAGTTCTTAAGGACACCTGGGTCCATGATAATGATGTCATTCCCTCTAAGGTTCAATATGTCAATGAACTCCGAGACAAAATTAAGAAAATTAATTCTTTTGCTCAAGAACATTTGTCAAAATACCAAAATCGAATGAAGACCACTTATGATATAAAGTCAAAGAACCGGAACTTTAAGGTTGGTGAGAAAGTTTTAGTATACTTGCCTAATCAAAAGAATTCACTAAAAAATAAATTTGCTGGTCCCTACGAAATTATACAGAAGATAAGTGAAGCTAACTATGTCATCTGTACACCAGACAGAAGGAAACAAACCAGAGTAGTTCACATTAATTTAATAAAACCATACCGTTTCAGGTCTGATGAGCCTTGCCTAGGGGGATCTCACGTGGAACCACCTGCTATGTTAAACATAGATAATATTGTGTTACATGATTATTCTGATGATGATGGTATAACATTAGTTCCCTATGATGTAGTAGATTTGAACGATACTGATGTCCTAGTTTCGTTGGAGGATAAACTGCCCCATCTATCTGAAGCTCAGAAAAATGAGTTTAAAACCATGCTTGACCTGTATCCCTCTATCTGCAGCATTCGTCCTGGAGTATGTACGCTGGTGGAACATGATATTATTCTTCTGCCAGATGCCCAACCCATTAAGCAGCCCAGCTACCGAGTCAGCCCCAACAAACGACAGCGAATGAGAGAGGCCGTGCAGTATCTGCTGGACCACAACCTTGCTGAGCCCAGTGATTCACCATGGTCGTCGCCATGCCTGCTGGTGTCCAAGCCGGATGGGACGGATCGCTTGTGCACCGATTACCGCCAAGTAAACAAGCTGACTGTGTCTGACTCCTTTCCCCTTCCCCGCCTGGATGACATCTTGGATACAGTGGGAAATGCCAAATATGTATCTAAGGTTGACTTAATGAAAGGTTACTATCAGATTCGCCTGACCAAGAGAGCCAAAAGTGTATCTGCGTTTGTTACCCCTGACGGACTATACCAATATCTGTTCATGCCCTTTGGTCTCAAGAACGCTCCGGGAACCTTTCAGCGCATGATAAACCAGGTGATAAGGGGATTGGACGGAGTTCAAGCTTATTTGGATGATCTGGTCATCACCTCAGACACATGGCCAGATCATTTGGTAAGACTAGGAAACCTCTTCCAGAGATTAAGTGAAGCTGGACTCGTTCTCAACCTTAAGAAAAGCGATTTTGCACATGCCACAGTCACCTACTTGGGCCATGTCATTGGACAGGGAAAATTAGCTCCAAGGTCAGCAAAAGTGGATTCCATTCTACAGTACCCCGCCCCACGGAACAGGAAGGCCCTACGTCGGTTTCTTGGTATGGCGGGCTTCTACCGCCGATTTTGCAAGAACTTCGCCACGGTAGTTGCACCTCTTACAAGCCTCATTAGCCCGAAGCAAAAATATGAATGGACTGCAGAAGCCGAAACTTCATTCAACAATCTTAGGACTCTACTTGCAACAGCACCTGTACTCCAAATGGCTGACTTTCAACGTCCTTTTATTCTGCAAGTGGATGCATGTGACCTGGGATTAGGGGCAGTACTTCTACAACGAAGTTCAGACACAGATCTACTGCATCCTGTTTGTTATTATTCTGCTAAGTTCAAGAAGCATCAACGAAATTATTCAACTATTGAAAAAGAATGTTTGGCGTTAATAATGGCACTGGATAAATTTGGATTCTTCCTTAATGATTCACCACATCCAATAGAAGTCAACACCGACCACAACCCACTGCGCTTTGTACACCAGATGAAAAATCACAATCAACGTCTCATGCGCTGGGCCTTGACTCTTCAACCATATAATATCAGAATCACTCATATAAAAGGGAAAGACAACGTCATCGCTGATAGTTTGTCCAGGATGGTCTGCCAGGAATGACTGCATTATCCGTTATAAAGGTGGCATCACCCTTAGCGAACAAGAGAAACCTGTGTTGATAAAGAATGAAAGGTGATGAGTCAAGATTCTGATCACCTCGGACAGTTTCCCTTGTAACGTCCGAGGATTTTAAGGGGGGAAGTGTCACATATTTCAATGTTTAACTGTTGTATTAAGGTATGAATTATGTGTTATTTACAGATTATGTATTATAATGTGTTATTTGTTGTACTGTTGTGGAAATTTATGTTTTATCTATGTACATGGGGATTTGGGTAGAATAAACCCAGTGAAGATAGTTCGGGGAGGTTCCGACTCATGAATGGCCTCACTCAGTTGAGTTCGTATTGAGTTGCCAGTTTGGGACTTTTCGGGTAATTATATAAGTACCGTCTAACGGTTGGTTTAGTAGGCCAGTGACCGAGGGTGTGAAGGTGGTTCCAGCAGCCAGGAGTGGGTCCCTCTCCATCCTAGTGTCGGGCTGGAGTACGGCTAAGTAGTCTCTACTAGTTATCTGTTTTTGTACTAATTGCTGCTCTAGGTGTGTGTTGGTGCCTCTCCAATAGAAATATATATATAAGTATTGTTTTTTCCCTTTGTGTGTGTTTGTGTAATTTTTTGTTGTTTTTTTCCGTTTTTAAGAAAAAATCATATAAAAAGCAGATACCTTACTGTCAATCATCCCTAATTGTTTGTAGCAAGTTAAAAAAAGGAAAGAAGTCTGGAAAGATAACTTCATGATAACCCATGATTATTTTGTATACGTAACAATAGACTTAGATAGATAGATAGACATAGATAGATATATAGACATAGATAGATATATAGAGATAGATAGATATATAGAGATAGATAGCTATATAGAGATAGATAGATATAGATAGATAGATATATATAGATAAATATAGATAGATAGATATAGATAGATATAGATAGATAGATAGATATAGATAGATAGATATAGATAGATATAGATATAGATAGATATAGATATAGATAGATAGATATAGATAGATATAGATATAGATAGATATAGATATAGATAGATAGATAGATAGAAAGATAGATAGATAGATAGATAGATAGATAGATAGATATAGATAGATAGATATTGATATAGATATAGATATAGATATATATAGATATAGATGGATTGATAGATAGATCCCCGGACAACGTCGGGTATCCCTGCTTGTGAGTATTATAATCCTTTGGCTTCAACCCTAGAGATTTGAAAGATTCATGCAGCCGAACGAAGTCGAAACAAATGTGATTCAACCACCTCTGGTTAGTTCGTGCCTGTCCACAGTTTCTCCTTAGCATTATAAAAAAAAGTGTAAAAACTCAAGAAAAAAGTTGCATTAAAATTAGGAATAACATAGTATTTTATAAATTTAAGAAAAAAAAAAAACTATAATGGCAGTGCCTAACACACTATATACATACCACTGCAGCTGTAATAAACTAATACTAGGTCCCCTACAGTATACGAATAAAATAAATTCATAGATTTAACATCAGTACACACAATCCAATATGAATAATTATATTTGTGAAACAGTTTCTTTTTTTCATTAGCACTATCTTGCTGAAACAGGAATTAAATTAAATGAATGTTAGCATTATTGATGTGGCGCCGCCCTATAAACAAAAATAAAGTGAAATAATATAGATTTTACACTGTTATTTGAAAATATTAATGGGCAAAGGTAAAAAGATTCCAACCTGTCGTTAGACTGGAATGATGGAAAGTATAAGGTCTAGGAGAAATGTGGAGTCCACCTATGATTAACAAATCCATTGATTTCATGATACATCAGACTCAAATATCACTAAGTAATATAAGTCAGACAAAAATAGATATCTTTAATAAACCACTAGATACAAGGAAGAAGTTAGGAAACGTTACTCATAGATAAAAGCAATAAATACGAAAGAAATTCGAATTCAATACGAGGTAAATCATTTGAAGTATTATGAGAGTGATTAATAGAGAAGAGAGTGTCAGTAAGAAGAAAGAGGAAGGGAAAACGACAGATAGAGAGAGTTAGAGGATAAGTTGATGAAATGAGAGAGAGAGGAATTGAGGAAAGAAGGGAACAAGAGAGACAGATGAGGATGGAGGGCGCATGTTTGGTAGAGAAGGGATGGAACGAGCAATGAAGAGAAAATGTGGGAGAGAGAACAGTGGCGAGAAAAGGGTGGGTGGGAGGGAGCAGTGGAGAGAAAGAGTGAGGAGAAAGTGGTTAGTGGAGAGAAAGAGTGAGGAGGGGGAAGAGATGAAGGAGGGGGAGCTATAGAATTGAAAGAAAGATAAGAGGGGGGACTAGTTCTCTTATTAATGTTTAACACAGAAAAGTGACATAAACTAAATAGTTTGACAGAATGAAGAGATAAATTACATTAATCATAGAATAGCTACATATATATATCGCCTAATTCCTGTGAAGGGAAAGTGAAGAGGGGAAACAGAAGGATATCGTACATCTGGACATACGAGTCAGTGTTACCAGATGAATCGTGGTGATCCTATATGAGGGGTGGGTGAGAATACTTGTGGCCGATAGTACAGTCGTGGTCAATAATAATCATCCACATATGGGTATCTCAAACAATTTACTGTGTAATGTTTTCACGTTCACATATGATGTTATTGTTTTAAGTAATGCGTAGCTGCTTGTAGTAAATTAAAAGATGGTAGTTAACCTATTTAATGGAAAGTTTATCATCAAAAGAACAGAGGGAAGCTGTCAAACTCTTACGTGAGCTACCCCTATATGGATGATTATATTTGACCACGACTGTAAATATAGCTATATGTACAGTTGGCTCCACTTCTGCGTTTACCGTTTTGCGTTGCCAATGTTGAGCCATCCAGAAATTTGAATCCCGAACCCAGTTTTATCATGATGCGAATCAGTCACTATATAACTCATGAGACGGAAAGAGGTGTTGGGTTTGAAAGGGAAAAGCTTCAACAGTGATCAAGTGTTTTAATTATTGGAGAGGGAGAGAAGTATATATTGCAGTTAGCACAACAGCTGTGGTTATAATTCAACAAAGACAACTCTCACCTTTTTAATAATTTTTCTTCTGATATTTAAATCCAAGAGAATGCTACATTCCAAGAGATTGTTTTGCTTTATTATAGAAAATTATGACAAATAACATTCACACGTCAGCAATTACTGATGATTAATAAATGCTTTCTTTGTGAATCATGTAATAATTTTTACTCAGCCGATTAATAAGTAAAAGAAATGGAATAATCATTACGAAAATCATTCATAATGGTTAAAGGTCGTGTCCATACACCACCCACTTCATCAATATTATTTCATTGTCGCTATGTTTTGTCGTGTAGACAATTGTAGTATTGCAAGTCAGACTAACTTGTGAACGATAAACGTAGCTTTTATAGATTTTATGATGAATTAATACCGGTATACAGTATATCTTGTTAATATTGTAGTGTAACTTTCACACACGGCAATATCAGCTGAACGACTTTCTTTCCTCGCATTGTCTGCAGGTGTTAGGGCAGATAAGGTAGTGACGTTCACTTCTAATTATGAAATGGATGTGCTCAACGGTTGAGCTTTTTGAGGCAAATTAAGAGGTAGAAAGAATGATCATAATGGTTCTGGCAGATATTATAAGTAAGGCTAATTTCGTAACTCGGAAGCAGTCAAGACATTTTCTGATAGATCGTTTTTTGTTACTGGTTACCAGAGGATTGTGTTTTGTAATGGAGTCATATCTACTCAATAATCACTCTGTCTCATCTCCCACACCATGTCTTTGTTCCATGGAGCTATATAATTAATATATAACATCAAGTAAATAAAATCAGGATTACGATAAAGATGGTCTCTATAAATTAATTCTATAATAATCTTGTAGCAAATGACACCATTAGTATTTGTTGAACCAATCACCAGTGACCACGTGAACAGTGTCTGAAAACCGAAGATGATTTTCCTACACTCACATGGTATCTGAGTCACTCCCCCCCCAACCCAACTCCTCTTTCCATCTCACTCGGTAGTGACAGTGGTTCGCATTATGATGACACATGGTTCGGGATACATATTTCTGGGTAAGCTAGCTCAGCATTGGCAACACATAGTGGTAAACGCGGAAGTGGAGCCAACTGTACCTTGGTATAAAGTACGCAGACCAGATAATTATGAACAGATCGATACCACTTATTAAGGAATTTATATAATAATAATGGATTAATAATGATAATAATAATAATGAAAATAATAATAGGATACAGAGCAGAAAATGTGCCGCGAGCCGCATATAGACACATGGCAGGCCGCATATAGACACATGGCAGGCCGCATATAGACACATGGCAGGCCGCATATAGACACATGGCAGGCCGCATATAGACACGTGGCAGGCCGCATATAGACACATGGCAGGCTGCATATAGACACATGGCAGGCCGCATATAGACACATGGCAGGCCGCATATAGACACATGGCAGGCCGCATATAGACACATGGCAGGCTGCATATAGACACATGGCAGGCCGCATATACACGTGTGGAGGGCCACATATACACACGTGGAGGGCCACATATACACACGTGGAGGGCCACATATACACACGTGGAGGGCCACATATACACACGTGGAGGGCCACATATACACACGTGGAGGGCCACATATACACACGTGGAGGGCCACATATACACTCGTGGAGGGCCACATATACACACGTGGAGGGCCACATATACACACGTGGAGGGCCACATATACACACGTGGAGGGCCACATATACACACGTGGAGGGCCACATATATGGCACAAGACAACTCCAGAGAGGGTTACAGGTGTGTTTAGATGGCTACAGTCAAGGTGACATACATTTCTGAACACCTGCTGTAGATTTGATGTTTGGTACATTAACACACCATAACGACCATACACCATGGAGGTGAGAGTACGGTGCGATAAAATAGGATTTTCGACTATAATGTATGTATTGTTAAGGCACTGTCTACAATCGAGTGTATCGATGTTATACGTGTTATTCTGAATATATATATTCCTACACTATAATAGGAAGATGTCATACGAATGATTTATTACTTATCCAGTTTTACATATGAATAAACCATGTCTTATGTACAATGGAAGTAGAACAAATAATAAAGAATACAGTCTTTCTATAAATAAGCTTCTAGAATATTTCTGCCCTCAGTCACCGTCGTCGTACTCAATGTAAATCTTTCCAATGAAGGATAGAATATCAAAATATTCAGTAAAGATGTGTTATTAATCCATACCTTGCTTGGTAGTACAGTGGTAAAGTGTCTAGTTCTCTGCATCTTAATAAAATCAACACGACACACTCTGACCGTGACAGAGTGAAGACGTCCTGTGCTGAACTCGTGAATTTCAATTGGGAATTAATTTTTACTAAGCTGTCTCTAATATGGATATATAGGCTATCAAAGTTCTCCTTGAAGCACAGAACAATTCGTTTAAACGTGCATTAGATGTTATCATGGAACAGCTGAATTCTAGAATAAAAGCAACTGAAGAAACTGTGAGAGATCTGACGAGAAGCCTTGAGTTCAGTCAAGCAGAGGTGAAGGATTTGCAGTCTCAAGTGAGTGAACTAATGAAAAGAGACAATAGTAATAAGGATATAATAGAAACCCTCAAGAGAAAAATATGTGAATTGGAACAACGGTCAAATTACCAAAAGGACTACAATAGGCGATGTAACCTTCGAATTTCGGGAGTTCCTGAGCAACAAGGGGTTGAAACCTGGGAGGTTACTGCCAACACGGTAAAGAAACTGCTTCAGGACAAGCTACAATTGCCATCAATGCAGATTGAGAGGGCTCACCGTACCGGTCAGGCCTCTCATGTAACTGGACGTCCTCGTACTATAGTTGCTAGATTCGAGAGGTATGGTGATCGGGAGGCCGTTTTTAGGAACGCCAAGAAATTAAGAGGCACAAACATTTTCATTAATGATGACCTCTGCCCTGCATCGCTTGAGCTAAGGAAGATCCAAATGCCTCAACTAAAACAAGCCAAGGAAGATGGTATGATTGCGTTCTTTCGACACACGAAGCTAATAATTCGTGAAAAGAATGAGGCCGGTGGTGTTGCTGAACCAGTGAGTCGTGTTGGAGGTGATATTGAGTCAACTGTGCGTCAGTCTCTTCCTGCTTCTGCTGGGGGACGCCTGAGTGCTGCTGCTGCTGCTCGTGATGGGAATGGTGGTGGTGCTGCTGCTGTGGTGGACAGTGTATATGGTGCTGGGGTTGATGGTGGTGCTGCTGCTCCCGTGAGTGTTACTGGTGTAGCCATGTCCCCTGCCGGTGGTGTTCTGTCTCCTGGTCGACGATATGCTGCGGCGGCCTCTGCTGTTTATCGTGGTGCGAGTGGGGTTGGTGAAGGAGCTACGCTGAGTCCGGCAAAGAACCTCCGTAATAAGAAGAAATAGATAAGTGTGACACTGACAGCACTTAATAACAAAGTTCCCATTTAGTTTTCACTTGAATAATGGATAACTTCAACATCTGTAATGAATTTCATTTTGCTTCATTAAGTAACAAAGCATTGTACCACACTATTAATACTCCAATATTGTCCAATCCAAACTATAATGAATTAGAATTGCAACCATTTATTATAGATGATCATAAATACAATAATGAGCTTGATGTGGATTCATTTTATACTAAGTATAGATTGAATTCTATTCCCAAAACAAATTATAGCTTCCTAGACGATTTTCTTGTGGTTAACAGAAAATGTCTAACTCTATGCAACTTTAATATTAGGTCTATTCCGAGGAATCTTCAGTATTTCAAAGATGTTTTTTATAAATAATTGTTCCATAAATATTGATATAATTGGTCTTTCAGAAACTCGACTTAAACCCCATCTTTCCATGCTGTATGACATTCCATGCTACTCGATGTTTAACAACTCACATAATGCTCATGTTGGTGGTGTTGCTCTTTATATTTCTGATAAGTATGAATCCTTTTTATCAAATCAATTTACTATTTTAGATACATTTATTGAAACTGTGGGTGTTGAAACAATAATAGCAAGTATGAAGCATTTATTTATGTGTGTATACAGACCTCCGAGTGGAGATTTTAAGAATTTTTTAGATACTATGTCGAATATCCTAACAATAGCTCATGATAAAAATATTAAACGCATCTATATTTTTGGCGATTTTAATGTAAATTTATTGAAACAGAGAGAAAATAATGTTGAGGAATTTTAAAATTTGATGTTCTCGTTTTCTCTATTTCCATTAATAACTAAACCCACCAGAATCACTGAAACAACAGCATCTCTCATTGATCATACGTGGACATCTCAAATTGAAGACAATATTCATAATTATATAATAGAAACAGATATTACTGATCACTTTCCTACCATCTCTCAATTTCAACTTGAAACTAGTTTACATGAGCCTCGTTTTATATACAAAAGATCCATAACAAATTGCTCAATTGAAAATTTTAATGCTGAACTTAGGAATTTTAATTGGATTGATGTTCTAAATTCCTCTACCTCTAATGATGCTTTAACACCTTTTTTCTATCTATTTAATGAATTATATAAGGTACATTTTCCTGTTAAAAGGTATTCTATAAATAAGAAAAGTGAAATAAGTCCATATATTACACCTGCTCTAAAGAATAGCATTAAAGAAAGAAATAGATTGGAGAGATTAGCTAAGAAATGGCCAATTACATATGGTGAGACATATAAAAAATACAGAAACCAACTAACTTCCATCTTACGAAATGCAAAGAATACTTATTATAAAAAAGAACTCAATAACAATCAGGGTAATCCCCATAATAATGTAACAGAGGATAATGACACCTACAAGCAGTATTTAGACAATCCACCTAAATTTTCTATGTATCTGGCACCAACCAACAAACATGAGGTCCAAAAATTACTAAGTATGATCAAGACAGAAACACCTGGTTATGATGACATATCACCTAAAGTTTTGAAGCATTGTTCCTCCACTATTTCAATTCCGTTGGCACACATAATTAACCTATCTTTAAAATCGGGAAGTTTCCCAGACAATTTAAAATTTGCTAAGGTCCTCCCAGTATTTAAATCTGGCAATAGAAAGGATATAAATAAGTATCGTCCAATTTCAATATTACCTGCGTTTAGTAAAGTATTTGAAAAAATCCTTGCTAATAGAATAATTAATTACCTTGAGAGCCACAAACTTTTAATAGACCAACAACATGGATTTCGGGCCAACTATTCGACAGAATCAGCCATTCTTCAATTAGTCTTAAATGTCTATGGGGGTTTGGAAGACAAATTAAATATATTAGGAATTTTTTTGGATATATCCAAAGCTTTTGATACTCTTGATCATAATACTTTACTTTATAAACTAAATAATTTAGGCATAAGAGGTATACCATTCAATCTTTTTAAAAGTTACCTTTCTAACAGAAAACAATGTGTATTCACTAATCAGTCTTATTCTAAATTGATGTCAATATCAAAAGGTGTTCCACAAGGTTCTGTCTTAGGCCCGTTGCTTTTTCTTATGTATATAAATGACATTGTAAATTCCAGTAATATGTTTACATTTATAATATATGCTGATGATACAACCCTTTTGTTGAAAGACCACAATATTGCTTCACTTCATGCTACTGCAATGGTAGAGTTGAAAAAGGTTCACACGTGGATTTACTCAAATAAACTTAGACTTAACATATAAAAAACTTCTTGTATTCTCTTTCAAAATAGATCAATAAAAAACTCAATACCTCCTATAATGTTAAACAGTGAAATTCTAAAACAAGTGAATCACACCAAATTTCTTGGAATCATTGTTGATGAAAACTTAAATTGGAAATTTCATATAGACCACGTTTGTTCGAAAGTATCTAAAGTAATAGGTGTTTTATATAGAGTTAGGCATAAGCTGACCACTGAAGCTATGATCAGCATTTATTATACCCTTTGTTACCCTTATTTCACTTATTGTGTCTCTGTGTGGGCATGCACTTGGCAATCATTCCTAGGTAAGCTAACTATAGCTCAGAATAAAATCTTTCGATGTATATTTTTCTTAAAAAAAATTGACTCAACAACAGGTGTTTTATAAGAAGCTAAATTCCTGAAATTTCCCACGTTACACAAATATTTTACTTTATTATTGATATATAAAAATTGGGGCAAAAATGAGATTTTCTCTAGTTACCAATACTGCCCATACTAGGAGTAATAATGTGAATCTTGTTTGTCCAGTATTTAGAACTACAATGTTTAAAAACAGTTTAATTAATTTTGGCCCTAAATTATTTAACTCGTTACCTGGAGATATGAAATTGCTTCTCAAATCCACAAATATAACAAAATACAAAAATGAAATAAAACATTATATATATATAACCAACAGAATATGACATAAAGGTTGCTTTGATTTAGTTTTCTCATAGTTTGCTTAAATTTTATTTTACTGTTTGATTCTATATTTACGGTTTCATTTTGATTTCTGTTTGCTTTTAATTTCAGTTTGATTTGACTTGTTTGCTTTTATTTTTTACTGTTTTGTAACTTTTAGTTTTACAGTTTCATTTTAATTTCCGTTTGATTAACCTTATTGTTTGCTTTTATTTTTTTCTGTTTTGTAACTTTTCGTTTTACTGTTTCATTTTAATTTCAGTTTGATTAACCTAATTGTTTGCTTTTATTTTTTACTGTTTTGTAACTTTTAGTTTTACTGTTTCATTTTAATTTCAGTTTGATTAACCTTATTGTTTGCTTTTATTTTTTACTGTTTTGTAACTTTTAGTTTTACTGTTTCATTTTAATTTCAGTTTGATTAACCTTGTTGTTTGCTTTTATTTTTTACTCTTTTGTAATTTTACTTTATTTAGTTTTACTGTTTTGCTTAATTTCAGTTTGATTAAACTTTTGTTTGCTTTTGTATTACTTTATTGTAACTTTAATTTAGTTTTACCGTTTCATTTAATTTCAGTTTGACTGGATTTATTGTTTGCATTTATTTTTTACTGTCTTGTAACTATTTTATTTTCACTGTTTCATTTCAATTTCAGTTTGATTAAACTTATTGTTTGCTTTATTATTATTATTATTTTTTACTGTTTTGTAACTTACTTTAGTTTTAGTTTTACTGTTTCATTTTAACTTCAGTTTGATTAAATTTATTATTTACTTTATTTTTTTTACAGTTTTCTAACTTTACAGTGATTTTTATTGTTTCATTATAATTTTACTGTGTTTCTATTTTTTACAGTTTTCTAAATTTGCTGAAGGTTTTACTATGTCATTCCGTTTTTCAGTTTGATTTTATATACTGTTGTCTTTTTCATATATATATTTTTACTTTGCTGGGAGTTTTACTGTTCATTAAATGTCAATTTGATTTTGGTTTACGGTTTTCTTTGGTTTGGTCTACTGATTAATTTTGTTTTTTACTGTTTTAATTCTGCTTTATTGTATGCTTTTGTAAGTACT
>JAWZYT010000739.1:525000-554589 GCA_034508575.1 Petrolisthes manimaculis
CTCCCTTATTCAATTCACTGTTTCCTCTCCCTCCATCCCACCATTCCTTTACTCTCCATCTTACCACCACCACCACCATCATTCTGTGTGATGCTGCATAATCTGTTAATGCGCAAACACGACCACAATAGAAATAATAGTGATATCTGGTATGCAAATACAATCCGTTATATATGACTAATATATTTATTACCTTTACTTATTTATCTGAGGTCAACATCTAGGCCAGCCATTCAGACGCCCAGTGTTAGTGAACCAATCACAAGATTTAGAAGATATTGTGTCACAACTATTGTTATTACTTATTAAAATAGGGAAAAATTGAAATAAGACATTTATTGGTTATTGTTTATATGACTTTGTCAGTTTAGGTGAAAGCTCCACAAGTCCTCATCACGAAGCATTCAAACCCATAATCCAACTGGGTCTGTAGGCACCACACTGTAATTATAATAACCACAATTATAATAACTGTTAACTTATTACCTATAACCTGAAGTTTATACTTCAACCTCACGTTTGCATTAAGCATGTGTAATGTTTGTTTTGTTTTCTTCTTATTTTATAAGCACCTATATATGTATTGCTTTAGACCCTTAGCCACGATCATATACAGTGTATACACTATTATACACTTCTATGAACATATTAAGGCTTGAAATACTGTAGATTACATATTTCATTTCATTACTCATCAATTTGTTGCTAGTATCGTATTCAACCACCCTCCTTCTCAATGACAGCCTGCAGTTGCTCGGGCATTGAGGCACCATGCCTCCTCACTGTATAATATATATGGTTTTCCCCGAAAAATCTCCCACTGTGTTCTGGTGTGACGTAACAAATCTGCTGTGGTTCTCTGTCGTTCTGGCTCCCACGTGTTAACGATAGAACCTCATACATTTTCTATAGGGTTCATATCGCAGTCTTAAATAGACAAATCTATCACCTGCAAATAATCATGAGCAGTAAACCATTCTTGAACTTTCCTCGCCATATGGATAGGGCAGCCGCATCGGTCGTGTATAGGACAGATAAGGGTGAGTAGTTGAAAAGAAATTAAAAACATTTAGAATATGTGCTTCATTATATTGCATTTGATCGATCTATTAAACAAAGACACTGTCTGTTGTTCACCCCCGTAGAGAGATACTGAATACAATTATTATCCTTTGGATATTAAGCAACAAATAACGGAGCCGAGACAATTAATTTTCTGTCTTCAGCTTTAACTGTATTCTTTTCACCCCTCATGCTGGTAGTCCCCCTCTTTATCACCTTTTCTCGCCGTAAAATAAACTTAATACCTATATATTTCAAGTAACTGGCAACCTCACACAACCTCCTCTCACCTGTCTTCTCTCTCTCACGTCCCCTTCCTTCCTTGCCTTCTGTAGTATTTTTTATCTTTTGTTTCTCATATTTTTAACCTTCTCATTCGTTCTTTGAAAGTTTTAATGACATAAGCTTTTCTCTCTTATCACCCATAACCAAATTATTAAGTAAAAATTTACCGATAATCCACTGTTTTTATTAAACCTGGAGAATCAAAGGTGACAAACATATATATTCTCTTTGTCGGGAGAATAATATGTAACAGTTCTGGCTCTCAAAATACATTGGTTTGCTAGATTGCCAACATTAATAATTAAGTCTTGTGGGTGATAACTAGACGTAATATATAGGCCTATAGGCCGCATCTAAATTCATAATTCACTATAATGGAGATGAGTTCACATTAACAAACTTATATAATTAAGTATTGAATTTTATCATTGTCATCATAATATTATTATTTTCTACTCTCATCTGTAGGCTAAGTATTGTTCGATATCAGCAGAACTGTAATGACATCAGATGGGATGGGTGTCTATAAAACTTGGACATATGTAATGAAATGGCTATACTCAATGATAAATGTGTTTCAACAATAATGAATATATTACACATAATTATGAGAACCACAATTATCCATATATTACTGTATATTTTATTGTGAAAAGAATATTCTGTGGAACGGAATGAGACAATTGAATCTCTCCTGCAGAATATAGGCTTATTTCTGGTGAAGTGAGGGTTCGAGTCCTGTGAACCACAGTTCCCTTTACAAACACACACACACACACACACACCAATCCCACATCTTGTAGCTTTCGCAGGCTTACCAACCTAACACACGGGGGGGAAAATAACTTGTTCTACGTTAGATATAGTGTATTATTGGATTACAAGTAAATTTCTGGCCATAACAAGGAAATCATTAACACGTAGACAAAGCAGAATAAAGCTAGTTACTATTTGTGAAACATATGATAATCAGTGGTGACAACCTATGAGACGTCAGCCTTCATAACCCTACACATTTATAATGACGAGTATTTATGTGCACACAATAATATAAAGGATTAATTCAATAGAAGACTACCATCAGCATCTTGCTATTACTTTTAATACTAACTTTATAAAGATATTACTGCACCTTGTATTCCACAATATTTATATAATAAAACTCTTAATAGTGACGTCAACATTAAAGTAAAATACAATATACAGAAATACAAATTCCAGTTCCATTTCTATAAAGCATTACATATTTGTCTTCCATTCTTCTTAGTGTTTATAATTATGAATTTAGATGCGTCTAGTTATCACCCACAAAGACTTAATTATTAATGTTGGCAATCTAGCAAACCAATGTATTTTGAGAGCCAGAACTGTTACATATTATTCTCCCGACAAAGAGAATATATATGTTTGTCACCTTTGATTCTCCAGGTTTAATAAAAACAGTGGATTATCGGTAAATTTTTACTTAATAATTTGGTTATGGGTGATAAGAGAGAAAAGCTTATGTCATTAAAACTTTCAAAGAACGAATGAGAAGGTTAAAAATATGAGAAACAAAAGATAAAAAATACTACAGAAGGCAAGGAAGGAAGGGGACGTGAGAGAGAGAGAAGACAGGTGAGAGGAGGTTGTGTGAGGTTGCCAGTTACTTGAAATATATAGGTATTAAGTTTATTTTACGGCGAGAAAAGGTGATAAAGAGGGGGACTACCAGCATGAGGGGTGAAAAGAATACAGTTAAAGCTGAAGACAGAAAATTAATTGTCTCGGCTCCGTTATTTGTTGCTTAATATCCAAAGGATAATAATTGTAATCAGTATCTCTCTACGGGGGTGAACAACAGACAGTGTCTTTGTTTAATAGATCGATCAAATGCAATATAATGAAGCACATATTCTAAATGTTTTTAATTTCTTTTCAACTACTCACCCTTATCTGTCCTATACACGACCGATGCGGCTGCCCTATCCATATGGCGAGGAAAGTTCAAGAATGGTTTACTGCTCATGATTATTTGCAGGTGATAGATTTGTCTATTTAAGACTGCGATATGAACCCTATAGAAAATGTATGAGGTTCTATCGTTAACACGTGGGAGCCAGAACGACAGAGAACCACAGCAGATTTGTTACGTCACACCAGAACACAGTGGGAGATTTTTCGGGGAAAACCATATATATTATACAGTGAGGAGGCATGGTGCCTCAATGCCCGAGCAACTGCAGGCTGTCATTGAGAAGGAGGGTGGTTGAATACGATACTAGCAACAAATTGATGAGTAATGAAATGAAATATGTAATCTACAGTATTTCAAGCCTTAATATGTTCATAGAAGTGTATAATAGTGTATACACTGTATATGATCGTGGCTAAGGGTCTAAAGCAATACATATATAGGTGCTTATAATAATAAGAAGAAAACAAAACAAACATTACACATGCTTAATGCAAACGTGAGGTTGAAGTATAAACTTCAGGTTATAATAAGTTAACAGTTATTATAATTGTGGTTATTATAATTACAGTGTGGTGCCTACAGACCCAGTTGGATTATGGGTTTGAATGCTTCGTGATGAGGACTTGTGGAGCTTTCACCTAAACTGACAAAGTCATATAAACAATAACCAATAAATGTCTTATTTCAATTTTTCCCTATTTTAATAAGTAATAACAATAGTTGTGACACAATATCTTCTAAATCTTGTGATTGGTTCACTAACACTGGGCGTCTGAATGGCTGGCCTAGATGTTGACCTCAGATAAATAAATAAAGGTAATAAATATATTAGTCATATATAACGGATTGTATTTGCATACCAGATTTCACTATTATTTCTATTGTGGTCGTGTTTGCGCATTAACAGATTATGCAGCATCACACAGAATGATGGTGGTGGTGGTGGTAAGATGGAGAGTAAAGGAATGGTGGGATGGAGGGAGAGGAAACAGTGAATTGAATAAGGGAGGACGGGGTGAGGAAGAACAGATGGAGTAGTTATTAGGTAATTAACATCTTACACTATAACTATTATCCTTTGGTAACCAGTTACACAATAAACGTTTCTTAGAAAATGTCATAAATGATACAGGATAAAAATAAAGGATTTACTTGAAAAGTAACTTAACACTGGGTAGGTGGTGCATCGCTTGATATATTAGTCATCAAAAACTGGTGTCGTGTTAATTATATTAGGTAAAAGCTGGATTCATTTCAAATAATAAAGAATATCCCATGGAATGCAGCATCAGAGTTGGATTTAGATTACAGAATAAAACATTTAGCTACTTGATCCAATAATTCTCTCCATCTCGATCACTGGTGAACTTTACCCCCTCTCCCCAACCCAACCCCTCCTCTCCTACACCCTTCAAGTGAGTGGTTCACATCCATGATCACAAGTGGTTCGGGATTCAAATTTCTGGATGGCTCAACATTGGTAACGCTACCCGGGCCTACCCCCCCTATATAACTCCTCCCACATTTCTCCCCTCCCCCCTCCACCTGTCAGTGATACCATATCCGTTGAGGCCCACACCAAGACAAGGGTGGAAGAAGTGTGGACCATTGATCAGTCCGGAGCTGTACCTCCTCTGCCTCAACCTAATGTTTCATTTATGTATACCAATTCCTTGCCCTCATCCAACATTCCTGCTTTTGCCCCGAGAAATGCCTATGTTGAGCTATCCTTCCCTGGGAACCCATCTACAGACACAAAGCTACGTTGGTTGTCTGATGTCAACAGGGCCTTCCAGCTTCAGCGGGAATTAGCTGAAGTCAAGATGGCTGCTGTCACCTCCTGATTTGTCTACATCTCTAGGAAGCGTCAGGACATTTATGATAGAGTCAAGGCTGGTGAATTTTTGTCTCTGGCTCTCATTCTTGAAGACTCACCCGAGAGGCCTCATAAGTTCCCCAGCTATATCCTCACCCGTTATCCTATTGATGTTGACCCGAAACTTGCCAAGGAATATCCTGGTGTGTACTCTGCCCGTAGGTTTTTCCAAGATGGTTCCCCCATTGGCAGTATTATTGTTGTCTGGAGTTAACCAGATCCACCTCCAAACGAGATTTCCTTTGATTTCCTCCCCTGTCTTCCACCGTATGAGGTGAAGAAACTTAATAATGACCAACCTTGGTGCTACAGGTGCTGGGGAGTTGGGCATATCTCCCGGTACTGTTCTGCCATGCCGAAGTGTGCATGGTGTGCAGAGGAACATGATTCCAAGACGTATCCTGTCAGGGGTGAACGATCACGTCCTGCTGCCTCCACCTCTGAGTCTTCACCTCCTGAGGATACGTCTGGATGGAAGTGTCCACGATGCCTTCAGCCAGGGGTTAGCGTGTGGCATGGATGTACTCGACGTCAGGTCCAGGTTCGTGCATCTACTGTTGTTCATCTTCCACCACCTCCCCAGACTGCTCCTCCTACCAATCCTGCCTCGCCTCCGGACCTAGCCCTACGCAAGTCTGTTGCTATCCTCATGGCACGATGTACTGCCCTTGAGAACCGCTTCTCTGCCTTTGAAGCCAGGATTGATGGGCTGGTTGCCGCTCAGGCTGCCAATGATTCCAAACTGTCCACCATGGTCGAGGCTCAGCAGATCATTGTCTCAACTGTCACTACTCTTACCGAAAAGATGGATATTGTTGCATTAATCGTAATGGTGTTCGTCTTCTTTCATATATCCGCAAGCACCATTTGACACGCTGGGACACTGGTGGTGCCACTCATTGCCGGGGAGGTACTCTGGATTACATCCTTTCGTCTGGCCTGATAGCATCTCGGGTCCAGTGCTCCTCAGTGCCAGACTTATTCTCTGATCACATCGCTCTTCGGTTTCATTATTCTCTCCCTGCTGGGTCAAGTGCATCAGCTACTCGTTTGCTTATTACTGTGCCCCCTAAATATTTTGCCGAATTACATCCTATTTATACCTACATTCGATATATCATCAGCTGAACAGCTGTACTCTGATCTTGTATCTGCTACTTATGATTTTTATAGGCTATATGTCTCACACCTCCAGCATCGCCATACTACCCACTCCTGGACGCTTGATGCACGTATACAGGAGGCAAAGGAGGAGGCTGAACGTGATGGGCTATTATTTCAAGCCAACCCAACTCCTGACATGCTCCATCGTTACCAGATGTCTAGGGATGCTATAGTTGTCCAGCAGGAGTGTGCTCACACTGTGTCTTGGCAGCGGTTCACAGACAGTATTAACCAGCAAACAAGTGGGGCTTCTATGTGGCACTTAATTCGTCGGGTTGTTAGAAAGACGCCTGCCACTGCTCATCATCACACTCCCGCCGACTATGCCAAACAACTTGTTGATGCCTGGTCAGAACAATCTACCCCAGCCAGTCTATCCATCCACATTCAAGATGTACTAGCTTTCCGTGCTACTATCCATCAGCTACGTCTAATGTCTGCTCTGCTGCAAGATGATGACGATGATGCAGAGGAGATAACTGAGGAGGAGTTGCGCCGTGCTCTCTCCAGGGGTAAAGCTTCTTCTCCTGGTGATGATGGTATTACGTATGCTGTGCTGCGCCTACTTCAACAAGTTCCTGGGAACCCCTTACTTCAACTGTACAATCTTTGTCTTCGTGATGGTTGTGTACCACGAGCCTGGACCAGCAGCACAATAATACCCATCCCTATGCGGCACTGCGAAGTTCAGGCCTATCTCCCATACTTCCTGTTTTTGTAAGATTATGGAGATAATCTTACTTAAGCGTCTCGTGTACAGACTACAGGATCGCCTTCTCCATTGCTTTTTGGTTTTCTTCCACAGAGGAGCACACACCACTGCCTAGTCGACCTGTATACTCTCGCCTTTCCAGGGACAGTATGGTGGCCTTCATTGACCTTCGAAGTGCCTTCGATGTTGCTAATGGAGACGTCATTTTGGATCAACTGGTTGATTTTGGTATAACGGGTAATCTACTACGGTGGATTCGGGGTTACCTCAGTAACAGGACCTCCCGTGTGTTTTTTAGTGGTGCGCTCAGTCCTTTGCGCAGTTTTTGTCTTGGTACGCCTCAAGGGGATGTTCTCAGCCCATTTTTATTTAATATTTTGATGCATCGGCTGCTTACTTCTCTCCCTGATATTCCTGGTACTACAATTACGTGGTATGCTGATGATATCTGTGTTCATTCTACCTCACCAAGGGATCTCCAGAGGTTTCTTGACTACTTCTTTGTTGCCTCCTCTCACTGTGGTATTATTGTCACACCAGATAAGAGTAGAATATTCACCTGCCGCCTTCCTCAAGCTCGGCCAGTGTTCACCATCGGAGGGACTATCATTCCCATGTGTTCCCAGTACTGTTACCTGGGTGCACCAGGTAATTCACACCACAAATTCTTCTGCTATTCAGCAGATTTTGTCGTTCTTGTCCTTATTACGTCATCGTAACTTGACTCTTAAATTCTTGTGGGTACCATCCCATGTAAGTTTATGTCACAATGTTACAGTTGACAGACTCGCAAAGGAAGCCTGCCTTATGCCTCCTCATGGTGTTAGACGTCTTCTCTCCCTGACATGTTACCTCTCTAGAGTCCGTTCCACTGCTTTCCTTCCTGTACGGCGACGCAGGGATGCATCTCCATCACCCATTACGAGTCTGTCTGCCGTCACAAGTATTCCTATCGTCGTCGAGGCCTCATGATTCGAAGGCACAATGTAGTCTCTGCTCGTTTGAGGCTTGGCTACCGGCCACCATGGCAGGTTGCTGGGATGCAGGGTGAGCCTCCCTTCACTGAGTGTCGCTTGTGTCGAGCACCTCGTGTTAACACCATAGAGCACTACTGCCTTGCCTGCCCCACTGTCCGACACTTACTGCCCCAAGGCCTACCACTGCTGAATCATCAGGTTTTGGAGGAGCTTCTGGAACGTCACCCTCGATTTGGTGGATTTAAGTAGGTCATAGTGTAATTGACTGTCTGCGTGCTTGTACTTCATTCTGCTATGTTATCAAGATATGTGTGTGTGAGTGTGTGTGTATGTGTGTGTAGTAATTTGACTCTCATTGATTCTGTCTACTTGTAGGTATAGTTGCATGCCTCTTGATTGACGCTACGGCGCAATTAATTAAAAAAATAAATAAACACGTCCGGTTCACTTCACTTAGTAACTCTTCTCTGTTTCACGTCACACCATCATATGCCTCTTGATAACAATTATCTTGAGCTTTATAAACTGAGGTTATCATTATTTTGGCTTTGTAATAATTTCGTGAATCTTTAACGAACAGGTGGACTGTTTTGTAATTTGCAAACAAAACAACTGCATAGTCTTACATTACCTATGTATAGGTTAATTATAGCCATACATTACCTATGTATAGGTTAATTACACATTCTTACATATTTAGACTATGTATTTTGATAAAAAATATATATTGTACATGTTATATTCATTAATTTTATTATCTGTAGAAATAATAAATAAAACTATCTACAGATTGCATGTTTTACAAATAATATACATTATGTGTGTATGTAATATTCCTTCAAGGGCGAAGGATGGTGGCCGAGCATTGTACCGGTTAAACTACTTATAATAACTACATAATTTTAATCTACATGTAATACTTACATAGAGTGACTCACACTTTAATACACATCCACTTTTCTCACAGACAACATACAAAACCACAACAAATTCTTCGGCTTCTTTAAAGCACGCAAACAAGACTCGACCGGTATTACAACATTACTACACAACAATTCTTTGGTTACACACCCACAAGACAAAGCCAACACCCTTAACACACAGTTCCAGTCCGTTTTTACCCATGAACATGAACACTTACCAGACATGCCAACACCGTCACACCCACCTATCCCTCCCATTCATATAAACACCCAAGGAATTGAGAAACTTTTATCTGAGGTAGACATACACAAAGCGACTGGACCAGACAATATACCCTGCAGGATATTGAGGACTAAGGCTAAAGTGCTTGCCCCTGTCCTGCAGGTTATATTCTCACAGACTTTACAGACCGGTGAACTCCCTCAAGACTGGCTTTTGGCAAATGTGACCCCAATTTTTAAATCCGGAGACAGAACCCTTCCCATTAATTATAGACCGATTTCTCTTACCTCAGTCCCTTGCAAAATTTTAGAACACATAATTCATAGACATATAATGGACCATTTTAATAGACAAAACATACTGACTGACAAACAACACGGTTTTCGACCCAAACGCTCGTGTGATACGCAGCTACTAGTAACTACACATGACATCTTGCAGTCCCTCAATGACACAAAAACTAGACAAGTTGACGCCATAGTATTAGACTTTGCCAAAGCCTTCGACAAAGTCCCTCACCAAAGACTACTACACAAGTTAGAATTCTATGGCATACAGGGACAACTTCTTCACTGGATTAGAACGTTCTTGACTACCAGAAAGCAACACGTAGTTCTTGACGGTAGTCAGTCTCCACCTGTTCCTGTGATCTCTGGGGTACCCCAGGGCACTATCCTGAGCCCCCTTCTCTTCCTTTCATACATTAATGACCTCCCACTTTCACTTTCCTCTACCACTAGACTTTTTGCTGACGATAGCTTAGTTTACAGACCAATTAAAGATAGGAATGACTGCCTTCGACTACAGGACGACCTAACTGCACTTGAAGACTGGGAAGTCAAGTGGCAGATGACATTTAGACCAGACAAATGCCATCACATCCGTTTTACCCGTGCTCATAATCTCATACCATATACATATCAGCTGCACAACACTAACCTCAACACAGTTCCTTCCCACAAATACTTGGGCATCCACATCTCAGCGGACATGAGGTGGAACACACACATAGGTAGCATCAGGGCCAAAGCTAGTAGGGTCCTGGGGTTCTTGCGCAGGAACCTCAGCAGGTGTAACACAGACATTAAAATTATTGCTTATAACACTTTCGCCTGACCACACCTAGAGTATTGTGACACCGTCTGGGTCCCACACACTTACAATAATATCAATAAATTAGAGTCCATACAAAACAAAACTGCAAGATGGGCCAGACGTGATTACAGACACACTACATCAGTCACTTTGCTTAAACAAGACACAAAACTAGACCCATTGGCAACAAGAAGACAAATACACAGACAACAGATGATATACAAAATCACAAACAAGTTAGTTGACATAGCCAGAGACACATATCTACACCCTACAATTATACGGACCACTAGAGGCAGCCACAACTTAAAATACCATACATACCAGTCAAGCACTGATATATTTAGGCACTCATTCTTTCCCCGCAGCATCCAAGAGTGGAATCATCTCCCATCTCATATAGTTAATAGCCCCACTCTTGACACTTTTAGAAATAGTATCACCAATCATTACCTCCCCAATCCTAATCCTCAACCCACAGTCCCTGACCCAATCCACCCTCATCCTAACCCCCTTCCTAATCCTACCCTGGATCCCTAAATCCCCCGCACAACCCCCGCTTATTATGCTGCCCACGAGCAGCCCTCTGCGGGACCCAAAAACTTAAACTTAAGTAGCTCACATGATGTCATAAAATAGCTGACCTAAATATTAATGGTGGCTGAGAACCAGGAACACGTCAGCAAATAGTGACGTCACAGATCATGACATATATCGGAGAGCGTCCTTATTGTGATCCCTTACCGACAGTCTGCTTGAGATGACCATATACTTAACACATGTTATCTCAGCTATATCTCTTTCTTAAAGTTAGCTCTAAAGGTCAGTACTACTAAGGTAAAGGTAGCTTATATTTACCTTGGGTACTACCTTCTCTGATATCTTTCTCATTCCGAATTACCAGTGTGGAAAATGTTCACCCCCATGTGTTCATTCATCCAGCCGTGCCTAACCAGAGACAAAAAGGACAGATAAATGGATTCAAGTGCCACAAATTTGTACATATAAAATTATTATATTGTAATATAAGTGTCCCAACCATTCCTTTGTATAATCCCCTTCTTTTCTTCTCCTATATTGTCTATAAACGAGAAGAAAGCCGCACTTATTTTGTTTATAAGTTCTGTATTTACCTTTAGTAAAAGCCCCAACACTCTGGGAAACGTTACCACTAAAGACAATAAAGTTATTTGATACATGTTAGGAAATTAATAAGATTAAAAATAGGTAAACAATCACCATAATATAATACGCTAATTTAAACTGCTATTTGTTATAGTACAGGTTAATCTCTCCATACTTAGACATTTTCCTATCTGTAATATAAATAGAAAACTACATTTTAATGTGTAACTAACATAACATAACAATATCACTTAAATATCTACAGTATAGGACTATAGATGGTATAGTCCTGCCATCTGGTGAATAAAAAAGTCAATTGAGTGAATCTTATTAACCATTATTGCAGAGATTATAAGTTATAGTTTCGGATATGTTTTTGAAGCCATCTCATTAGACAATGTTGCAAACTATTGTCCGAGACTCTACAGTCGCAATTATAAATACAAAAATATATACATACAAAGGGTGGGGTAAAGCAACACACATAAACCTGATCCGAATTAGTTACTTGAACTAGCAAGAGGGTGAAGAGGAAAGGCAGTGTTTCGCTGATCTAAGTCTGGTTGATGTGTGTTGGTGTGCTCCGATCACATCTCGTGCCCATTGTTACGATGGTTCCACATGTCTGGGTGTGCTGGGAGGAAGTGGATACAAACATTTGGCAGGAACTATACCACCAGTCCATTTTCAACATGTACAGTAGGAGGCTAATTAACAAGTTAGAACCCACCAAGGAGAGAGAGAGAGTGTTCTTTTCAATGTGTCCCTCTGAAATGGCTTTATACTCTCCCACCGGAGTATGTAAACACGCAAAGAAGTAGACAGCACCAGCCTCTGATGATCATATATAATTGGTTATTGTATTATTGTTTACCATCCTCCTTTAGTTCACAATTCTATATTCATTTAATTTAAGAGTAGATTATTTTATTGATGAATTGGAAGATCTCTGATTCCTCCAAAATATGCCACGAAACTGACAGATCCCCTTATAGTACCAATGAGGGGGTCTGTATTCTGGTATTGTTAGGAGGAATCAGTAATATTCCAATTTACCAACAAGAGAATTCTCTTTTAACTTAAGGTAAGTACTCTGTTGGTATATGCAGAGCAGTTGATTCTTCCAAACTATTCCAATCAACAGGACACCATTATTTTTGTTAATCTGGTTCTGTGTCCTGGTATACTTTGGAGGAATCAAGGCACTCCAATGTACCAAAAGTATATTATCCCCTTAAATAACTCAACATTTTGAGATAAGTTGTAACGGCCAGTACCGTTGTGACCCTAGAAAAACACCAGTGTAAATAAATATAAGTGAAATGAAATAATAATAAGGGCAGCTCGACGCTATGCCACTCCCTTAGGGTCATATTGGCACTGTCGTTGGCACACACACAAAAAAAAAGTTCCCGTGATCTTCACCGAGCCTCAATATAAGCCAATAAACATGCCAGGCAGATGGGGAATGAAGAGTCTTATTACAAGTTAATATCATTTAATTATTGTTGACTAATTATTACACAGCAATGAGATTGAAAATTGACATACAAATTATATAAAAATTTAATATTGAACTATGACTATCCCTGGATTTCCCTTGATATTTTACAACCCCAATTACTTTAATTAACAGAGCAAATAATAATAAATATATATTAATTACAAGAAAATATTTAAAGTTTATTATCTCACCCACTGACTATTCAAAAACTATATATAAGGTCCCTCACTACCTCCTCAAGCTATTGTAATAAATAAAGAATAACCATTCATGGCATGCTGAAGAAAGATGTAATAAAAATAATGACTTAACCCCTCCGCGACGGGATAACTATGAATAGCCAATCTGTCAGTCCGGGGCTAGTCTTACTTTCCCTACTGCCTGTTCGGGCGCTTTTGGCCGATTTTTCCAAAATCGCTCTAATCCACTTACTCTGTACGTCTAAACTACGATACTGAACAACTTAAATTTGGTCTTGTAAGCACCATCAACTCTTCCTCTTTCCAATAAAACCAACCCCAGCTCTCTACAACTCTCCGTTGCCGAGATATTAAGTGAGAAATGAAGGGTACTTTCTCGTGTGAGCGCGGCTGCGTTCGGGTACGTGTAGGTGGCTCTGACGACAACTGAACGTGGCCCGCGCGGGTGGCAGTCAGTGTTGTAAGTAAGCATGGCGCAACACAGAATCGGACACGCACGAGAAATCTAATCCACATCCATCCATGTTCACAGTCAGTAACACACTGACTGACGATGGTGATTTGTAGGGCAGGTGGTGAAGTATAGCCAAGTAAAAAAAAAAACGCCAAATTGGGCTCGCAAATGCCGATATTGGCAATAGCGGTGCTTCATCCCGCCCGGTCACCACATAGCAGTGGCGTACGACACGATCCGGGCGCTTCTTGGGGGCGTCTATGACCGCAATCCGGACATTAAGGGTTAAATTCCACACTAGAGATATTATTTTTACCTGCAGTAACTATCATCATCATTATGATGTAGAACATGAAACAAATACTCCACCAAGTGTTACTATTATCTTGAGCATTCATAAATATAGCACCTAGCCAAGACTTCTGCATTACAGCTTACAGTTCCCTACCCTGCCTCCATAGAACACTACACCCAAGCCAACACCACTCCTCAATCGACCTCCCACTGACATGAATCATATTGGTATGTGTTTCGGATACTATAGAGTCGATGACACTGAAGGTTCACACTTTGTGGGTTACACACATTGACAACGTTGAGTGATGAACGCGGCAGTGGAGGAGACTGTATCTTGCTCTGTTACTTTATCATGGTGTGGCATTAATTCATTTGCTATTGTTACTATATTTACCGGAGATTTAATCTCAATATTAATTGATGAATCATCCTCGATAAGTGCTAGTATGGTATTTTTCTTTACCAACTTTGATATTTTGGTGGTATTATCTAGGGTGATGGGAACAGTTCCTTCCACATCTACCGTTACTAACAAAGGAGTAGTTTGTGATGAGCAATTTCTGTGGGGCCTTATCAGTAGGCCTAGTGTGGTACCCGGTGACTCACTCACTTCCGTACGTATGACCTTGGCTTGGTACGGTTCCAACTTTACATTACTCTTTACTCTCAAGAATTTGAGCTTTAGTATGCTCCCTTATTTGTTGGATAGTTTGTCGTCACAAACGTATATGATTTACCTGATACGGAGCACCTCCCCAAATAATTTCCTTATCCTTAAAATTCCAAGTTAAGCTTGATTTACTTATTATTTCACAACCCAGCAAAATTTTCCTGTCCAAATATGAATCTGGTACACAGTTACCCACTGACTACTTACTCCCTGATCTCCCACATGAACTTCAATCTGCACCATAACTAGTACCTTAAGATGTTTTCCCGTAATCCCAAATGGATTAGTTTTTCCCTTGGTTGTATCTATTTGTAACCCTAGCTGTTTAACAGCATTCTTCTTTATCAAGGTTATGACACTTCTGGTGTCAATAGTAGCTGCACACACCTTACCATTCACTATAATATTGATGACAGGCGATAATATTTCCCTTGTTCCTGTTATATTTCGGGGTTGATGATAATTAGAATAACCAGTACCATTATGTGGTGGAGGGGCATACTGCGTAAAACCTGGTCTATATACGTAGCTTTCCCATGACATGTGGGACTATTACTCAAACACCCAGGACACAAACACTTAAAACATTTTCCCTTTTCTGGTTTGCTCCAGAAATCTTTAGTCATGAATGCTCCTTTTACAGAAAACGTAATACTAGGAAGTTTGGGGTTTATCCCCAGATGAAAAAAAAATCATTTTCAGTTTTAATTCCTCTACCATCTTTACCAATTTCACTACTTCACTTTCTACTGTATTTTTCTCCTGCTTTTTGTTAATTTCATTTGCCAATTGTATGTCTGCCTGTCGCAACATCTTAATTGGTTCTCGTTTTTGTATCATTAATAGTCTCGCATTTTCTACTCTTTTAAGGAAATTCCTTGGGGGGGATATGATCATCCATGAAAGATTCTAGCTTATCCCTATTAGAACGAGAAAAACCTAGTAACATCTTACGTTTAATCATCCTATCCCTTGCTGGTAACTGTTGACCTTGAAATCTACCCTGTATTGCTGCATAATGACACTTATATTGATGGGCAAAGGTTTGCGGATTGTGGGGTGGACTGATCAGATATCAATGAATGTAGCTTTATAATAATTACCAAAGCTTACCTTACTGGTTAATATGTAATCTCGTTGGTTGGCTGCAGCGAGTTACCAGAGTTATAATCCCTGTATCCTTCCTCCAACACAATAAATTTATTTCTGGGTTCGTCCTGCTATATATGTATGATTATAGAGCATGCAATAATGGTCAATTACAACACAAAATGACAATTTTCTCTATTTATTAATAAATTCCAAGCCAACAAAATGAATAATTAAATTCAATCAGAAAATCACACACACACACTTCCGTTCACGCTCTAATAGATAGCTATATATATGTACTTACTCCTCGTCGCTTCGTTCCTCTCCACACGTGCTTCCCTCAGTCGCTCGTAGTACACGTGGACAGTAATATTACTTTACTTTAATATACTTATCACGAGCTAGCACTTCCCCTCGCACACACAGGAGACGGTAATTACGTTATCGTAATAGTAATGGAATCAAGCAACCCAGTTGGTATATTTCAATGTCAATTTCACACTCGTTTACTGTCCCTCGTACACACACACACACTCGTAATTCCAGCCAGCCCTCTCCTCACCTATAAAATGACACCTTACTGATTCTCGTCTAGCGAATGAATAGTGAGTTAATTAACAATAAGTCTTGTGAAAAAGTAATTAAACAATTTCGACGTTACGTTAAAACTATAGGCCCCTAGGCAAAGCAACGAGGGCTGGATACGACGTGTGTTCTTTCGTCGAGTGTACTATACCAACTAAATATATTTCTCAAAATCAGGACAAGGGTGGTGGGATAATTACCCTTCTGACCCTCCCCATTTCTACCTTTTCTCTACCTGGCGAGTGACTCATCAAGACTGTCCAATATCTACGTGTTCGTATGGCCTAGTCCTTGACTACGTTTACATGTTGTCACTCATACCTAGTTATACATGCAAATCACTTTTCCCATAACATGCAACTGCTTGCAAATGATTCCCTTCCACTTCAAAATCAATTTTAATAAGTAATAGATGCCCCCATAGCATAATTATTAATGCAAAATTTGTAGCAATGACTCCAGACACGGGATGGAGTGAGTGGGTACTCGACCTCACCTGACCTGACCTTCCCTGTCTACCTGGGGATTAATAGCCTGCACCCATATTTCAAATTGCTCAACTCAATTCCTCTGTCTTTGTCTTCCTGACTGAGGAAAATACCACTGTTCCATGCCTTATAGAACATTCCCCACACGTGGTGTCCCTTTATTAATATATATGTAATATATAGCATCCTACTACTTACGTACGTTACGTTGTGATCACGGATCAACCCGTGACATTCGCACACACAGAAGAGACATTGCTCTATGCAATGTTTAATAAAATAATGAAGTGGTAATGACGTCTTTGCATGTATAACTATTACAATAATAACTCACTCACACTTCACTCATTCTTGTATGTGTCATGACTTAATACCAGTTAAGTGTTTATTTTTGCCAATGAGTGAAAAACTCCTAACAGTTACTTTAACTTTAAAATCTAAGGAGAAACTCCGTGGCAAGAATAATTATACCTGGTAATGTCTAGTACCAATAGTACACATTTAAACAATATATAAGTGTGGTGTATGTAATACATTGTGTCATTGTTACATAATATGTAATAATAAAAATGCAAAAATTATTCTGGAGACCGTCCAACTGCCATCAGTTCCTGTAAGGCAATATATATATTAATTAATCATCCAAGATTAGAGTCAGGGATAACCGCTGGAACCCAAGTCTTGGAAGACCCAATGCAATATCCAAACATCAGACCGAGGTGAACCCCAAATCTGAGTTTGGATAAATGGTTTGTGCTCGTTGCACTCGAAGATAACAATAAAACGAGTAATTTGAATCCTAATCGTAACCCATAATTAGTTACTCGCTCGATTTTCCTCAGGCAACCGTGACATAAGGTCTGCCCCGACGCTAGCACTTCCCTTTAAACCACCGATGGTCCCCGTGAACATGTAACCCTTCATCCTTCTCACCCTGACGAGCTTCCGTCGTCTGCTGGGTATATCCTTCTCCACCCTCGGGAGTTTCCCCAGCAGCGCTAGCCGTACCTACAGCTGGGTACTGTGGTTCACTATACGTATATGTAGCAGCAGCCGATCGCTGATAATAACCTTTATTACCACCGTGGTTATTATTATAACTCTTCCCGTTACTTCTCCCCTGATAACGGTACTGACTTGACTGCTGAGAATAATAATTATTGCCTTGTTTCTTGGCGTGATTAAAGTGAGGATTAGGTTGTTGACGTACAACCTGACTCTGCTGCTGTGAATTATCATTATTACTCGACAGATTATATGAACCAGCAGAGTCTTGGGAAGGCTTATTTAACTGAGTAATATTCTCACACGACTGAACCCGCGTGTGGTAACCGTATGCGGTAAAATGTGCATCCGACATTTCCACCATTTCCTTGAGGCAATTAATCTTATGGGTTTTGAGTTGAGCTGACAATTCTGGAGGACAAGACTTCTCTAGTTGCGTGCGAAGCAACAAGTCCTTTACCCCCTCCAACGTCTTGGGTGTTTCGGCCTTATCAAACCACTGATCCAGGTGGCTAGCGAGACGTGCACTAAACTGTGCAACGGTCTCTTTATCTTGCAAGGAAGCACTCAAAAACTGCTTCCGTGCATCATCGACCGTCACCCCATATGCTTGCAACAGAGCTTTTTTCATGCTCGCATAATTCCTGGTGTCAGGATCGAGTCGGTAGAGGATACTGAGGGCTTTACCATCAAACAGGTTAAGGAACTCTATTTTCTTCACATCGTCACCAAAGACGTATGTGTCTGCAAGCATCTCGAATCGCTCAATAAACGGTTCAATTTCGTCTCCCTCTACATACTTCGCCAGTTGTAGTCTCGGGGTTACTGTAGTCGGGCTTGCAATACTGCTTTGACTACTATTCCCCTGTGCTTGCAGTTCCACCATTTTCTGTTCATGTGCCCATCTTTCTTTTTCATGCTCTCTCTCTTCCTTTTCTGCCTCTCTCTGTTCCTTTTCAGCCTCTCTCTGTTCCTTTTCTGCCTCCCTTACACTCACCCTTTCGAGCCTGTCTTCCTCTTGACGACGCTCTACGTACTGTCGAATCTCGACAATATCTGTATATCCCAAGCTTCGGGCTTCCTCCATCAATTCCGCTACGGTATACATATTAAAATATTTTCTATTGTTTCCTTTGCCTTAATTCCTGGACAACCGTAATCTATCTACTCGTGAAGGTGTGCGCGTGTGTGACTGGAATTAATACAACGAGCAGGTCCCTGTTCGGGCGCCAATTATGTGGGGGTGGACTGATCAGATATCAATGAATGTAGCTTTATAATAATTACCAAAGCTTACCTTACTGGTTAATATGTAATCTCGTTGGTTGGCTGCAGCGAGTTACCAGAGTTATAATCCCTGTATCCTTCCTCCAACACAATAAATTTATTTCTGGGTTCGTCCTGCTATATATGTATGATTATAGAGCATGCAATAATGGTCAATTACAACACAAAATGACAATTTTCTCTATTTATTAATAAATTCCAAGCCAACAAAATGAATAATTAAATTCAATCAGAAAATCACACACACACACTTCCGTTCACGCTCTAATAGATAGCTATATATATGTACTTACTCCTCGTCGCTTCGTTCCTCTCCACACGTGCTTCCCTCAGTCGCTCGTAGTACACGTGGACAGTAATATTACTTTACTTTAATATACTTATCACGAGCTAGCACTTCCCCTCGCACACACAGGAGACGGTAATTACGTTATCGTAATAGTAATGGAATCAAGCAACCCAGTTGGTATATTTCAATGTCAATTTCACACTCGTTTACTGTCCCTCGTACACACACACACACTCGTAATTCCAGCCAGCCCTCTCCTCACCTATAAAATGACACCTTACTGATTCTCGTCTAGCGAATGAATAGTGAGTTAATTAACAATAAGTCTTGTGAAAAAGTAATTAAACAATTTCGACGTTACGTTAAAACTATAGGCCCCTAGGCAAAGCAACGAGGGCTGGATACGACGTGTGTTCTTTCGTCGAGTGTACTATACCAACTAAATATATTTCTCAAAATCAGGACAAGGGTGGTGGGATAATTACCCTTCTGACCCTCCCCATTTCTACCTTTTCTCTACCTGGCGAGTGACTCATCAAGACTGTCCAATATCTACGTGTTCGTATGGCCTAGTCCTTGACTACGTTTACATGTTGTCACTCATACCTAGTTATACATGCAAATCACTTTTCCCATAACATGCAACTGCTTGCAAATGATTCCCTTCCACTTCAAAATCAATTTTAATAAGTAATAGATGCCCCCATAGCATAATTATTAATGCAAAATTTGTAGCAATGACTCCAGACACGGGATGGAGTGAGTGGGTACTCGACCTCACCTGACCTGACCTTCCCTGTCTACCTGGGGATTAATAGCCTGCACCCATATTTCAAATTGCTCAACTCAATTCCTCTGTCTTTGTCTTCCTGACTGAGGAAAATACCACTGTTCCATGCCTTATAGAACATTCCCCACACGTGGTGTCCCTTTATTAATATATATGTAATATATAGCATCCTACTACTTACGTACGTTACGTTGTGATCACGGATCAACCCGTGACACGGATTCTCCATCCAATTATACTGAAATTTATCACTTTGTCTCCAAGCTTGATCAAAATTTAATTCAACTCTAAATTATCTCGTGAAATAAGACTTCAGATCACCCCATGTAAATATTTCTCCCCTTTTCTGGGCAGTATGTATTAAGACTGCTAGATCACTGTCTACTCGGGACTTCGCTACTTCCACACGATTACAAGAATCTTCTGTGCACCTCTCAACTGTCTCAATGAACATTTGTAAACGGGCAGAGGAATCCAAGCTCTGCAATGTATCTAATACAAGTTTTGTGATTATAATGGTTGACTTTGGGCGAAGGGACTAATGGAGATGGAATTCACATTAACAAACCTATGTATTGATTATTAGTATTGTCATCATACTTTTAAGAGTATTCTCATATATAAGTATTGTTTGATATAAAAAAATAAAATATGGGAAAGATTAACGAGTATTAACAAAAAAAAAATGTTGTTGGTATCTTTCTAGCTTTCCTCGCTCTGGCCAGGCGGCAGGAGAATAAGGAATGCTATAGGAATGGGGCAAACAAACGACAAGATAACTATAAAGTTTAACCGGGATTTATTAATTTTTCCCACATGATATGAATTAAATATAATCACAGAAATCACTAGAAAATAATGACGAATTTTCCTCTTAAGGAATATATAGTAATGAGATCAATATTGATTAGAATTACACTTGTAACTAGAATAGACCAGAATTATTAAACCTCAGAACTATACTTAATAATTACCCTTAGAACTACACTTAAACCTAAATTGAACACTTGTACACAAGATAAGTTCCACCAAGGAATAGAAATTACATAGGAATTAATAATACTGAATAGAAATGATCACAGAACTTAAAGACTCAACTGACTCGCTGATTATACACAGAAATAATCAAAAGAATCACACATAATATGGAATATTCACGGCAGGCAATGTACCCTGTAACATAATAGAAATAAACTTAGAACTATACTTAAGCCTACAAGAACACTTGAGCATGAGATAATTTAAGAATTAAGAATGAAATAAATTACATAGAAATTAATACACTGAATAGAAATGACAGCAGAACTTGATCAACTCAACTAAACTCGATGAACACACATAGAAATACAACGCATGGCAGGCAATGAACCCTGAACCATGTTACGAAATAACGCAGCTACACCTAATAACTAACGTCCCAGAGATATCATTGACTGACTCGTGTGTGACTCGTGGTGATGGACGAAACCTGTCCCGAGGGAGATAGAAGGAAGAATGGCTTCTTTCAAGCTTAGCGAAATATTGGAACATTATTTACTTTCATCAATAATTCTCTGAAACTGTTAATTACTTTTGTAGTGAGTTTTAAAAACAAGATAGGAGATTGGTGAGTCAGGTAAGTGATATTGGAGGTTAGTTAACTATACATTATTGCTAATCTGGGAATTACAATACATTATTTTAAAGACTATGCTATACGTGAATTACTTCAATACAGGCTGACGAAATAACGTTAAAACAACCTCGATTTTTATCACGTCCCTGATCAACCCATCTCTAAAAATAAATACACTGGTTACCAAAGGATAATAGTTATAGTGTAAGATGTTAATTACCCAATAACTACTCCATCTGTTCTTCTTCACCCCGTCCTCCCTTATTCAATTCGCTGTTTCCTCTCCCTCCATCCCAGCATTCCTTACTCTCCATCTTACCACCACCACCATCATTTTGTGTGTTGCTGCATAATCTGTTAATGCGAAAACAAGACTAGAATAAAAATAAAAGTTATATTTGGTATCCAAATACAATCCGATATATATGACAAATATATTTATTACCGTTATTTATTTATCTGAGGTCAACATCTAGGCCAGCCATTCAGACGCCAGTGTTAGTGAACCAATCACAAGATTTAGAGGATATTGTGTCAGCTGTAATGTTATTAGTAATTAAAACAGGGAAACTTAAAATCAGACATTTATTGGTTATTGTTTACATGACTTTGTCAGTTTGTGAAAGCTCCACAAGTCCTCGTCACGAAGCATTCAAACCCATAATCCAACTGGGTCTGTAGGCACCACACTGTAAATGATAAACACGTTGGTGTCATACAATTATAATAACTGTTAACTGATTATAACCTGAAGTTTTTACTTCGACCTCATATATAGTGAGGAGGCATGGTGCCTCAATGCCCGAGCGACTGGTGGCTGTCATTGAGAAGGAGGGTGGTTGGACACGATACTAGCAACAAATTGATGAGTAATAAAATGAAATATGTAATCTACAGTATTTCAAACCTTAATGTGTTCATAGAAGTGTATATAAATAGTGTATACACTGTATCTCATCGTGGCTAAGGATCTAAAGCAATACATATTTAGGTGCTTATAATAATAATATGAAAACAAAACAAACATTACACATGCTGAATGCAAACGTGAGGTCGAAGCAAAAAGTTCAAGTTATAATCAGTTAACAGTTATTATAATTGTATGACACCAACGTGTTTATCATTTACAGTGTGGTGCCTACAGACCCAGTTGGATTATGGGTTTGAATGCTTCGTGACGAGGACTTGTGGAGCTTTCACAAACTGACAAAGTCATGTAAACAATAACCAATAAATGTCTGATTTTAAGTTTCCCTGTTTTAATTACTAATAACATTACAGCTGACACAATATCCTCTAAATCTTGTGATTGGTTCACTAACACTGGCGTCTGAATGGCTGGCCTAGATGTTGACCTCAGATAAATAAATAACGGTAATAAATATATTTGTCATATATATCGGATTGTATTTGGATACCAAATATAACTTTTATTTTTATTCTAGTCTTGTTTTCGCATTAACAGATTATGCAGCAACACACAAAATGATGGTGGTGGTGGTAAGATGGAGAGTAAGGAATGCTGGAATGGAGGGAGAGGAAACAGCGAATTGAATAAGGGAGGACGGGGTGAAGAAGAACAGATGGAGTAGTTATTGGGTAATTAACATCTTACACTATAACTATTATCCTTTGGTAACCAGTTACACAATAAACGTTTCTTAGGAAATGTCGTGAATGATACAGGGTAACGATATAGGATTTAGGCTACTTGAAATTTATTTCAACACTGAGTAGGTGGTGCATGGCTTGATATATTAGTCATCAAAAACGTGTGTCGTGTTAATTGTATTAGTTAAATTTGGATTAATTTAAAATAATAAAGAATATACCATGGAATGTAGCATCAGTGTTGAATTTAGATTACAGAAGAAAACATAATAAAGGGGACAGTCGGCTTTGTTCGTTTATAATCTTTAGCTACTTGATCCAATAATTCTCTCCATCTCGATCACTGGTGAATTTTACCCCCTCTCCCCAATCCAGCCCCTCCTCTCCTACCACCTTCAAGTGAGTGGTTCACATCCATGATCACAAGTGGTTCGGGATTCAAATTTCTGGAGGGCTCAACATTGGTAACGCTACGTGGTAAAGACTCCCACATTACCCCCCCTATATAACTCCGCCCACATTTCTCCCCTCCCCCCTCCACCTGTCAGTGATACCATATCCGCTGAGGCACATACCAAGTCGATGGTGGAAGAAGTGTGGTCCATTGATCTGTCCGGAGCTGTACCTCGTTGGAATGAGTCAAAGCCAAGGGTAGAACGGTAAGGAACAACAGTAACAATATTGTGGGTGTTGTTGTTGTTGTTATTGGTCCTTTTCTCAGCATGTCTTATACCAATGTTTATACAGCCTAGAACAGATGAAAGAAAGGCAGATTAGATTAGAGTGAAAATAATCAATACGAGTGGTAAAAAACAACAGTAACAAAATAATAGTGGATGATATTGGTACCTTCTTTAATAGCCTGTCTGATACCAATGTTTATACAGCCTAGAAGAAAGGAAAAATAGGTAGATTAGATTAGAATAAAAATAATTAATACGTGTTGTAAAAAACAACAGTAACAACTTTATAGTGGATGATATTGGACTTTCTTTATAGCCTAAATGAAGGAAAGGGGAGAAGAGGGAAATTAAAGCTATAGTGAAATTTATCAACGTTTTTACAAAGTGCATAACATACGAGTGGTAAAAAACAACAGTAACAAAATAATAGTGGATGATATTGGACCTTATTTTATAGCATGTCTCACTAATGTTTACATCCTAGATGAAGGAAAGGAAAGGGGAGAAGAGGGAGATAAAAACTAGTGAATTTAATCAACATTTTTACCAAGATATACGAGTGGTAAGAAACAACAGTATCTAATATAATAGTGGATGATATTGGACTTTGTTTTATAGCATGTCTCACTAATGTTTATACAGCATATAATTATAATAGATGAAGGAAAGGGGAAATTTAGAGGGAAAATAATCACATTCATATTATTATAAAATTGTCTTCAACATTCGTCAAAATATCGCATATGAAAATAATACGGTAGAGAATTTATGCAAAACTATAATAACTTTTTGAGCCACTGTGGCTTACAATATATACATCGGTGTTAAAATAATAATGCAGAATAATAATAATAATAATAATAAATATATAAAGATTTTTCCTACCAATAAAAAATCATATCACATATATCCTTTTATTAAACTTTTTTTTCATTTTACTTAACATATTTATTTTTATTTACCTCTATAAAAGACGATAATTATGAAAACCGAGTATAAAATTTTAGTGTGATTTAAGGTGATATTTTCTTATTAAATTGTTGAAATGGAACATGTGTGATGCCTCCATACAAACTATATACAGTCGTGGTCAAGAAAAATCATCCACATATGTGTATCTCAAACAATTTACTGTCTAATGTTTTCACGTTAACATATGTAGCCCTGATTGTTACAACCAAACGAGCGCCAACTACCCTGAAATTGAGTTATTAACTGGAATTACTTCTACAATTCCTCTTCTATCTAATGAACAAATGAATATCATCTTAGCTTACATGTAGACAGGCCTAGAACGTCTGAAATAGAATGGAGTGAGTACTGATGGAGACACGGACAAGCAAGAGAGTCAAGTAGCAGTGAGCAGTCGGTCAGCTGAAATATGTTGCCATGCGTGATTTACTTATTATTTACTTCGTGCTTTACGTGATTATTTTATTAGCAGTTGGGAACGTTTGCTATAGAGTAAACACATTAATGTACATATTTATTGCAAAAACAAACTGTAAATCCATGTAGTTATCACAATATTGACATAAATGATAAAGGAAATTCTTGGACGATGCCGGTGGGTGGTGCCCGGCGCCATACCACCAGGCTAATAACAGCCCAACTTCTCGTACTGCATTTTTAGGAAACTCTAAGGGTGTAACAGTAGGACACGGCCTGTCTCGGGAACGTCTCACTGCGCATGCGTAGAGGTTTGAAGGTGCCAGGCGCATGAGTGACGATGGCAAGAGAGCAGCGTTGCCAATTTAGCAAACATTTACACTTCTTTGAAGAAGATAACGACAGAATAATTGGAAAATCTTTGTTTGAGCTAGGCAGCCAAAATGGAACAAAACAGATAAAAGAAATATAGTAGAATATGCGGATAATGAGAGAAAACAAAGAGAGAAAACTAGAATCAGGCAATACAAAGAAGATAAAGAGACGACAGGGTGTCCGATGAAAAGGCTATCCCCCCAGAAAACAGTGATTGTAACACTGACAAACACTCGCTCCTGCAAACAACAATCACCAAAGCTGAAAAGATGTGTATATGGAGATGTTCATCATCTTTTGAGTGGAACGAAGCAGGCAAGTTATATTATAAGATATTATACATTAGTTACCTGTTTGGGGAGCAAGCTATCAGCAGTTTTAATATGAAATTCACCATCTAAGGTTGAACCCAAGCTGTGTTTGAACTGGTGTTCTACAGTTTTCTCTTATTTTTATTTATTTATTTACTTTATTAAATAACTATTTATCACATAAAATGCCCAATATTACTAAATTTTGGGACTGAAAAATACGATATCCACTACACTTATAAGAGATAATTAATGTTAACGCATTTACAA
Organism: Petrolisthes manimaculis; assembly: GCA_034508575.1. Taxonomy (NCBI): domain Eukaryota; kingdom Metazoa; phylum Arthropoda; class Malacostraca; order Decapoda; family Porcellanidae; genus Petrolisthes; species Petrolisthes manimaculis. Next base: position 551,315 of record JAWZYT010000739.1, read on the forward strand.
GGCAAATGGTATATATAGAAGTTGTTTGTAATAGTGAAATATAAACACTGTTAATAGTATTTTTTTTATTAAATCGAGTTGTGGTAAAAATAATCCAAATGTAATATGGATTTTACATGGAATTTCTTAAACTCACATATGATTTACTTTCTTTATTGTACTTTCAGACATGATGTTATATTTCAAACAAGCTGCAGATAGAAGGAAGGTACTGAGGAATTTTGATGAGCTGCCGATAGTGTTCCATTTGTACCACAGTGGCTGGCATGTAACATAAGAGAACATTTCCAAGGAAATTTTATGACACAGGACATCCAGCATTATGGATGTGGTTATACTGTACACATGTATGTGTGTGTGTTTTTTGTGTAGACCATAACATGACACAAATACATTGATAAGTGTATATGAATTGAGTAGGATTCTTGTAAAGTGTTCATTCAATATTGAATGAATTACTCTCTAATCCCAATGCTGTATTGCTCTCAAGTAATTTTAACATTTTTTCCAGATTGTTACTTGCAGTCAATACCAGAGATTTACAACACTGATGATTCAGGCCTCAGAAATATGTCCCATTAATGTCAAGGAACACTTAGAGTTACTTGGAGTAGACCTAATTGGTGAGTAATACTGTATATTATCTTTATTTCATCTTTGTTGGTCCACTGAGCTTCTTTAGCTGTTGGTCATAATTACACAATTATGAATTCTTAAGCAAACAATTTCTGTTAGTCCATCCAACCTAACCCCTACAATTAACAACTTTTATGATATTCTTTTATGCTGTAAATGTAGCATGCCAAAGTGTTCAGGAAATAGTTCTTAAGCAAACAATTCCTGTTAGTCCATCCAGCCTAACCCCTAAGTTACAATTAACAACTTTTATGATATTCTTTTATGCTGTAAATGTAGCATGCCAAAGTGTTCAGGAAATTGTTTAATTCAGTGTTTGTTCTGTAACCGGCTGTTTCATTTAAACTGTAATAAAACTCCTTGCCTTGTGACCTTTTCATTTGTAGTGATGGTACACAAGAAGTAGAGTTCTTTTAAATGCATAGTACAGTAGTTCAAGTTCAAGTTAAGAGGTCCCGCAGAGGGCTGCTCATGGGCAGCATAATATGCGGGGGTTGTACCGAGGATTCAGGAATCCAAGTCAGAATTAGAAAGGGCGTTAGGATGAGGGTGGATTGGGTCAGAGACTGTAGGCTGAGGATTAGGATTGGGGAGGTAATGATTGGTGATCCTATTTCTAAACATGTAGTTTGCTATCAGCCCTTTTATCTGAGGCCAGTTTGGAAGAATCCTGCTAACATAATCTTTACATTTTTAAGGGCAGCTGAGAGAGACGAGAGCTGGGAATATTCTCATCTGTGTTCTCCCATGATGAGAAAGATGAAGAGGGATAAACTCTGGTAGGTGCATTGTTTGGGTAAAAACTTATATCACTGAGTAATAATGTCAGCCTTCTGAAAAGTACTTGCAAAAAAGTACTATATAGCCAATCCTTTGACATTGTTTATAAATTGTAAAAAAAAAAATGCATTTTATTACTAGAGTTGAATATTTTTATTGCAATAACAATAAATCAGGATTTCTTGACCTGGGGTTCATGAGGATTAGATATTAATTAGTTAACATATGTATCCACTATACAACCAATAGGCTGTATAAATAATGAACATCTCAGTGACTGTATAAGAACCAATGAATTTTAGGAGTAATTCATTTTGCATGTTTACAGATCCATTGCAGTGGACCACCACATCGCTGTGATGCAGTGGCCAAAGTACCCTGACAGAATAAGTTGTGGTGGTGGTGGTGGAAGGCACCACCACACAAAATGGTTGGGGGAAAATAAAGTGTGGTCCAAAACAAATTGACGACATTGTGCTTCGGTTTGGCCATATAATTGATTTTTAATAATCTTAAACTTATAAGAATAAACTTAAAAGATACACACATCATTTAGGTAAATTTGCCTTGCTTCTGCATTGTTACACTTGACTTTGACAAATATTTGTTGTTAATTTAACAAATATATGAATAAATGCCATATTTAATATTTGATTAAAATGTTTACAGTGCTACTAAGAAATGTTGATTAATTTTGTCCATATTTTCGAAAATCAATCTCTCTATCTGTAGCTCCAACACCTCGTTCGATCCAGGAACTCCCACCAAGGGGGTGGCCACAGCAGAAGGAGACTCTTCTGCCCTGTTCCAACACTCCCTCGTCACTTGCTCCATCCCCCCTCACACGTCTCTCTCTCATATACTCTTCCACTCTGTTCTGCCATCTAACTGGTGGTCTGCCTCTCACACCATGTCCCACAACTTCACTTCCATACACCTTTACAAAGTCCTCACCTCCTCCATCCTCTCACCCTCTATAGTTATCTCACATTCCATCCCAGTTGGTACAGCCACTATGTAGGGTGTAGCAAAGTCAATTACTTCTGTTTTGGTCCTCTTAAATACCATCACCTTACTCTTACCAACATTTGCCAGTTTTACCTTCAGTTTTCTTCGCTTACACACAAACTGAAAGTCATCCACCACCCTCTGTAACTCCCTTTCACTCTCGACCAGCAGCACAGTGTCATCCGCAAATACTCTTGCAACCAAGGACCAATCTACTCCATTCAACCTCAGTTTTGCACCCAGGCCCTCCACCTATGCCTTCATCTCACTCATAAAATTATCCATAAAGATATTGAACAGCCATGGTGGAATGACACACCCCTGCCTCAATCCTACACTGATATCATAGTTCTCACTAAAATCACCCTCGACCCTCACACAAGCTTTTGCCTCAATCCCCTCCAACAAGCGTCCACCAACACCGTAAATTCTTAATACATCGGTGATAGCTCTCCTATCAACCCTATCGTATGCCTTCTCCAAGTCCATGAAGGCAGCATACAACTTCTTACCCTTCCGAATATATTTCTCCACAGTTGATTTTAATGCAAATATTTGATCCACACACCTCTAGCCTTTCTGAACCCTCCCTAACTTTATTCTCTGTTACTTACTTCAGTCTCTCAGTAAGAACCTTCGCATACACCTTCTCCAGTATACTAAGAAGGCTTATTCGCCTATAGCTACAACACATTATAATAAATTATACTGTACCAGCTGTTATAAAAAATATGTCTTTTTAATCATATACAACATTAACAATTTATTATAGGAAACAAAGTTATTTATACTGTATTTGATATTTTGCAAGACCCTATGTTATTATATTTATACTGTACTAGCAGGGAATA
>JAWZYT010000740.1:0-15000 GCA_034508575.1 Petrolisthes manimaculis
GATTGTCTGTTGAAAATAAAGTAAGAGCCTTAATCAAACAAAGACCTTGCAACATATTTTCTGAGTCCATTTTTGGGTGAACTCTTGACTCCCATTAAGACAGGATTAATATATTATGTGAACACAGAATTTCTTACTCACAAAAGTAAAGTCATGGTCTAATGTACTGCAACACCTTCCAATGAGATGGCTTCGAAAAATGATCCGAAACTATAGCTGTTGGTGTGTGCAATTTTGGTTCATAAAATTAACTCAAATAGCTCGCTTTTATTCACCAGGTTGCAGTACATTAGACCATGACTTTACCTGCATAACTCCTCCTTTACACGATAAGGAAAGCCTGAAACTGAACTGTCTTCATAATACCAAGTGATGGAGAAGAGACGTTCGATGTAGACAGATTCCTAACCACTTGACTCGGAGTTCTCAATGCGTTGGGACTGCCTTAGAGAAAATGGACTGTCGTTGCGTGGTTCAGAGAGAGAGAGAGAAAGAGCAGAAAGATTTTACTAACCGGTCTGTTGTCCTGACTCGGAGTTTCGGGCTTATATATCACCCACCACCTGCAGCAGGAGTAGGAGTAGGAGTAGGAGTAGGAGGAGTAGGAGGAGGAGGAGGAGGAGGAGGAGGATTAGGAGGAGGAGGAGCTGGAGGAGGAGGAGGAGGAGGAGGAGGAGGAGGAGGAGGAGGAGGAGGAGGATTAGGAGGAGGATGCCCCCGCCTATGCCGTCAGCTCATACGAAGACAAGTTGCATAGTCATCTAGGTAAACACCAGAGGACACTCACACGTATATATACCACAGGACACTCACACGTATACCAAATTCGAATCCCAATCTACAAGTTAAAATATTCGAAACATTCATATCCTTAGAGTGAAAGATACGAATGTTTCGAATATTTTAATTTGTGAATCGGGACTCGAATTTCTGACTGGCCCAACATTGGCAACGACAGGGAGAAACGCGGGAGTGGAGCCAACTGTACCTACATTTTCCTCTTTAATACCAACACCAACTTCCATTTTCTTCTTCGATACAAACACCAACCTGCATTTCCCGCCAAATTTCCCTCTAAAAAAAAAAAAAAAAAAAACACTTCATTACCCGCCAAATTTCCCTCTTAAAAAACAAACACCAACCTTCATTTCCCGCCAAATTTCTTCTTCGATACAAACACTATTATTTTCCACTTGGTTAATCATTAAGTGTTTGACTGCATGACATTCCAATCACGGATATATATTTTATTGAAACGCTTCGGCAGTGACATTTATATAACTTTGGCCCGGAGAGAGAGAGAGAGAGAGAGAGAGGAGAGAGAGAGAGAGAGAGAGAGAGAGAGAGAGAGAGAGAGAGAGAGGAGAGAGGAGAGAGAGAGAGAGAGAGAGAGAGAGAGAGAGAGAGAGAGAGAGAGAGAGAGAGAGAGAGAGAGAGAGAGAGAGAGAGAAAGAGAAAGAGAAAGAGAAAGAGAAAGAGAGAAGGATTTTGCACGAAGAAGAGAGGAATTTTGAGAAGTCATGCTGAATGTGCTGTTGGATCGTGTATGAGAATTGGAGGCTTCTGATTCCTCCTGACTAGGCCACGAAACAAGCTCCTTCCACATAGGTAGCGTTTCGTGGCAATATTTCAAGGACTCATTTACCTCCAATTTTCTGAAGACTACATACATACATACATACATACATCACAGAGTCCCTTAAACTTCTCAGAGGGGGAAAAACCTGCCTGGGTTTTCTTTTTACAGGGATAGTGACTGACCGGGTACTAGGCTATTTACCTTTTGTTGTACACCAGCCAGTTCGTCTCAGCCTGTGTTGGTCTAAACTTCTAAAGGAATATGATAAATGGTTCAAAGAGGAATATGATAAAGGGTTCAAAGAGGAATATGATAAAGGGTTCAAAGAGGAATATGATAAAGGGTTCAAAGAGGAATATGATAAATGGTTCAAAGAGGAATATGATAAATGGTTCAAAGAGGAATATGATAAGTTGATGTGATGTGTATTAACAACAAAATTACATCCAATTCTCATTAGGAAATTAGGTGTTGTAGGTTTATCTTTAGCTCAGAACACTGCTGAAGCAATTTTGTTTTTCAGGAAAAATATAACATGCGTATTTAAAAATATATTTTGCTTTAATTATTCCTAGGCATCCTGGCACCCCTTCGGAACCAGCCTCGCACCCCTTGTTAAGAACCACTGCTCTAGTCTATACTCTAGAACACACCTTTAATTAACCCTAATGCTCTCTTGCTTAATCATTATGTTACATTAAGATTAAAATTCCAGGCAATATCATTCATTCATTCATTCATTCATTCATAACTTTCTCCTTTATTAGACCAAAGTGACACTGTGCTATATAGGGTTAGAAGGATCCTATGTAGGTACTGTGTGTGTGTTAGTAAATCTGGAGTAACCAACCTCTCATGTCAGACAATACAGACACAAACACTGTATGTATAGACTCTGTAATCAACACGACCCCTTCACACTTATAGTAAACAACATCACGACCCCTTCACACTTATAGTAACACCTTCACCTCAGACAGATCATTCACCTCTATCACCACTACCCAAGCCACTGCCACTACTACTACACATAACACAGCCACCACCACCACCACCCCTCCATACCACCACCACCACCATCCTACCACCTCCTACGACCCATACCACCACCACCACCACTACCCCTCCATACCACCACCATCACCACCAAGGCCAAGGTCACCCTCGAGTCCATCTTACTCACTCGAAGAACACACGAACTGAAAAGCACACACACACCATATCATTCACTATTTATCTTGGTTTATCATTCAATATTTCTCTTGGTTTATCATTCACTATTTATCTTGGGTTAGATTTTTTTTTTTTTTTAGATTTTTTTATTTATCGGGCAGGCTTCAAGAAAGCCTGCCCATAAATTCAACACATGTTTGTGGAAGACTGCAACACACACAACACAACACAACACAACGACACTCGCCAACAACACAACATACACTGAGGGCATTATGGGAAAGCCTGGTTCAAGCCTTAGTTAAATCTGGTTCAAACTGTGTGTGTGTGTGTGTGTGTGTGTGTGTGTGTGTATGGGGATTCTTTAAAAGCTCCTCCTCATACGATGTAGTTCCTGGTTTGTTCTGTCAAGTTGATGTACCGTATAATATTTACAACGCGTATCCAGTCTCTTTCATACTTATTGGAGATCATTATTTTACGACTCTACCAAGCTATTCGAAGCAGACGTGGATAATTATCAGGGCTCGTGACGTGACAACAAGACGCCTGCTGATGGGCTGCATGTGTACAGTTGAGCAAGTAGAAAAGTGCAAAGAAGAGCCAGATTTTGTCATATACAACAATATTTTTCTTGCACTTTTTACTTGTTCATGTGTACATCAAAGGCCCCACCAGCAGAATTTCCGAAACGCAAAACTGATCAATGACGCAGTAGCAGTCAGTCAGTCAGTGTTGAGGAGCAGCTGAAAACCCACCTAAAGAAGCCGGTGTTTGTCAAGGTGAAGTGGCTCTTTTGCTACGCCTCGCCTCACACAAACTGAACCCCTTCTTGCACGTAAGACTGAAAAAAAAACTAAATAAACAACAGCTGAAACCAAATACGACAGAGAGAGAGAGAGAGAGAGAGAGAGAGAGAGAGAGAGAGAGAGAGAGAGAGAGAGAGAGAGAGAGAAACAACAAATGCGTGACTGACAACCAGCCAGCCAACCAACCCACCCGTCTTTAATTAAACCTGAATACTCTCACGTACAGATGGAGACTAAATTATGATCCTGTGTTTTGGTGTTCAATGCTACTGTTGTTTTTCTTTTTGTTTTAGAGACATTGGAGTTAAGGAAATTGTCCAGGCTTCGGTTGTCTCTAAAACAAAAAGAAAAACAACAAAACTCCGCTTAGGTGGTGAAGTCATGGTCTAATGTACTGCAACCTGGTGAATAAAAGCGAGCTATTTGAGTTAATTTTATGAACCAAAATTGCACACACCAACAGCTATAGTTTCGGATCATTTTTCGAAGCCATCTCATTGGAAGGTGTTGCAGTACATTAGACCATGACTTTACAATTACGAACAGATGACTCGAGGCCACCCCGCCCCTTCCACCGCCTTGTCGTGATAAGTAACGCATCTTGCTTGGCAACAATGAGTTTTCTTGGATCTCTTAGAACTCAAGGGTTCAGTTTGTTGTAGTTTTGAAATGTAAGTCCAAACCTCAACACATCATCGACATATTCGGTGCCAAATTATACTTGGTTCCAAAATAATGTGAGCAGAAGATGACTTTCTAAATACAATATTCCAAGTAAATGTTTTTAGTCAACACAGAGGAGAAGGGGATTTCCCATAACCATACCCAATATTTGTGTGTCAAGTTTTACATCAAACACAAAACATGAGTTGTCCACACACAGATTATTTAGTTTAATCATTATATTCGCAAACAGAATGTCACTTTATTTTCCCGACTAAAATATTTGGCAATAAAGCTAACCACAACTACAACAGACACAATGGTACAGTCAAGAGCACTAATAAATATCCAGGTGTGCTTCGAATACCTAGACGAGACAGTAAATAAGTATCCAGGTGTGCTTCGAATACCTAAAGGAGACAGTAAATAAATGCACAGTAAGATCTCCACTTAAGCGTTTGTACTAGATCTTTGTATGTACTTAAAAATAAATATATAAATAAAAAATCCCATGAGCCTTAATCAAACACACTACAAACTTACCCAATCTCTGACGACAGGTTATAGTGACTCAGACCACATCCTCCTCCTCCTTGTATATACAGACAGTACAGTATAGGTTGAACAGACAGTCAGGATGATGAGACGTTGTGTTCTGAGTTGTGGTGGTTGTGAGTCAAAGAATTCTCCGACACTGACCCTCATCATGCTGACACACACACACACACACACACACACACACATCACTCACACCCGTAGTTTAAAAAAAATTGAGGGCCCTTACTGGAGCTCTATGAACCCTCTAAATAATCCAGGCCACAAAACGCTTCAGTGTTTCGAATAGGGAATCTGTTGCCTGGAGTAGTTTGGAGGGTTCATAAAGCTCCAGTAAGGGCCCTCAATTTTTTTAAAACTACGGGTGTCACTTACTTACTTACTTACTCACCCACCCAGCAGGAAAAGTGGAAAGTAGATAAAAAAAATATATACTTAAACAATATTATCATCATCAAAGTATTTCTCAATACAGTACTTCACACTATTCATGATGACTCTCCGGAATTACACTTTCAGATAAAAAAATAATAATAATAATAAAAAAATTGTCATCATCATTTTCTCAATACTTCATTTCTCATGGTGATTCTTACTAAACCAGACAGAAAAAAAAGTGGAAAGCAGGAAAAAAAAAATATATATATATAATAAAACAATATAATCATCAAATAACGATTCATTTCTCATGCTGACTCTCCATTACTAACTAAGATAAAGAAAAAAATATAATTAAACAATATTATCATCAAAGGATTTCTCAATACAGTACTTCACTTTTCATGCTGACTCTTAGTACTATCCCAGAAGGAGAAATGGAAAGCAGATGAAAGAATATAAACAAATAATACATCATTCTCACCATCATCATCATTATCACCATCGTATCATCGTCATCACCATCACCACTATAGCAAACTGAAATAAAAATAAAGTGATTTGATCTGCTTGTGGTCTCAAATTCAAGGCCAACCAACCCGCTTCACCAAGGAGTTTCCAAGACTCATGGTGGTCGACTTAAAACATGGATTAATTCATTTACTGGACCGCGTGGTGTAGTCAGAATATTGGAGGTGAGCGAGTGGGGAGGAAATTAGGCAGAAAACAATGGGAAAGCTCACAACTACATACATAAAACGGGGCTACCTATACTGTACATGTGATAGAAGGCAGGTTATAGGGGTAAGTAATGCAGGAGGTATTGTATTATAGAAGTGAGAACGTATAAGAAACTCGAGATGAAGACCCAAAGAGGACCACCATGCACCCATCAAAGACCCAAAGAGGACCTCCATGTACCCACCAATGCTGATCACTCAAACCTCTTACATCATCTTTGTTGTTGACTGTTCATCAGGTCACGTGAGATTATTCTATGTATTTTGTCACATCAGATGAAAATAAATTGAAGGAAAGACCACACGCGGAGGGATATATAGAGTGGACCCATAAACAGTGAGTATTTACACTTGTCGCCGAATGATTTTGGTCACGTAAAGTCAAAAGAGAGTGAAGGTAAACAAACACCCTGGGAAGCCCACACGCAGAGTAAAGAAGAAGTGGGCCCCATGAACAGGGCACGAGTACACTTGACTGGCGCCAGGCGGACCTCAAGAGTCAACACAACATCAATCAACCAACCAACCAACCAACCAACCAACCAGTCAGCCAAACAGACAGACAGACAGCCACTTGACGAACGAAGAAATGTTGTGGAGCGTCTGTTTTGCCTCGAGAATTATTTTCCATCCTAGCTCTTGTTCTCGGGTTCAGGGTCATGCACGAGTAAAAAAGGCAGAGCATAAAAGGGTATTACTATGTCTGTGTTTCTCTGTCTATAGCCCTGTGATGGAGAGTCAGTATAAAGCCAGACAGACAGACACAGTAGGTTATCGACATCCGTGGGGTTTCCCTATTTGTCTATAAGTGGTGTAGATAGTGCTGCTGTATTAAGTAAAGAGTGTTTGTGGAGGGAAGGGGAAGGGGAACGGAGAAGGGTTACCTGTGATATCGTCGGCGTATTGAAGGCTACAAAATATCCCAAAATTTGACCACAAAACATACAACCTAAAAAATAAATCAATGTGTGTATATTGGCACTGTTTGAAGGACCCGTATCCACCATTTGGCCAACATTATATTCATAGACTTTTTAGCATACAGACACACAACAAAACCATATAAAAAAAACCTATACATGTAGAAAGTTCTTTAATAATGAATTTGTGATCGAGTATGAAAATTGGTGGCTTCTGATTCCTCTATACCATGCCACGAAACAAGCTCCTTCCCTATAGAGGATGTTTCGTGGCAATATTTGAAGGACTCATTTACCTACAATATTCTAACTACATCACACAGGGTCCCTTAAGGGGGTAATACACTTTTGTTACATACATACAGAAACAAAACTACATGAACAAAAATAAATAAATGTGCATGTGTGTGTGTGTGTACTGTTGCTTGGAATAGTTTGGATGTTTCAGTTGCTCCAGATATTTTACCAACACGAAATAATTCCCTCCCCTCCCCCATTTAGGTTCAGCTGAGTATTGACACTAATAATATGACAATAAAAGGGGAAGTTGCCTCACTGACTGCCTGCAATACCTCACGTGTGCATGACGAGGTAAGACGGAGTGTGTAGAGAAGAAGAAGAAGTGTCGAGGTGTTTGCTTGTGATATCTTTTTTTTTTTTTTTTTTGAGTGTCTTATATTTACCAGTGCCAAACACACACACACAAAAACACACACACACACACACACACACACACACACACACACACACACACACGGGAGGTGAGAAGGAAATGCTTTGGTGACTTAATAACTGAAGAAACATGGTAGGATTATTTATTGATTTCGGGTCCTCTTATTTCTCCAAAGTCCAAACAAACTGTGCCACAAACAACACAACAAACACAACACAACACATTACCATTACGCTGAGAGGTAACAGAGGCATAATTACACCTTCAATACACCGACGGCAGGTAACAGATACATAATTACACCTTCAATACACCAACGGCAGGTAACAGATACATAATTACACCTCTAATACACCGACGGCAGGTAACAGATACATAATTACACCTCCAATACAACAACAGCAGGTAACAGATACATAATTACACCTCTAATACAACGACGGCAGGTAACATATACATAATTACACCTTCAATACACCAACGGCAGGTAACATATACATAATTACGCCTCCAATACGCCTCATATTCGTCTCCAATACGCCGAGAAGTTACAGATACAAAATCGCGAGATGTCGGAAATGTGGGTGACCTTGTAAAATTCTCTTTAGACTCGTCACTCGAAATTCGGATGCCTGAACGATTGCTAAGAGCTGCTTGGTGGATACAATGGTTCTACGATTCTCCTAACAACAACGGAGGGTAATAATAAAGAGTGATAATAAAGAGTAATAAGAGTAATAATAAAGAGTAATGAGGGTAATAATAAAGAGTAATGAGAGTAATAATAAAGCCTTTGTAAACAACCATAGACCACCTTCAACTCCTCAGAACACATTAATAATTATTATAAAAAGAAATATGATGGTGTAAGAAATTAAAAGCAAAACAGGGAAAGGAAAAACACTGAGGTTGCATGTAAAGGAATTAGGATTTGGCCACGAAGCGCTGTAAATCTTGAAACGTGTGTAGGGAAAAGTCCCGTGCGTCTCACTGATCACACACACACACACACACACACACACACACACACACACACACACACCAAAGTAAACTCACACCCACACCACCCATGCGCAAACTCACTAACGCGCATTCATGTATAGTTAAATATCTACAACTTTACTTTACACCATAATGTTATCTTGTTAATAAAACATATTATTATTAACAATATTATTATTATTATAATTACTATTATTATTACTACTAGTCCTATTATCATTATTACTACAATTATTCCTATTTTTGTTACTACTATTATTATTATTACTACTACTACTACTATTATTATTACTACAATTATTACTATATTTTTTTTACTACTATTATTATTATTATTACTACCACTACTACTGCTACTACTACTATTGTAAAGTTATATATATATAAATATAATAATAGTATACAACATAGGCAAATACAGCAACAACAACAACAACAATGCACAGTAGCGGACACATGAAAAAAATAAAACACACACACACACACACACATGAACATTAATACAGGGTTAGGATGAGACGTTGTTTCAAATAATGATCGAGTCCCATTCTAATATTTGATAAGTGTGTCTTTTTCATCTGTCCTCAACTGTACACGTCACTAATAAAAGCCTCAATATCTATTTATATATTTATATATTAATGTTTCCAGAGTTCACCTTCATCTTCAACACGGACCATGCACCTCCTTCTGAGATAATATTTATTTTATGGCACTGGGAGGCGACACATGCAGCTCTTCAAGACTTTAAATAATGTCTGATTCCTCATAAACAAACCATGCCAGGAAAACAAACCACCCCAGTGTTACCAATAGGGGATCTGTTTTGGTGGTGACGTGATTTTGGAGATGTCAGCAAGCTCTTTCTAATTTAGCTTCAAGAATTTCTCCCGTTAACAGAGAATTCGTTAATACTGTAATTAAGTAGTCCCATGTTAAAATTTCAATAGGGCGAGTAAAAGAGTGAGTAGTTAACATAGAGAAGGAGGTGATTCGTTGAGGGTGTTAGTAGGCAGTGAGGTACTCATGAATATAATATAGTGAGTAGATACATCCTAAAATACCAAGAGAATGAGTTAATAAATGAATGAGTAGCCGTTCTAGATGAGGTGAACAAGTGAGTGTGTGTGAGTGTGTGTGAATGTGTGTGTGAGTGTCTGAGTGTGTCTGAGTACGTGAGTGAATGTGTGAGTGTGTGAGTGTGTGTCTGAGTAGGTGAGTAACTATCTGAGTGTGTAAGTATCTGAGTGAGTGTCTAAGTACGTGAGTGAATGTGTGAGTAAGTGTGTGTCTGAGAACGTGAGAGTGAGTAAGTGAGTGTGTGTTTTATGACTAGCCCCATTCTCTTGTTCCTGACTAGCCCAGGTTTGAGTAGATCCAAGGCACGTAGCGAGACAGACGTGTGTAGACTCCTGGTTTGTTTGGCCTGGCACACCCATGTCCCCAACTCGTCACCCCAACAGCAGTGTATCGACCTGCAGGTAAACACACACAACACACACGTCAGGGAGAGATTAATTAAGGAGCCTACAGGTAACACACACACACACACACACACATACACACACGCACACACACACACATGCACACACACATACACACACACATGCACACACACACAAACACACATACTGACTATCTGTCTGTCTATTTATCTGTCTATCTATTATCTATGTGTCTGTGTCTCCTCCTCCTCCTCGTCCTCCTCCTTCTCCTCCTCCTCCTCCTCAAACTCCTCCTCCTCGTCCCACTTCCCCTCCTTTCCATCACTCACCATCCACGTAGCACACCATAGGTCCCCCTGAGTCTCCCTGGCAGGTGTCAATGCCGCCTTCAAGATAACCAGCACAGTACATCCCCTCCGTCAGCCTGGTGGAGCCGTACACGTGGTCAGCCCTACACGTGGTCTCAGGCAGGATGGGAAGGAGGGCCGACTGGAGGACTTTGGCGTGACCTTGGGTATATAGGGAGGAAGGGAGAGGGGCACCGTAAACATAGAGAGAGAGAGACAGACAGAGAAAGAGACAGAGAGAGAGACAGAGAGAGAGAGAGAGAGACAGAGAGAGACACAGAGAGAGAGACAGAGAAAGACAGAGAGAGAGAGACAGAGAGAGAGACACAGACAGAGAGAGACAGAGAAAGAGAGAGAGGCAAAGAACTATGTATGAACTGTAACTAGGTATAATCCAAGAGTGTAACTGCATTGTCCATACCTAGAGTGGGTCCCAGACTGCCCCAGCCAGCCACGGTACAGTTGAGGAAGGCAGGGTAAGACCAGCGGGTTGCCACTAAACACACAGGTTGTACCATTTGACCAAACCTGTAACGTAAACACACACACACACACACCTTATTAATCAGACGTGAACATAATAGGCTACACTCATAGTTCACTTGCACTTTCTACTTGCTCAACTGTACAGTATGTGTATCTTGGTTGGCTGTCTATTTACACTATAAATAATTTACTACAACAGAAACATGCCACAAGAAAAAACACAGGTTGTAGTTGTGTATGACGAGAAGTGAAGCGGGGAGTATAGGTTATAATAATACATCTGGCAGTGTAGTATCAGTGTTACCAGGTCAAAATCTGGGAGAAGGAAACCTCAAGTGGGTACGAACTCCTGTAGCTGTTAATACAGTACGTACCTACAGGGTCTTTCAGGCCCAGGGTGGTCATGCATCATCCCTCAAAATCAATACATTTACTTTATGGTTTCAATACTTATCAGAATTTCATATCTGTGCATAATTAATATTTATCTCTCTTGAATAGAATAGGACTGTGTGTTTGTTGGATTACATTCAGAATTCTTTTTTGTTTGAAAGACTATACTTGTTGTTGTGCACGTTTTTGCGGCCAAGATGTCGACAGCTCCTCTCCCCTCCTCCTCCTCCCTTGAACAGGTCTTATATATTTTTCTATATATTTCGTTTATCCTTGCCCCGGACAGAGGTACTCGCTATCCCACCCACACCCACCCCCCCACCCACCTACACACCCACACCCCCATCACAATGTCCTGAGGCGACGACTGAAGGACCATGGCAACGAACACAAGGTCTAACAAGTCAGTCAACCAGCCAACCAAAATATTAACAGCCAGTCAGACAACCAATCAATCAAATACCAACCAACCGATCAACTAAATAACCAACCAATCAATCAAATACCAACCAACCGATCAACTAAATACCATCCAACCAATTAACCAAAAGCCATATACAAACCAACCAACCAACCCAAAACCATCCAGCTAGCCAACCCAACAACAAATTAACCAACCAACCAACCAACCAAATACCCTTCAACAAAATCAGGTGACTGGCTAGAGAGGTAAGAGACAGAGATAAACTTCAGGTGACTGGGTAGAGAGGTAGAGAGATAAACTTCAGGTGACTGGGTAGAGAGGTAGAGAGATAAACTTCAGGTGACTGAGTAGAGAGGTAGAGATATAAACTTCAGGTGACTGGGTAGAGAGGTAGAGAGATAAACTTCAGGTGACTGGGTAGAGAGGTAAGAGAGAGAGATAAACTTCAGGTGACTGGGTAGAGAGGTAGAGAGATAAACTTCAGGTGACTGGCTAGAGAGGTAGAGAGATAAACTTCAGGTGACTGAGTAGAGAGGTAGAGAGATAAACTTCAGGTGACTGGGTAGAGAGGTAGAGAGATAAACTTCAGGTGACTGGGTAGAGAGGTAGAGAGATAAACTTCAGGTGACTGGCTAGAGAGGTAGAGAGATAAACTTCAGGTGACTGGCTAGAGAGGTAGAGAGATAAACTTCAGGTGACTGGCTAGAGAGGTAGAGAGATAAACTTCAGGTGACTGGCTAGAGAGGTAGAGAGAGATAAACTTACAACAGGAGCACCATCACTTACTGTATGCCCTTGCCATTCTTCCTCTGTATCTTGAGGATGGCCACGTCGTTGTTGAGGTAAGGCCCCTTGTCGAAGAGCGGGTGTAGGGCCATGGACGCCACCCGGAACTCCTGCTCCTCCTCCTCAACCACCTGATGAAGGGATAAGGAGTGGTGGAGTGGTGGAGTACAAATCATTTATCTCAAGAGGGGGAATCTCCAAGGCCGATCGAGTTGTAAGCACACCATACTTATCATATTATTTTAAAACTTGTTATTCTCGTGTGTGTGTGTGTGTGTAGTGTGTGTGTAGTGTGTGTGTTTGTGTATGTAGTGTGTGTGTGGTGTGTGTGTGTGTGTGTGTGTGTGTGTGTGTGTGTGTGTGTGTGTGTGTGTATGTGTGTGTGTGTGTGTATATCTTACTTCAGTGTTGCAGTATCATATCATATCATATATACAGTATATACGTGCCACGAGGGCCTATAGGAATCGTGTTAAAGTTCACTGACTCACATGTGTATCGAAGTCGCCCACACGAAGTAAGTAGGTGGGCGACTTGTACTTGTAAACACAGTGGGCAGCGGTGAGTACGTAGTCTTCGTTGAGGATGGCCCCACCACACCACTGCTCAGGTCCTCTCGTGGTGCGAAGGTTAATAGCCACCTGGGCAGGCATGGTCAAACAGAAAATAATGTTGCCTTCTTAGCGTTTAATTTGGGATCATTATACGAGGATGGCCGTTTGGGAAATATGAAGTTAACCAGGGATTTACACATACACTGTAGTTCGCTACTTGAGAATTATTAAACTGACTACATAATGACTAGAATGTATCCACAACACTAACCATCTAATCATTCTAATATAAGTGTGTTGTAACATTAGGTAGTAACTAAAATGTATCCACCACACTGACCATCCACGGGTGTGCTCCTGGTGGGGGCGTGTGTCCACTGACAATCTTGGGTCTCTCCAGTGTGGGTGTCCCTGGCGTGTCCTCCACCGCCCTGGTACCACAGCTGGGAGGGGGCTGCCAAGGGGAGGGGGTCGCTTCTCCCTCCTCCTTCCCGTCACCCTGTCGTTGTACCAGAGTAGATTATTATATAAAAAGAGTAAAAAAAATAAGTATGAGTGTTGTCTCAAAGCAACACAATCAATATGTGGTCATTTCCTGCCAACTTCTATTCAGTGTATTGACTATTTGTATCCTATAATAAATACCAGAGATTTGTATTAAAAAAAAAAACTGGTTACCAATACATTGAGACGTATTTAAGCTTCATGATATGGTCTGTACACTCACAGTTCAATTACCAAAAATAATGGGTTTTTTTACCTATGATATACCAAAGTAATTTACAATATAATACAAATATGTAATAAAAACTCTAGCATTGTTCACACATCACGTACGGTACACATTTGATGTTGGTATACTGGGGGTCAATGTACCAAATGTGAACTATATCTGTCATCTCTGCATTTAAATTGTGTTACATCATCACTATAGCTCATACATACGTAGGTGGAAATGAAGCGAACTTATACTACCCACTGTACTTAATAATGCTAATAATATTATGGACAGAAAGAGTTACATTCTGAACCAGTTTCCAATTCTAACAACATATATATAATTTACTATGTGGGAAGTATGTCTGTCATCTCTGCATTTCAATAGTGTTAAAATATCACTATACATAGGCTCAAACTTTCGCAGGTGGAAATGAAGCGAACTTATAAAAAAAATTCTCTTGATTCTGCTGACAACTGTACATGGGTCAACAGAACCTGAGAGAACCATGCAAAGTAATGATGATAATGATGATGGAACGAGGACTACAGATGATGATGAAGTGTATAGCGGGGCAGAACTTACTTTTTTCTTGCGGTAGAGGGAGCGTCGGGCCCTGATAGATGAGGCAGGCTGAACACTGGACACTGGTGGCTGGTGAAACATTGATGTGGAAGGCTCGGGTTATATTAGGTGTGATGAAGGATTGGTTGTAGTGAGAGTGGTGATGTTGATGTGTGGTGTGGTGTGGTGTGGTGTGGTGTGGTGTGGTGTGGTGTGGTGTGGTGTGGTGTGGTGTGGAGTAGTGTGATGTGGAGTAGTGTGATGAAATGTAATGTGATGAAGTGTGATGTAGTGTGGTGTGGTTCCAACAGTGTATAGGTATAATGAGAGTTAAAAGCAGTACAGTATTTACAGCTTCGAGCATCCACAACATTGCAGAAACAATAATCACAAAGACAAACTGATCTAATAACAATCATATATATATACACAACCAATATAACAAAATACTGTACAGGACACACACACACACACACTAACACACGTATCATTTAAACACATATCAAATTTCAATATACACTGAACTTAACGTAGACACAACATATAGAAAAAAGCAGTCGTACACATGCATAGATATCTAAGCAATTTTATTAATGTATTATCTGAATTGTAAACATTACGAGTACAAACCACATCCCAGAATAAAATAAATAAATAAAATAACCGACATACCGACAACGAAGGGGGCACCGACGACGACGACAACAACAACCACGATGGAGGAGTCTGGTCGTCGGTGTTGTCGTCCACGTTGTTATTGGGTCCCGACACATCAACAACAACATCATCTA
>JAWZYT010000740.1:20000-32500 GCA_034508575.1 Petrolisthes manimaculis
TGACTGCAACAATTCTGCAAAATAAAACTGAGTGAACATATTTTCATTATCATAATAATAATATAATGTACGCTTACATTACCTGAATTAACGTAAATATAAATGGGAGATTGAAAACAGAATGCACAGAAAAATAATACTTAACCTAAATCCTTTCACTATTATTATTATTCTACACAACTATTTCAGGCTCTCACTCACTATAAAATATAAATAAATAGTTCTTTCACCTGGGTATGTCGCAGAAGGAGGCCGTGCCCTGAGCCGTGAAACACCAGGGGGCGTCGTCACCGTCGGGGTTGGCGCAGTAGTTGTGGTTGAGGCTCCCCGTCAGTCCGGCCACCTTCTGCTGCAGGTCCGGGGTGGTCCAGGGTAGGCACGGCGCCCCCTCCTGGGTTACGTTGGCCTGCCCCCTGTAACTCTCACCCCGACCCTCGATACACCCTGTAATGTTATGTTATGTTTTGCTATGTTATGTTTTGCTATGTTATGTTATGTTATATTTTATTATAAGTTTTGTTATGTTATGATATGTTATATTCTATAATATACTTTGTTATGTTATGTTATATCTTATTATATGTTTTGTTATGTTATGATATGTTATATTATATGATAGAATGTTTATGTCTTGAATATAATAAATAATTGAATTTTCGTGTCTTGAATATAATAAGTAATTGAATTTTTCTGTCTTGAAGATAATAAATAATTGAATTTTCGTGTCTTGAATATAATAAATAATTGAATTTTTGTGTCTTGAATAATAAAAAATAATAAATAATGGAGTGTTTTTTATAATCTTACCCACGTTCAGTTTGTCCGTCTCACACACCACGTGCAGCTCCTCAGAACAGTCCTCCAGCTGTAAACATAGACAGGCAAAAATTACAAGTGGTCCATATTTTTTTTTTTTTTTTTTTTTTGCCTCTGTATATATTCCAGTGAAGCGCGAGAGACAAGAGTACAAACACACACACACACACACACACACACACACACACATCACCATAAGATAACACACACACACACACACACACATCACCATAAGAGAACACACACACACACCCAAACCCACCACCCACCTGCCAGAAATAATATCCAGCTGGTGAGAAGGACCTCTGGTGTTGTCCTTCCTCAGAGCCTGGTGCCACGTGGAATGTATCTTTAAGTACAACACACTGGCTCCTCACACCACCTTCCACCTCTCCTCCTCCTCCTCCTTCTGCTGGTAGTGTAGGTGTGGGTGAGGCGTCGTCCCCTGCGCTACGCCGGGTCACGTTCCAACCTACGAGAACCAAATGTGGTGAAAAATGGGGCATGGAGTTGATAGTTGCGCAAGATGCAGTACAGTACACACAGTCACACAGTCGCTCACCAGGAACAATCACTCGCCTACCTGAGTACAAGCCCGAGATATGAGGCCAAACACACACACACACACACACACACACACACACACACACACATACACACACACACACACACGTCCTATAGAAACAAAAAATATGTAGCAGATCCCTCATTTAATTTCTTTTGGGGGTAAAATGAATGAACGTAGTGGATGGAATAATAAATACCTGGCCACCAGTTCGTGAAAGGCAGTGTTGGTGCTGGTGGTAGTGTTGTGTTGGTCCAGAGCCAGTAAGTGACCCCCAATACTAGGGTCCTCACGCCCCCTGTGTGGAACCCCTCCGTCTCACCCACACCAGACTCCAGCAGCTCAGATACGAAGTTGTTCTCCTCCTGAAGGCGAATATATAGACGTAGAAGGTGGTGGATTTGGGAGTAAGTAAGTTAGTTATTAATTAAGATTGTTATTATGTTTTATTCATTAGTGAGGTAGTTGATTAAATGCTTAGATGTTTGGTTGGTTGGTTGGTTGTTTGGTTTGTGTGTTGGTTGGTTGGTTGTTTTGTTTGTTGGATGGTTGGTTGGCTGATACTTTGATTGGATGTTTGGTTGGTACTCCTCTGATCCAAATAAATAAAATAATAATCAACAATTCAACAAACAAAGCATTGAATTAACCAGCACGGAAATGAGAAAACAACAGATAAAACAAAACCTATATAAAACGGCAAAAAAAAAAAAAAAAAAAAAAAAAATATATCACACTCGAATCAACAGAAGGGAGAGACCTGTGAAGTGATGGAGAGTGGTCTGGCGCCCTTGGAAGCACAGTGAGCCCTGGCCTGAAGGTGCGTTAGGCTGACGGAGGTGTCGAAGAGGTAGCACTTGTCCCCCCAACTCACGTACCCTTCACCGCACTCGGACACGTGGTTTCTCAGGCAACGCACTCCTGAACCAAAAGAGTGCGTGCTGGTTGGTGAATATAATTATAGTTCATATGGCACTCAAGGGGCGATGACACTCCACAAATAAGCAGGAGTAAAGGAGTATGTATGTATGTATGTACAGTAGGCTCCACTCCCGCGTTTCTCCCCTGTCGTTGCCAATGTTGGGCCAGTCAAGAATTCGAATCCCAAATCACAAGTTTAAATATTCGAAACATTCATATCTTTCACTCTAAGGATATGAATGTTTCGATTTTTTTTAACTTGTGGATCGGGATTCGAATTTCTGACTGGCCCAACATTGGCAACGCGAGAGGAAAACCCGGGAGTGGAGCCAACTGTATGTATGTATGTATGTACACTCACAAGCACTAATAAGTATACATCTTTGGTTGAAGCTTTGAACACTCCACCAATTCACCAATGAAATAATTCCAATGGAGATCTTAATTGTGCATTTTTTTATTTTTTTTACTGTCTCTGGGTATTCGAAGCAGCACACCTGTATACTTATTAGTGCTCGTGACTGTACACTCCCAATTCAAAATATGTATCCAGGCTTGCTTCGAATAGCCTCATCGAGTATGAATTAAGCGATCGAGTTCAAGCAATATATGAAACAGGATTAGCGTTGTAATTGGTTCACTATATAGTACAAATATGTCAACAAATGCTTCGAAACTTCAACACGAACACCTGGATACAACTTATGGATTGTGAGTGTAGTGTACTGACCCACGACGGTGCTCTCCACGTCCTCCCTGGGGCCCAGATGAAGGCGACACTGAAGCAAGTTGTCCTCGTCCCCCTGACACTCAATCTGACGCACCCCAGACAACCGACCAGGAACCAGACCAAACCTGGGGCCCTGGGTGGCTGACTCGGCCCCTCTGAGTGTGTGTGTGTATGTGTGTGTGTGTGTGTGTGAGTGTGTTTGTGTGTGTGTGGGTAGGTCGGTGTGTGTGTGGATGGGTGTGTGGATGGGTGGATGTGAGTGTGTGAGTGTGTTTGTGTGTGAGTGTGTGTTTGTGGGTGTGTGTGTGTGTGTGTGTGTGTGGAGAGAGCAAATTTAGTGAGTCAAAAAGTGTATCATTTTCTTATTTCAGGAATATTGTAAAGTTTAATTTAGGGGGTCTAGTACACTGTTGGTAAATCTGGAGCAGATAATTGATTCTTCATAACCATTCCAAGCAACAGGCCACCATTATTTTGGTTCATCTTGTCCTGTTTCCTGGCATAATTAGGAGGAATGAAACATCTCTCATTTACCAAAAGTGTACTATCCCCTTAAAGAAGTATATAAGATGTACCCAAGTAGGCAACGTGAACACTACTGCCAGACTCCTCCAAACAGTATCACCAGAAACCAAACCACTTTAAAGTATGATGTATGTTTGTTGATACGGTATGAAGGAATCAGGTGTCCACGTTTCACCAAGAGAGAAGCGAACATTAAGTAAGTCTCACCTGGTAAATCCGAGGCTCCTGCACACCACACCTGCCTCCTCCGTGGTCCAGCTGTCAGGGTCGTCAGCCACCAACGTCCACAGGCCGCCTCCTCCACTCACCTTCATCATGGAGTATATATATATATTTATTAACTTCACTCACAACCTTCACAAGTTTAATCACCAACCAATCCAGTATCCAATCTCGTTCCATTAGCCAGTTAGACATACTGTACACTTCTCCACATGCATCAACATACACACACTCTATTACTCTACACACACACACACATACAAACACCTCTCCACTGAAAATTGGAGATAAATGAGCAGATAAAATATTGCCACGAAACACAAACACCTATATTGAAAGCTTGTTTTATGGGATAGTCAGGAGGAATCAGAAGCCACCGAGCCTCATAAACAATCACAGGGTTCTTTAAAAAAAATCGCCATCATTTCAGCCATAAATTAATACAACCCGACAAACGAAAGACACTTCCACCGACCCGACCCACCTCGAGGTATCCAGCCCAAGGCACTCTGCTTCCCCTCAGTCTGATCTTCTGTCCTGACGGAGGAGGAACCACGTACGACACCGAGCTGGCACCTGTAGAAGGGGGGGGGAGAGGGGGGAAGATGTAAAGGGGGGGGGACTTCATTAGGGGGGGTTTGCGGCTATTGTAGAAGACAGAGGGTAATTGTAGATGAACATGGGGACTATTATAAAAGGAAAGAGGCTATTGTTGTAGACACAGGGCTACGGTAGGTGAACAGGGGGTTATTGTAAAAAATAATAATAATAATAATAATAGTAAAATTACGCTGTCCCCCGTAGAAAAAAAAAGAAAAATTCGAAAATTTACACTGTCCCCCTTAGAAAAAAAAAAAAAAAAAAAAAGTAGAAAATGTACACTGTCACCCATAGAAAAAAAAAAGTCGAAAATATACACTGTACCCCGTAGAAAAATAAAATAAAAGAAAAAGTAGAAAATATTCACTGTCCCACGTAGAAAAAAAAAAAAAAAAAAAAAAAAAAAAAAAAAAAAAACTGTCCACATTTGTTGGCGTTGTGTCTCACTGGCTGTGGTCCTGGAGGAGGGGCAGAGGGTGGAGGCAGGGTGATCACAGTCCCCCTTGGCTGAATTGAAGAGTGTCCCTGGAGAACAACTCTGAAGGTGAGGTCGTCCACGCCAACAATTGACGAACTTACTGCAGTCCTGTACAATGTGAAGGGTGGGTGGGATTAGGGGACAGGCTTTCTACCCACCCCAAGCCTGTACCCCTAAACTTGCCAATTAAATAAAATCACCTCATCTCTCTCTCTCTCTCTCTCTCTCTCTCTCTCTCTCTCTCTCTCTCTCTCTCTCTCTCTCTCTCTCTCTCTCTCTCTCTCTCTCTCTTCATTATTACTCAGAACAGATCTCTCTCTCTCTCTCTCTCTCTCTCTCTCTCTCTCTCTCTCACCTTGGGATATGGGAACAAGCCGTTGGGTCTAACACACATGACGGAGAGGCCCTTCACACCGGCCTTCTTCAGGTACCTCTTGCCCTTGTCCTTTGTCTTCCTGTACAGCCACGTCACCTGCAGAGAGAGAGAGAGAGAGAGAGAGAGAGAGTTACATAGAGTTACATAGAATCACAGACCACAACAGACCTTACGGTCCACACGGGGTGATCTGATTAGAAGGTTACTGGTAGAGAATGAATATCTCCCCAGTGATAGTCGTAGGTAAGAATAGCAAAGTAGAAGGCTCTCTCCCCACCCTCCAATCCCTCCGGCCTGAGCCGTACTGGAAATAAAGTTAGGAGTCAGAACCTTGTGGAGTTGGTAGAGAAAACTCCACAAGGAAATTTTATAGGAAAGATAGAAAGTAGTTGAAATTTGGCTAACTTGCCACCTGTAATGGGCAAAAAATTATTCATTAGTAAACATCGAAAGTCGGGGATTAGATGCAAGGTGTTTATCAAGGCGACGTTTGAAGCTATCTACTGTGTTACATTCTATTACGTTACGGGGAAGCCCATTCCATAAGTTGACGACTCGGTTAAAAAAGAAATTCTTGGATTCGTGTGAGTTAAAAGATTTACCTATGATTTTACAGCCATTACCTCTCGTGTAGTTTGATTGATCGATATTGAAATATTTGTTGCAGTCCATATTGTCTATGCCTTTGATTATTTTGAATACCTGGATTAAGTCGCCTCTCAATCTACGTTGTGCTAATGGGAATAGATTCAATTCATTTAGCCGCTCTTCATACGTTTTGTTTCGTAGACATGGTATCATTTTAGTAACTCTACGTTGGACTCGTTCCAATTTTACTATATCTTTCTGGTAGTACGGGCACCAGGCTTGGACACAATATTCCATAAGGGGACGGACCAAGGAATTATACAAAGTGAGGATTGTGTCTTTGGACTTATACTCGAATGCTCTGCCAATAAAGCCGATAGTTTTATTTGCTTTCTTAATTACTTCCGTACATTGCTGACTGGGTTTTAGGTTACTTGATATTGTGACCCCTAAGTCTGTCTCTTGATCCACGCTTTTAATTTGATTACCATTTAACGAGTAGTTTGCAGTTACGTTACGATGTCCGATATGGAGTACTTTACATTTATCTGCATTGAAGGACATTTGCCAAGTTTTCGCCCAATTCGACAATTTATCGAGATTATCTTGCATTTCTTTAGTTTGTGCGTTAGTGAGTACTGTATTTGCAATTTTAGTGTCATCGGCAAACTTCGATATTATGCATGAGAGACCTTCATCTATGTCGTTTATGTAAACTAGGAAAAGGATTGGGCCTAAAACTGACCCTTGTGGCACCCCGCTCGTAACGCCAGTCCAATTAGATGATTTGCCATTTATTACCACACGTTGTTTACGGTTTCTTAGCCAGTTCTCTATCCATCTTACGGTGTCGCCTTGGATTCTGTGAGATTTTAATTTAGTTATTAAACGTTTATGGGGAACTTTGTCAAAGGCTTTTTGGAAATCTAGATAAATTATGTCTACTGCTTTACTCTTATCATATTCGTTAAAAATGTCATTTAAAAAGTCTAATAGATTCGTTAGGCAAGAGCGTTTATTGCGGAAACCGTGTTGAGTGTCTCTGAGTAAGTTATTTTCCTCTAAATGATATGTAAGTTTATCTCGTATGATTGTCTCTAACATTTTACATACTACTGAGGTTAGGCTGATAGGGCGATAGTTACTAGGTAAAGATTTGCTGCCTTTTTTAAATATTGGTGTTACGTTAGCGAGCTTCCAATCATCAGGTATTGTTCCAGTGTGTAAAGAATAATTAAATAGCAGAGTCAGAGGTTTTACTATTTCGCTTTTAGCTTCCTTTATTACGCGAGGGGAGATCGTGTCAGGCCCAGGTGACTTATTTGCATTTAATTTATCAATACATTTGATTACGTCATTTTCTGTTATGCTGATATTATTTAAAACCTCGGTGTTTTCATTTTGGACTGTTGTTTCAGCTGGTATATCGTTCGGGTTTTCTATAGTAAAGACTGATGCAAAGAAAGTATTTAGGATACTACTCATTCGCTCTTCATCTGTCGTAAAGTTCCCATTTTCATCAAGAATTGGACCGATAGTTGACGTAAGTACTTTCTTTTGTCGAATATAACTGTAGAACTCTTTCGGGTTTGTCTTACTCTGATTTGCAACGTGTTTTTCAATTTCCTTTTTACTCTGTTTGATTAACTTTTTGGCTTTTCTTCGTAAGTCTGTAAACTTGGCACGGTCGTCATTATTGGCTGTGATTTTTACTTTATTATGGGCGTTCTTTTTGGCTCGTAAACAGTCGGCTATATCTTTACTCCACCACTTGGGCTTTAAATTTTGTGCTGAACGTCGGTTTTTTAATGGTATGCTATCCCTGACCGCTTTTGTGTACGCATTAGTGAAAAAGTTCCATTGTGTATTTATGTCAATAGTGTCTCGCAGACATTTCCAGTCGGTTTCTTTTAGTATCGCTCTGAGTTGGTTGAAATTGGCTTTTCTAAAATCGGGGATTTTTTCGTAGCTGTACTTTATGTCGCTTTTGTTAAAATTTATACTGAAAGTTATTATGCGGTGGTCGCTATTGGTAAATTCTTCACCTACGTTAGTATTCTCTATCATGTCTTCGTTTGTTGCAAATACTAGGTCAAGAACATTATTTCCGCGAGTTGGGCTGTTGACAAATTGGATAAGGGAGCTCTCTTGTAAGTTAGTGTAAAGATCTTGACCATAATGAGCTGATAACGGTTCTCCCCACTTTGTTACTGGTAAATTAAAGTCACCAAGAATTATGGAATGTTGCGTGTTAATAATTTCGTTTAATTGCTCATAGATATCACGGTCGGTTTGTACAGGTTGAGCTGGGGGTCTGTATAATAAAGCTAACAAAAGTTTCGCCCCACAATTATTTCTAATGAGTATATAAAGTGTATCTATGTTATCAATATGTGGCTTTGATAATAGGATTGGTTTAAGATCGTCTTTAATATATAATAGAACTCCGCCTCCCCTTTTATTTGTTCGTCCTCTTTCAAGAGAGAGAGAGAGAGAGAGAGAGAGAGAGAGAGAGAGAGAGAGAGAGAGAGAGAGAGAGAGAGAGAGAGAGAGAGAGAGAGAGAGAGAGAGAGAGAGAGAGAGAGAGAGAGAGAGACAGAGACACAGACAGAGAGATAGAAACAGAGACAGAGAGTGAGAGAGAGAAACAGGCAGAGAGAGACAAAGAGAGAGAGAGAGAGAGAGATTTGGATTGATTGATTGGTTGGTTAATTGACTGATTGATTAGTAAAGGATAGGATAGGAATGTGTCGTGGTGGTGAAATGGATTGACTGATTGATTCACTGATTAAATAATTGATTGACTGATTGACTGATTGATTGATTAACTGATTCATTGATTGACTCACTGATTAATTAAATGATTGATTGACTGATTGATTGATTGAGAATAATAGACATGTAAACAAACTGACCTCAACAACAACAACAACAACAACAACAACACACTGACCTCAACAACAACAACAACAACAACAACAACAACAACACACTGACCTCATCTGTAAGTAAGTTGACATTTTCCTCTACAAAGTGACTGATGCCGCCAGCCAGGTCACTCACTGAGGAACTGGCTCGTCTGGCCGCTGACCTCCCCTTACCTCTCACCTGACACGGGGAGATGGAGGGGGTGCGGGAGTAGGGGACAGGCTTGGGGGGAGGTTTAGGGGGTGCGGGAGTAGGAGACAGGGTTGGGGGAAGTTTGTGGGGTGCGGGAATAGGGGGACAGGCTTTGGAGTGAGTAGAAAGCCTGTCCCCTATTCCCGTACCCCTCTAACCTCACTCCCTAAGCCTGTCCCCTACTCCCGCACCCCCCAAGTCTGTCCCCCTATTCTCGCAACATAACTAACTAACATAATTATTAGTCTTATATAAATCAGTATATAAATGATTGATCCTAATTCAACCACCAAACATTATTATTATTATTATAATTATTATTATTATTATTATTATTATTATTATTATTATTATTATTAAGACAATTTACTGATATATTGGTTATCACTGTGACCCCTTCACCTTGACCTTAACATTGACCTTCTACTTTTAATCCTGCCTCAATGACCTCAGCCTCAATCCCCAACACTCATCACTCACCTTATCTAGGACGGAATCGAACAAGTTGCCTCGATTTCTACTCTCACCCCTGTCGTGACCCCCTTCGTGACCTCTTCCCTGACCTCTGCCCTGACCCCCTTCGTGACCCCTGCCTTGACCTCTGTCGTGACCGGGTTCTAGACTGTGTTCTGCAGTGGGTGTGGGTGTGGGTGTGGGTGTAGAGGCAAGGGTCGCCACACCACAGACAGCTTCATGGGGCCAGGTACAGGTTGAGGTTTGTGTACTGAAGAGAGTGCCGGGGGAACAGGACTGAAGGTGAGGTCGACTCCAGGAACAACTGATGTATTTGGAACAGTCCTGCGTGGAGAGTTCAGTAGGGATTCATCAATAATATTAGTAAACATTTTCGTTTTTTTTTTTTTTTTTCATGGAGTCATCGTACCGGTACCACGCTATCGTCAACACCATTAACATTGCAATATAATGAGAATATAGCAACGAAGATTGTTTTAGACGAAAATCAAATTTAAATCTAGCAGCGTGAATGTTGTTGAATATGATCCCTATACTCCTATGTACCTGTAGGTAGGGAAAGATCCCATGTTGTGCTGGACAGGTGAGGACCCCGGGGACCACCTGGGCATGTCCTGGAGGTGTTGGTGATCTTTCTGGGGGCGAGTGGGACAATGCAGGCGAGTGGGACCTTCCTGGGGGCGAGTGGGACCTTCCTGGGGGCGAGTGGGACAATGTAGAGGAGCGGGACCTTCCTGGGGGTGAGCGGGACCTTCCAGGGGGTGAGCGAGACCTTCCAGGGGGTGAGCGGGACCTTTCGTGGGACGTGTGTGGCCTGTTGGAGGGCCCAGCAGGTGAGTTGTCAAATACCGTGTGTGGATTGTTACCACTTCTTCCTCTTCCCGTCACTGCATAGGACACGTCATCCACTATGAGAGAGTGACCTGACAAAATTAAATGAATTTACTGTAGAGGATTATTCTCTTTATCTATCTAACTATTTAACTGTCTATCTTTACTGCTTGCTCTGTTACTCATTTTTAGAATACGTTAACGAGTTCACTGGGGTCGCTCTTATAATATATTTGATCGACAGAAGAAAAAATATATCGAATCCTTATTTGTATTATTTTTTTTAATATGTTCTTTGTTTACCTTTAGTACAAACACCAACACTCTGGGGAACGTTGCCGCTAAAGGTCATAAAGTTATCAGATACTGTACAAGGTGGGAAATTTATAAGAGTAATATTAAAACAGGAAAACAATTGCAGAAATAATATGAAATCGTAGACTGAGAATATATTATTGCAAAGTGTGTGGGAGTCATAAAGTCGTTTTCTCTCATTTTAAGGTTTTCTTTGATACTAAACTTCAGGTATAACTAACGTGCATTGTTTAAAGATGGGTCCCTCGATCTTCTTCTGCTGTATACGACCACTGGAGCCCTTGGTGTGGTACTCGGGTCTGTAGGAGGTTTAAGAAGGTCCAACCTCACCTTCACCTTAGGCGCCTCCGTGGCCCATGGAGAATATATCTATGGAAAAAGAAAAGAAAAGAAAGGTAGAATATGGTGATTTGAGAGCATTTGGAATTACGTACACACTAATAATAACAATAATAATAATAATAATAATAATAATAATAATAATAATAATAATAATAATAATAATAATGATAATAATAATAATAATAATAATAATAATAATAATAATAATAATAATAATAATAATAATAATAATAATAATAATAATAATAATAATAATAATAAGGAATTGCAATCTATCTATATATCAACCACTCACCCCAAGAGCCAGATGAGGAAAGAGTAGTAGTAGTAGTAGTGGTAGTAGTGGTAGTGATTGACAACGGTGATACATCCCTTCTGTCCCTCTCTCTCTCTCCCTCCCTCTCTCTCTCTCTC
The DNA here is from genome assembly GCA_034508575.1 of Petrolisthes manimaculis. Taxonomy (NCBI): domain Eukaryota; kingdom Metazoa; phylum Arthropoda; class Malacostraca; order Decapoda; family Porcellanidae; genus Petrolisthes; species Petrolisthes manimaculis. The sequence continues at coordinate 31,318 of JAWZYT010000740.1, forward strand.
TCTTTCTCTCTCTCTCTCTGTAGATGTGAGGAGAGGGTAAGATAAAAAGATCATTATTATATCAAATATATATTAAATTGTATATATTTTAATTTCATTACGTATATATTATAATCATATGCCTTATATATTATAAAGTATAGGTATTTTTTTGAAGGGGTTTACAGTAAAAAAAAAATGTTTGGTCGATAATTATGTTAATCGCAGTTTTGACACACACACACACACACACACACACACACACACAATACCCCCAATCGAATTTTTCCCGGAAACACACACACTCACACACGACACGACTTGCATCCGGGCACGTAGCTGCAGCGAGAAAAAATTAAGAAGGAATATTCCAAATTACTGCAGTTTCTTTTTTATATATTCCCAGCGAGCTACAGGGTGATTTTTAGGGTCTTGTGATGATATATATATAAAAAAAATCATAATTATAGTCAGCGTGTCAGTGTGTCCGCAATTGTATGTACAGTTGACCACAGATGAAGCTGGTTCACCAGACCACCTTAATTCAAGTGTACAGTCGCGGTCAATAATAATCATCCACATTGGGGTGACGCACGTATAAAGGTTTGACAGCTTCCTTCTATTCGTTCTCTAGGAAACAGTTAAGCTTAAAAACGCACTCTCTAAGGAATGTTATGTTATTATTACGCTTAACACGCTCGCTGAAACATTCCTTTATTACTATATTTTACTTATAGACTCTTTTTGCTTAAGTCCTCAAGTTCCTGGACACAAGAGCTGCGTACTGTACTACCTCACCTTGGAATGCCTGGGTGGGTGGGTGTCTGTCTGCCTGTTGTTTTGTTTACTCTGAGTGCAGGAGTTGAAATGACCCCCTCTGGTCTGCTGGTAGATATAGTTGGGTACAGCCGGCCTCACCAACACCACCAACACCATTTATGTCATTCCCTCCTACCAACGTCACTTCCTCTCTTAGTCTGGTGGTCCCCTTTTACTGGCCTCTCCCTCTCTCTCTCTCTCTCTCTCTCTCTCTCTCTCTCTCTCTCTCTCTCTCTCAAGCTCATAACATCCAAAAATAACAAAAACAACTATCACAATCGACCCATAAACAGCGACTCGAAACATTTCAGATAACACGAACATATCATTATATTCGTGTACTATTCTCGTACACCAGATGATCGATAATTGCTCTAATACGTTC
>JAWZYT010000740.1:37500-240000 GCA_034508575.1 Petrolisthes manimaculis
TCCTGGCCAACCAACCAACTCACCCACTCACTCATCCACTCACCCACCCACTCACCTACCTAACCCGGACCTGCCCTTATTCACATCTTCCTTCTACGTCACTATACAGTACTTAAAATTAAGGGAAGAATCTCTTGTTTGGTGAATGGGTAATAATAAGTCTCTGATTCCTGTAAACAAAGCCATGAAACAGTAGCTGCCCACAATGGTACACTCGTGATACATAAATTCTGACCAGAGTGTGAGGATCAGCTTAATTAACTATATGTGAAGCTTAATTAATTATATGTGAAGCTTAATTAATTATATGTGAAGCTTAATTATTTATATGTGAAGCTTAATTAATTATATGTGAAGCTTAATTAATTATATGTGAAGCTTAATTAACTATATGTAAAGCTTAATTAATTATATGTAAAGCTTAATTAATTATATGTGAAGCTTAATCAATTATATGTGAAGCTTAATTAATTATATGTGAAGCTTAATTAATTTTATGTGAAGCTTAATTAATTGAATATATTTCCATACTGTATTGTGTTTTCACGACTTGGCAGATCCACGTGGAGAAGGACACAACACGACGACTTTTGTTGGTGACTGTCTGTACGGTGCGAGTAGGTTAAGGCCGGCTAAAATAAAAATACGATGGAACAGTTCTTGGAAAAACATTTAAAGGGAGATAGACAGCCAGACAGCCAGCCAGCCAGACAGACAGACAGACAGACAAACAAAAAAAAAGTGCCCATTATAAAGTAGGTTATAATTTGATTTTTTTATCATTATTATTATATCCTTAATTCACTTTTTTGTTGCATTGGAGTGACTTGATTCCTCCAAAGTATGCCAGGAACCAGAGACCAGATGAACAACAACAACAATAATAGTGTTCTGTTGCTTGGAATAATTTGGAGGATTCAGTTGTTCCAGATTTATCAAACGCAAAATGTCCCCCTTATCAATGTTGTTGTTGTTGTTGTTGTTGTTATTGTTGTTGTTGTTATTGTTGTTGTTGTTTCTTTGTCCTCACAATCTCCGTTATTGTAGTAATAATTGTATTGTACAACTCCAACACCAACAAATATTATTATTATATGTTGTTTTTAATGTTTTGATTTTGTTTTGTTTCTTCGTCTGAAATAAGTAAACTTTCGGTCGGTTTTAAACTCCGGACACTCAAAGGTTCCAGATCTGATCACATTTTAAGGATTAATTTTACTGTCAGCGACTATAATAGAAACCTTGACTAACACCCGTAGTTTTAAAAAAAATTAGGGCCCTTACTGGAGCTCTATGAATTCTCCAAACTACTCCAGGCAACAGATTCCCTATTCGAAACACTGAAGCGTTTTGTGGCCTGGATTATTTGGAGGGTTCATAGAGCTCCAGTAAGGGCCCTCAAATGTTTTAAAACTACGGGTGTCAATTCTATACTAACGATGCCACGAAAGAAACAATAGTGCTTTGAACGTTTTATTTTAATTTTTTCCTGGCAACAGTAAACAGATCCCTTCAAAGTCATATGATATTATGTACAGTCACGAGCGCTAGTAAGTATCCAGTTGTGCTTCGAATACCAAGAGACAATAAATAAATACACAATAAGATCTCCATCGAATAACACCCACACTTTCCTTATATCGTGCAACAAATAAATCAGTATCATATCAAAATATAATCATACAACAACACCTTATGTCAACTCGACCCCCTCAATTGTTATTATGAGGTGCTACAAAATCATACACGTGCTGTTCTTTATTGCCAAGAAAATTTACTACGATGGAAGGAAAGTGTGGGTGGATATTTGATTGTGGCTGTACAGTACATTCGCTGACATTTGTAGGCAGTACAGTCAGTGCCGTCAATTCCTTTTTTCCCTGCTGGTGTGAATTCCATGTAACTTGATTCAATTCTTCCAAATCATACATTGGTGAGAGGAGAAAGTCCGAGACTGTAAGTAAACTGATACATTCCTTTTCTTTTTAATTAAGACACACTTTAGTGATGTACAGTCACGATCACTAATTAGTATACAGCTTTGGTAAACTCAATCATGCTGTGAAAATTATATAATTTAATAATGGATATAAAGACTAAAGGCTGAAAGTCTGCTTCATGGAACACATATGTATGACAGCAACAACGAAGGAAATGGAAGGAAAGGAGGGACAAGAAGGATAGAATGAGCAGGAATGGCTGGACCCCAAAGAAGAAAATAAAGGAATGGAATTACTCGCGTACACTCATGATTTTATATTATTATTGTCGCGACAAAACTAAATAGCAATCAACCAAAATGTTTCTCCTTTCTTTTTTCTTCACTTTCTTGTAGTGTGTCAGGATAATTGAAAACGCGTCGACGTGTTTCCTTTCAGTTCCAGAATATCTCTTTCATTTTTCGATAAAAATAGAATTGGGCTGAACATTGACCAACCCACAAGCAACATTGTGTTTTTTTAATTTGTCCTTCAGTTGACGTCACAAAACATACGAATGTCCTGCCTAAGCTGATATGGAGTGACAAGGGTTCGAAGGGGTGCCAAAACACTCCAAATATCGTCCACTTCTCAGCAGGCGAGAACACAGTTCACATTCTTTCTTAGTTTTCCTCCTTTTCTCTCTCTCTCTATTTCCCCATCTCTCGGGTTTGCCCGGCCAGACCTTAGCAAAAACTGTCAGAATGTACCACTTCCTTCCCAGTGTGTGCAGTATTTTCCTACTTCGTTTACTTTTGGGTGAATAATCATATTATGACAACTGAATTCCCCAAACTATGCCAACAAACAGACCATTTCAATACAGGAATAAAGGGCATCTGTTTTTTTAAGGTAATGCCTAATTTGGGGGAATTTTAGGTACTTAATTAATTTAGGCAAAACATATTTTATAAACATGTCAAAATCTATCGAACATTTTAATAATACACAAAGCTATTGTAGACATGAATAAAAAATTCTGAAGTTAATTAATACTAAGGTTACATACATGTTTACATTGCTTTGCAATTTTGCCAAACCCATCAAGTTATCCTTACTGCATTGTATTTGGGCATAACCCTATCTATCTATAGCTCTGACGTTTAGTTCCCGCCGGGGACTCCCCCCGAGGGAGGGGCCACAGCAGAAGTGTCTCTACATAATTTTCCCTGTTCCAACACTCCCTCCTCACTTGGTCCAGTCTTTTACTCTACACCTCACGTTTCACTCCCTCACATAGTCTTCCACTCTGTTCTGACATCTAACTGGAGGTCTGCCTCTCACACCAGGTTCCACAACTTCACTTCCATACACCTTCTTTACATTCGTGACATAGTCAGGAGGAAGCAGAAGCCTCCAATTCTCATACACAATCACGGGGTCCTTAAGTTAAACCTGAGCATTTGTTCTGAATGTTTTCGAGGGCTTAGTTTGAATGGTTTTGTAATTAAGGAATTTTGTGATACAGGACAGCAGTTTTATTGTAGGAGGAAGCAAGTCCGAATTGCTGCTTTTTTTATTGTATACCTAATTTGCCTGACTCTGAACATCTTACACATTTCACACATGTACACTCCAACACAAAGGGAGACATAATTGTGGCAAGGTTACATGATATACAGTTTTGGGAAAGGCTTTGAATTCTTGCCTTGTTCCTTTGTGTGAGAATTGTATGTTTTGTGTTACGTCCTTGTAGTTAGTCGGTGTTTTATTTTAGAGAATATGGATGAGAGGACACTACGAATATCTATAGTTTACAAAGACGGTAAATACTCCATCTTATAATAAACACCAATATTACACCAATTGTTGTCAGGTCTCATTAATTAAGTGAGCCTCTCGTTATAAAGAGGTCCTGTCCCAAGAAATCTCGGAGTTGAAGTCTGTCACTAATCCCGTTCCAAGCAAAGATGTGAGTGTGTGTACTTGTTCCATTAAGGACTGCAGTTTCTGTTTGACTGCCTGGAGAACAAGCAAATAAAAGGACTCACAGTTAATCCCCTTGTAGTGAAAATCTGCCTTATAACTGTTTTTCTCCAAATGTTCCGTTGCGCTGCAGGTTGAAATTAATTTCTGGTTCTGCAGTACCGAGCTGGGTCAGACTTCATTAGTATTTAGACTCGGGGAAACAACAACAACAACAACAACAGCATTGCAAACTTGTAGCGTTCGGTTGCGACCTCGCTGTGTGTTGAGTACGGTACCTCATTAATTATTTTAGTTGTGTAGCATGTTTGATCTTTGGGGCGTGGCGTAAAAAGAAAATGATATATATATATATGTGTTGTGACCAAGGACAAACTGTACAGTATATTATTATAACCTTGACATTACCTTGTACGTACATACGCCTGAGTAGCCTATAAATGGTTTAATGTTAGACTGTCCCACACCGAATACAATCTATCAAATTAATGTTATACTGGAGAAAGTGCGACACCAAAAAACACACACGAGGATTAATGTAAAGGCTTGTCATTGATATATTACTAACGTGATAGGCCTCACACACCTAAAAACAAAACAAAAACAAAAAACATTCCACGATAAACGAAGACGAAAATGTGTTATTATTGTCTCGCCTCACACGTTCAGGTAAGGGACTCTGTGATTGTGTATGAGACGTGTTGGTGGTGGTGGTGGTGGCTTCTGATTCCTCCTGACTATTCCATGAAACAGATTCCTTTAATGTAGCGTGATGCATGGTACCGGTACGATGGCTCTGTCTTGTGTCTATGGAGTCATCGTATAGGCACCATCCCCCCTAACAGAAACCGCCTTGAACCGTTCTGAATCAGTCAAAATTACATTGTCTTTGGATTCTCAGTTATTCATTCATAATTATACGTGGGATTATACGACAAAGAATTGCCAGATATTGCCATGTACAGCCAAATTTTTCTTGCACTTTCTACTTTCCCAACTGTACCCTCCCTTTAATATATAGTGTGGCTTTAGGTGAACTGTATTGAACTCTGCTGGGTATTCCATCATTTCAGTCAGTCATTGAGTGTTGTGTTGTGAGGACATTACCTGTATACCTCATTGGATTTCCCCCTCCACGTATCACACACACGTTGGTTAACCCATGTATTACAATTTTATCATTTCTTTTCCTCCCTCTCTAACCACTCCTCCAGCCCATATTCTCTCTCTGTCTCTGTCTGTCTATCTGTCTCTCAAATTCTCTCTCCACACACACACACACACCACGGCGGTAAAAAAAAAAAACGAAACTACTGATAGGATCCCATGTAAACAAACTCTATACATGTCAGCCAGTGAGTGAGTGAGTGAGTGAGTGAGGCCATGCACACCAGGACCTTCCAACAAGTACCGGTATATGTGAGTGGAATTTAGCCAACCCCCTTGACGTCACAAACCAGATTCGGAAAGCATACAGACTGTGGATTCCCCCGATGACACCCAATGTATGTATGTATGTATGTACTCTTTTATTATATTTCCAACTCAGAACCTTCAGCACTCAAGCTTTGTTGGAGAGTTAATGTGGGTGTTCACTGCTGCTTCTAGATGTCATTGTAATCGCTTTACTGATGTATGACCTTTCGTTTTTTTATGTTTGTTTTTCTTGTCTCTCATACCCATAGAATAGATGGACTTGCTCGGTCTACACACACACACACACACACACACACACACACACACACACACACACACACACACACACACACACACACACACACACACACACACACACACACACACACATGTATATATACGAATAATGGCGGGGAAAGAGAGAGAGAGAGAGAGAGAGAGAGAGAGAGAGAGAGAGAGAGAGAGAGAGAGAGAATTTCACAGTACACTCTATCATTATGTTTTTTCCTCCTATCGATTTTTTCCTAGAAAGTCGTGACTGGAAGGCCAAGGACAGACCGTTTCCATTTCGGACCAAAATCAGGGGAAACCCATTAATAAAAGTGTCTCCAAATACAAGGTTAATGAGAAAAGTGACTACATAACATTACACCAAACTACACGACTCCACAACTACATTATACATTATGTTGTTGGTGTTGTTGTTGTTGTTGGTGGTGGTGGTGATGTTATTGTTGTTGTTGTTGTTCATTACCACAACACCCTCATTACCACTACTCCACATTACACTGTATTACACTACACAGGTAGGTGAAACAATACTCAAAAGTCTGCATGGTTAAAAATAGCTGTGATCGTGTATGAGACTTGCTGACTTCTGATTACTATATGCCACGAAACAAAAACGTCCTTCACTATATATGGGTTGTGGTGGTGTTTCGTGGCAATATTTGAAGGACTCACTAACCTCGCAATTTTCTGACTACATCACGGGGTCCCTTTACAGGATAACGTGCGTATACCTTGACAACACAATAGACAAACGCTCAGCTCAGAAAAACCACAGTCCAGTAAAAAAAACAAGAAAAACAGAGAGCTGGGGGAAAAAATTATGTAGTGGGTGATTAAAGTCCCTGAGAAGGAAAAACAAAATTGAATAGACAAAAAACAACTGCAAGATTGAAGCCAAAACATCAACCAGTATTATGGTAAAAAGGGGTGGTTGTTGTTGTTGTTGTTGTTGGTGGTGGTGGTGGTGTTGGTGGTGTTGTTGGTGTTGTTGTTGTTCATTACCACAACACCATCAATACAATACCACAAACACCATCATTTCCCAATTACACACACACATAAATGATGGATGTGTGAATGGTCTATTGTCTCTCGGATACGACGAAGCTCCTTACATTTCACAGGTGGATGAGGAAAGTAAAAAATTAAGTCCATACATTATAAGTCGCAACATCTAAACTAATTAAAGGGTCAATGTTTTAAAGGTGGTCATTCTTCTTTGGTACATTGGAGTGCCTTGTTGATTCCTCCAAAGTATGCTAGGAAACAGGACCAGAAGCGCGAAAGTAATGGTGTTCTGTTGCTTGGAATAGTTTGGGGGATTCAGTTGCTCCAGATTTACCAACACAAAACTTCCCCCATAAGGCAGTCAGTCAGTCAGTCTTGTCCAATAATTCCAGTGACTCGTAAATCGAACCCGGGATTTCTCGCTTGCTAGGCGAACAGGACAACCATTACACCATTAGCACACCCCTCCCTCCCACCGTTGATTTTAATTTGCTTTTATGAAGGTTCTTTCTTAATTATGTGTCATCCTAAAGTCGGATAAATCAAAATTCTCCGACTGGTAAAGGCTGTGGTGATTGATAGGTACACTCTGCCAGACTCCTACTCATCTGTCACATTACCAAGGTGAGTATGTACACACATCTGTGCTGCTATAGGTTTGTACGTTATTTTACTCTACCTCTTCTCTTATTCAATACAAACCTTTTAGTTGATACCATTAGTCTCAAGAGTGATTGTAGCGTCCACACAATTATGTTTGTCACCAGGAACACACTTTTTAATCGATCATATATCGATCATAATATCATAATCGATCATAATATATAAATACTAAATCGATATCTGAAAATATGTGTTGTTTGATAACATCTTCATTGTGAGGTTATTTATTAATTACCTATACTAACTTAATTTTTAAATAGATTCATCCTTTTCAATAACTAAATTGTAGTTAAGGGGAGAGTATAGTTCTGACATTATTGGAGATTATGATTCCTCCAAACTATTCCAAGCAACAGGATACCATTATTTGTCTTCATCTGGGTCTGTTTCCTGGCATACTTTGGAGGAATCAAGGCGCTGTAATGTACCAAAAGTAAACTCTCCCCTTAAGATGGCTATAGTTTTAAGTTGTAGGTATTATTATTCAAAATGTGATTATATTTGGATTTCCTTCACATTCAAGTGTCAGGATATGTGCGAGGTGTTGTGTGGTGTCATGTCAGTGTGTGTGTGTGTGTGTATAGAAGACGTTTGTTCACCCACACACACAAGGACAAAGTGACGAGCCTCGGTGCTTTTAGTTGTACTGGAGCAACAAAATTATACGAAACACCACCTATATTGAAGGAGCCTTGTTTCGTGGCATAGTCAGGAGAAATCAGGAGCCACCACCAGAGAGGTCTCATATATATCATCCACGATCACATACATGCAGGGTCCTTAAAGAAAATAATCATGTAGTCACGGGAAACACGTGCACACAGAAAAATAATGTACCGCGTGTGTGTGTTGGGCGATTCGTTGGGTAATTCGCACGCACCTTTAGAAAAAAAAAAAAAAAAAAAAAATAATAATAATAATAATAATAACAATAATAATAACAACAATAATAACAACAACAATAATAATAATAATAATAAAGATACAACCACACCGCACCACAGTCAACAATACACCGACGGACAGACAACTTGAGACACGCTGGTAATGACACCTGTGACTGTCTGCTCTTTCCTTTTGTTTGGAGTTGAAAGAGTATTATATAACACGAACTAAATCTCCACCATCTGTATACGGGTTCAGGGAGGCGTGCACTACCGGTACTTAAAACAATAACATCATAATATTGTGTGAACGTGAAAACATTAGACAGTAGTAAATTGTTTGAGGTACCCATATGTGGATGATTATTTCTATGTGACTGTATGGATGATTATTATTATTGACCGCGACTGTACATTAGAGAGCCTTGATTTATTTATAATGTACAGTCACGAGTCATAATAAGTATCCAGGTTTTGTTGAAGATGAAGAATTATCTGACATACAGTGAATATATTCCTGTCTCACACTAGCTGAAGTTGGCTTAATTAATAATACTCGATGAGGCTATTCGAGGCAAGCCTGGATACTTATTATGGCTCGTGACTGAACAATAGAACTCCCAGTCATCCAGAGGACTTTTAAAACCACACGAGTACACATGGGTGATGTTTATATGTCAAGAGTAACTACAAAACACATGTATAGCAAAGATACATGTGAAAACTATATATATATGTAAACAGTGGTTGGGCCAAGTTCATGACTATTTAATTATTAATAACTCGTGTGATTAGACACAGTTAGAATTGCTGGAGATTTATTGACACGCTAAAAATCTCCGGTGATTTATTGACGAAAAAATTGCTCGTTTGATTCCACCTTTAATAACAGACGTGTATGCAAGATGTGAAGGTTTAAAGAAAACTAAATATATTCTTTTTAAATTTGGGCTATATCAATGATCCAGCCAGCCTGCAGCCTCACGCCCACCACCACTGAAACAAACCAATGACACTCGTCGCTGCTTGGGGAAAAATGTGATCAAGGGAGGAGGGTCAGGAAGGTGAGTGAGGCTGGCTGGTTGGCTCACGACATACAGTATATAATATGCTGGAGTTTCCGTCCGTGTGTCTCCATTCAACTCCCGGCGAGTCTCCAGAGAACACACACCCTCACAACCTTGTTCGTTCTCACGTGTGGTTGGTTGGTTGGCTGGCTGACTGTCACGAGTCATTTCATCTCCACATACACACACACACGCACACACACACACACACACACCCTCTCACACCTGTTATCTCTGTGCCCGTTGCTACTGGACTAAACTGTGATGTAATAGTGATCGGGGTTCCAAGCTATGGTGCATTAAGAACAAGTATTCAGACAACAGAACTCAGGAGCCAGTTAATCACCAAGGCACCAACACAGAACAGAAGAGTGACACAGTGAAGTCAAGGTGAATGATCAAATCGTCACACTAATATCGTAGAGTTTTTAAAGCCTGGGCTCTCGACGCAAGTTACTCAAACGCCAATATCACTGGTTGAAATCACCTCAATACCACCAAACGTCACCCTGCCCTTCTTGCATCAGTCAGTGTTCGTTGGAGGACTTCATATAAAAAAACATTTCCTCCCTAAATCGAGTGTATAACCTTGTCAACGCACGATTACCCTCTTACAACTATATATATCCACCCATACACCCAACACCCCATATATACTTCCCTTATCCACCTACCTACCCAATCGCACCCCTGTATATCCACACACACACACACACACACACACACTCACAGACACCCAACCCAAACTGAGGGACAACAACATACAATTACTCGTATATATATGCTACAGAGGCGACTTGTCATATCCCAGCAACAACATGTGCCCTACGTCCAACACCACAAAGGGTCAAGAACCTAGCCATGTGGGTCGTAAACATTTACATCGCAATACAGAATCTATGGACCAGCACGCAACCAAAGGCAACGACGACCACACAACAGAGATTACAGGTCACGATAATCCAGCCTACGACCACAGTACTGAGGGTGCTGATCAGGTTAATGGTCAAGATAACCCAGCCTTCTTGTGTGACCCTGAGGACAAACCCATTCAAAGATCTACCACATACATTTCTACCGAGGGGGCCTTGGAGCTGAAGGAAGTGCAGTGGGACAAACAAAAGTACAAGAACCAAGAAGGAGGAACACAGACTGTAAATGAAGTCAAACCTCAGATCAGGCATCAGGTAAAGTTTAAAGTGTGTGTGTGTGTGTGTGTGTGTGTGTGTGTGTGTGTGTGTGTACTCTTGGAAAAACAATGAATCGTATTTTGTTACTGTTGGTGGTTTGAGGCAATAATGTGCAACACCCTCAACACTCAGACACACACACACACACACAGCTTATGTAACACAACAGCATTTATCATGTTTCTTGCTCTGTTGGTGTTCCATATATAAATGGTTAGGGTCGGTGAGGTGAGGTGAGGTGAGGTGAGGTAAGACACTAAATTCATCACATTTCGTCCTTCAATTATTATATATTCTCTGGCGTTCTAAACATGCATGGTTAGGTTACGTTAGGTATGGTTATGTTATGTTGGGTTAGGTTAAGTTAGGTTAGGTTTGGTCACGTTAGGTTACGTTTGGTTAGGTTGGGTTAGGTTAGGTTAAGTTAGGTTAGGTTTGGTTACGTTAGGTTAGTTCCATTAGGTTGGGTTACGTTACGTTACGTTACGTTAGGTTAGGTTTGGTTACGTTAGGTAAGTTCCATTACGTTACGTTACGTTAGGTTAGGTTTGTTTACGTGAGGTTAGTTCCATTAGGTTGGGTTACGTTAGGTTAGGTTACGTTAGGTTAGGTTCCACAATGACACCGAACATATTTCGTGGTTGACTGATTGTATCCTTCGGTCAGGAGGTTACACTTGACATCACATTTCGTCCTTCAGTTATTATTTTATCCTTCATGCATGCTTGGTTTTAGTCGGCTAAGATTCGTTGGAGGTTTATCGTATGGCGAGAAGAACAGGTTGTCTGACAATATCGGTAATGTGCATGTGTGGAAATGTTGCCAGTTTGTCTGTACCCAATACACACATGTATCGTATAAGTATATGATCTACTGATTATAAACACTGATATCTACTCAGAACGTGTACAGAACAGTACGTAAGGCATCTAAAGCTGGGAGTTAGCCGGGAAAAATAATGTCATAAAAATTGCAATAAAGAAATAAAGTAAAGTATATTCCTCTGGTGGTAATGGCCGTATGTTGACAATGTTGTGATACAATAAAGTCTCATCTTTGTAATGTACAGGCACCGACAATAGCGACGTCCCTCTCCTTGACACATACGAAACCCGTAGTCAGTGATTCAGTGTTGGGGGAAGGAGTATGGCACTAGTGGGTGAGAGAAGGCACAGTTGGTTTGAAATTAATTATATGAAAAAGATCATAGTATGGAACCAAAAGTCGAGTGGCGTCCCGGACTATGGTCGGCGACAGTACAGTACCATCATCAACAACAACACCAATATTCCTGCATACCGGTACTTCACTAAATACCAACGACAGTGATCTAAAACTAAACAGAAATTAAGGTGGTAATAGGTTCCCACATTATGAGAAGAAAAAAAAATATATATATATAATGGGTTGAACAAAGGTAAATAGGGAAGAAAAAATATATATACTTTTACGAGAAACAGAAACGTCACAAAGATTCGATTCTATCACTCACTGCCTTTCACTTGTGTTTCTGCCTGTGTGTCTGTGTATCTCTCTGTCACGCACGGCTGACTTCATTCTCTCCTACCTTCCCAAACACCACTTCTCCCCCTCCTCCTCCTACTTTTCCTCATTACATAACAGACCAAAAATAATGTCACCTCCATACCTAAAATTTAAACGGTACCATATTTCACTGAAACCAACTCAAAGATGTATAATTTCTCTCTGTCTTGTTTCCCTTACTTCATTAAACCAGAATATTGTACTGTAGGCATCGTCATTAATTTATCTGGAAGTGGACGAGTACAGATAATGGTGTGAAAGAACAAAATGACTTGTGTTTTCTTTTTTTTTTGGAGCAGTGTTCAAATACTTACAAGGTGAATGACTTTTCATAATTAGGAGCATTAAGCTGTATAAATCGATGAATGTAAGGATTTTTTTTATTAGATTAGGTTGTGTTTGTGGGCCTTATTCTATGTGTGTGTGGGGGGGGGGGGGATGAGGGTGTGTGTATGTGTGTGCTTGCTCTGTTACCTTGACCCTGATCACCCCCCTCCCCCCCTCCACACACACTCAAACACAACAGCATCAGCTCCGCGTCAAGCTAACACCCCTCACATGCAGTTGATGTCAGTAGAAAGACAGACACGACACACATACTCTATAGGCAGTGTACTCGAGCCTTCTTCTGCTGGTCGACCCTTCAAACATTACCAATAAAGGGAAGTAGTGTATTGCACTTTTGGTAAATCTAAAGTAATTTTTTTTCTTCAAACTAGTTCAAGCAACAGAACGCGAGATACGATCAAGGTGGAGGAATAATAAGAGACACCAAGATTTAATCCTCCTTGGTATATACTCAAAGGTTAACAGCACCGATGAGAAACGAGCCTTGGTTGTCAGTATTTGTACACTATTAAATTATTTGTTGAGACTGTGGTTGGCAATATTTATGATGCAGTGGTTGTTAATAGCCTACTTAAAGACTAAGTAAATGCCAATACTTGATAGATTTACAGTATTCACACATGTCAATAAATTTTAATCGTATGAAAGCTTGATATTTTGTAGATAGGAGGAGGCAGAGGGAAGAAACTAAAAATTTATGACGACGACGAAGAAGCACCGGCTTGGCAGACCCGGTATTGTACGAGGAGAGAGAAAGTGATAGTGATGTGGGACAGTATAATAATAATGTGTTTCAAGTGCAGCCTCTTCCCGTCTCTAACTATATAATAAAAAACTCTCAACCCTTATGTATGTCTCTGTACCATTGTGTATGAGAATATAATATATATTCATAATAATATTAAACAATATGGTCATCTAAAATACATATTCTTATATTTATTTATTTTATTTATTTCTGTATTAGAGAGAGAGAGAGAGATAGAGATAGAGATAGAGATAGAGATAGATAGAGATAGATAGAGATAGAGACAGAGAGAGAGAGCATTATACCACACTGGGGGGGGGGGGGGGGGTCCACTGTACTGTCACGTTCAATTATCCTGTCAACAACTTCGAATGAAACTATCTCGATAAATTATGTGATTCATAAGATTTATTCAAGTGGTTCACTTGTACAATATACCGTATAAAGCAACATTTTTATATTATGGTAGACATGTAGGCCTAGAGTTTTGTCATGCAACGCTATTTCTATGTAGGCCTAGAGTTATGTCATGCAACGTTATTTCTGTGTTATATCCAGCCCCTCCTTTCTTTTAATTTGTTTTATACACTGCGACCAGAGTGTACCAGGGGTCTGTGGAGAACATCAACAACAACTTGACTGTGTTTCAGGTTGTGGGAGCAGTGCTGACAAGTCTAACCCATGTGGTTGTTGGTTCTATAGTGGGGATCCCTGGGGTAATACTTCCCAGCCTAACTGACCCTAATTCTTCAGACATCTTCCTTGAACCTACACAGGTGGCACTTTTTGGTAAGTGCATATGGCAATTTTAAGAGTTTCTAGTGGTCACTATTCAATTGCTAATACTGTGGCTCAATTTTTTTTTTCTAGTATGCATGTATTGTACAGAAGCATATTTTAAAAAATCAATTCAGATATACTGTAGAAATATTAGTTTAACATCATTACAGTTTTCAGATATTTTAAAGAATATCAAATAGTTTTCTGATGCTGAGGTTCAGTACTTTCTTCCAATTATTGATCCTTTATTTATTTCTATTCATCACAAATAAGGAATAATAGTATCAACACATTACATGTATTATTTCATTATTGCAGGTAGTGCAGTACACCTGGGAGCCATCATAGGAGCAGTTATTGCTGGAGTGACCAACATTTACCTAGGTCAGAGAATAACCCTATTGGTCTCTATGCCCAGTGCACTAGTGCTCTGGTTGGCTATGTCCTTCACACCCTCTGTCTGGGTATTGCAGCTGCTCCGTATTCTGATAGGGGTAGCAGTTGGACTGATGGGTGCTGCTTCAGGGAATTATGTGGTAGAAATAACACACACAACTTTTCGTGGGAGACTAACAGGAATGATAGACACTGGACGTCAAGTGGGATTACTGCTGGTGTATATCATTGGGAGCTTGGACCTTACATGGCGGCAGGTAATGATGGTGACTGGCTGTATCACTACCATCCCTCCATTTATTGGTTTTTTCTTTCTGCCAAATTCACCCAGATGGTTAGTCACTCGGGGACGCCACAATGAAGCTCTCAAAGCCTTGGAATTCTTCAGGGGTCCAGATTTTAACTCTGAGTCTGAGTTCCAAACTATTGTGAAACAATTCCAACAAACTACCAAATGTAAAAAGAGAACATGTGATGACTTCAGGGGATTGTTGGAACCCTCAGTGTTGCATAGAATGCTGTTTTTGAGCTTTCTCATGATAGTAATCCAGTTTACTGGCAACATACCAATTGCCACATACATTGTGCCTATTTTCAAGGCTTCTGATTCAGAACTAAATTCCTATGTCAGTGCAATGGTGATAGGTGCCACAAGGGTCTTGGGATGCTGTGCCTTTTTGCTTGTAGTGGATCGTGTGGGCCGCAGAAAGTTAGCAATTATACCTTGCATTGTTTGTGCTTTATCCCTTATAGTCCTTGCTGTATATTTCTTATTGCGTGCCTATGGTCAAGATGTGACTCAGATCAGATGGTTGCCATTGGCTGCACTAATAGTTTTCAGTCCATTTGTCTGTGCATGCCAGTCAATGGTGAGTCTCCTACGGTCTGAACTATTGCCTACTCATGTTCGACCACAGGGGACAGCAATTCTCTACATCTTATTTTTCCTGGGGTTGTATGCTGCTACACAAACTTTTCCACTCATGCTCCCGGTCGTTTTTGAGTATGGAACCTTCTTAATCTACAGCAGCTGCTGCATTTTGATGGCCTTAGTGATAGCTGCTGTGTTACCAGAGACTCGTGGTCTCTCCCTCGAACAAATTGAAGACCTATTCAGGTACAAAAACCATGCCAGTCAGGAACACACACCGTAACACATTATGGTAGGCTATATAAGTCAACAAGGAACTGTACTTCGATGCACAGATCACAAAAAGTCAAAGTATATTTGAGAGTATCTCATGACAACTAACTCACATGAAAATACTGTTGCATATACAGTAATATATTTGTATAATTTTAATGAAAACAGGATCAAATACATTAAACATTATATAAATGGCTAAAAAAAAAAATTCTTACTGCATAATGTAGTAATATAATAACTGAATACTGTACTCTAATGTCTGAAAAGACTCCATTTCAGATACAAGACTGAGGCTAGTCACTATTAACTTTACAGTATAAATCATATAATAAATGAACTTGACAGTCTATTAATAATTCACATAAACTTGTCAAAAAGTTTCTGTACAGATCATTTTATTCTAATCTTCCTTGAATTAACAACACAGCCCAAGTTGAAATTGCTCAGCTACCTCCAGTACTCTGTACTATACAGTCACGAGCAAGATTCCAGAATTAGCATGGATGAGTGTGAAAGTTATTGGTTATTAGTCTTATTAGTGAGCTAGGAAAGGTGTATGGGAGAGTACTTACTGGGAGATTGCAGTACAGTACATTGTAAGTAACAGAATGTAAGGTTAGTGAGTAGCAGGGAGGTTAAGAAAAGGGTAGAGGATGGATGAACCAGATCTTGGCAATCAAATCAACAGTAGAAAAATATTTAGGAAAAAGCAGGAAATCACAAGCTGCTGTTAAGGAGCTGGAAGATATGTGATCAACCAGAGGACTTTATGGGATGTGTTTATGATCTGAAGTGTTGGTGGGCAATTGCTGGAGGGGATCTAGTCATTCTATAGAGGGACAAAAATATATGTACAGTACAGGAGAGGGTAACCAAAATGAGAATTAACAAGTATAGCTACAACTCAGGTCATCATACAAGCTGTTTGTGATGGGGGACTGGATAGGTTAGAATTGTCAAGGGCAGTGTTACAATGGTTCTAGTAATATACCTGTTCAGAGTAAGGGTGCTGCTACCATCATCAACAAGACATTATAGACGGTCAACTATTTCCACTGTCATTCACATCACACAGGTCAAATCCAAGAGGTTTGTAATATGATTGCATCACTGGAACAACTAGATCTATTCTTTGACAAGTCACCAAAGCAGCAGTACTTGCTGGAGAAAAAAATCCAAGGAGTGTCCAAAGTCACCTTTACATCGAGGTAATTTGGATATGTGGAGAAAAAGACCACGGGGCAGACGGGAGGATCAAAAGTGGAAGAAATATATGAGGGCTTGTCCAAGCAAGAAGAGAGTACTGTAACAGGGAGAACTGGAGACTTTTCTGTCATGGCCACCCCTTTAAGAAAAGTAACCAGCAGAAGTGAGGCATCAGAGCTATGGATAGACAAAGGATAAATTATGCCACTTTAACTGTTTATTTTACATTGTCTTAATAGTCTTACAGATTAAACAGTAAGATCATAAGTGTTACCCAATAAAAAGAGAAACATGTACTGTACAGAAATTGTTCATTGTGCTCACAAATGAAAAGTTGAAAAAACATACACAAGTCCACAAGCATTTAACTTACTTTTCATTTCATGTGTACAGTATTTTTTTTATTTATAAGAAGAAACAGGCAATGTATATATTGTTGGTTTGGTGATCCAAAATAAATCCAACATCACATATACATATCACTGGGCAAAATAACTTATGGGAAATGCAAAATTTGAGGCTATACTTATTACTTATTTTTACAAATACTTTATTGTAATACAGTAAAACTCTTCTTTACGCCATTTTAACCCACACTAAATCCAGAGTTACACCGCTTTTCTAAAGTAAACTTAAGTTAAGTGAATGTCATTTTATCCAACTAAACATATTATAAATTAATGATACATGATTTATTATTATATCCTGCATTTAAAATAAATAGAAGACAGAGGGCCGCCAAGTACGCGTTCTAAAGGAATTCAATTTCTCGTGTACACAGCATCCCCAAATGCGGCAGAAAATTCGCAAGTACTGTATGTAATAAGCCAAAGTATGTGGTAAAATTGAAAAAATCCAAGACAAAAAATTTGAAGTTTGCGTGCAAACTTGACAATGGGTACGTTTGGATGACGTGAGCCACCCACCACCACACTCCATCTTCATTTTTCAGTTCCTCTGCAGCAGCCATTTTGTCACATTTCTCCAAGGCCTTGAGTTTTTTTCACACAGTTTGAGCACAATGGCTCCCACGGACCCATCCATGGGGGGCTGTCACCAGCCCAAGAATGCAAGCGTTAAAAGGAAAGTGCCTTTTTTATATTTTACATAGATAGAGAGAAAAAAAAGAGGTACTGTACTTGACTGGTTAGATGATGGGTGCTGAAAGAATGAGTATGGTGGCTAGAATGTTTGGTGTAAATGAGTCAAGTATAAGAATGCCCTACCTCTCACCAAACACACACATCACCGATCATGCCATGCAATGTAAGCATACCATTTATTATGATTTATGTTCATTATGATCCTTCATATGTTTTTATTGATGCATGAGGATATAAAGCAATTATGAATAAAGTTTCATTTATGTATTTGGTTGTCAAAACAGAAAAAAAGGAAGACACTGGAAGGTTGCCAGAAAATTTTCCTATTTTTTCCATGAAGATGGTCTCCAAACTACTGTACTGTATATGGTTTCAAAGTACAGTATGCTCTGCTTTTTTAGAACCTATCTACTGGGTACTACCATACTTGGGGAGGCCCACTGTACAAAAAATTAACAATAAAAGACACGAGAAGCTTAAAACAATCTAAACTAGTCAACTAAAAAAAAAAAAAAAAAAAAAAAATACTGTATAATATAGTATCCCCATTGTTGGTGATGAAAGCCTGAGTCAGCTGAGACTTTAAAACACAGTCAACACTATTTGTATTGTTGTCTGTGCTATGACTGTAAGCTTGCTGGATCTTTCACTGTTATTTTTGGAATCAATCCTTTATGGTATCTGTGTCAACCATAGGTCCTAAGTAGGATAGTGCTTCCAAGTGTCATGTGGTTTACAAGGGAAGATAACTTTAAGATGATTAATACATATAAAAAGTGTCAGATTGCCATAAATGACCATACTATCATTCATAAGAAGTAGTATATATTTTTGTGCGTGTTTTATAAGGAACATGTTAAATTTTTATATAAGCCAAGACCCTTGGAACCAATCAATGATGTACGATGGGGTATTACTGCATTGTATAATATGAATAAGATTAGTGTTAAAGTATCTGTAACTTTTACAGAATATTATTGTACATAAATATTGCAACCATACAACATCCAAATTTTCATAATTATCCAATTCAGTATGAATGAGTATATTATACAGCTACTTTTGGAAATATTACAAATAATATATATGTATACAAATTAACACTACTTTACTTTACTATATTCCTGTCATAAATTAAGGATACTACTCGGCCAGACAGTTCAAGGAACATCAAAAACAACTACAGTCATTACTCCACCTGACCAATATACAATCATTCACTACCAGTATAAAGTAATAATTATGCAATAGTGTACAATCAGGAAACTAATAATACAGTACTACCAAAAGGACTTTATGTATTGCTTCTAGATGTAAGCCCTAACAATGCTGATTAAGTTATTATTGCCATCTGGGAGCAGTCATATGTACAACACAATCACACATTCAAATCTAACACAAGGCTTGGACTATTTTGTTGTACTGTATCGCATGTTAGTCTACATCATACCATAAATGCAATTACACTACAGTAAATTACACTACCTAAATATGGTACCGATATATATAAACACTGTGCAACTTGTTTAAATCATATTTGGTACTGTATGGAATATTCACTAAATACTGATTAAATTCTGACATGTCAAAAACAATAATGTATTACTACAAGGTATGCATATGCACTGACTAAATTCTGACATGTCAGTAACATTATTAATTACTATATATACAAAATATAGAGACAAATCAATGAAAAACACTACCATTACTGACAAGGACTTACTGCATTTCATGAATCCCAGCTGATTTAAAATCATACTGTATAGTGGAAGGATACTTATATCATTATATTTCTGTTTAACGTAATTTTCCCCCAAATATCTTATGAGGTTTGATGGTCTATCATATGCCTCTGGAAGGATAAGTACCGTAGACTGTTCTGGTTAATATCCACAGTCAATAGTGTAAAGACTAAGAGTTGTGAGACAAGCACCATCCAATGAAATATAGGCTATCAAAATACAGTATTACTATGGACATAATTTCATATCAGCCAGAAAAAAAATATTTACATTACTTACATTAATACTGAAGAATCTATGGAAGAGAATGACTAAGACAAAGTCAAACATTGAACAAAGCTGTCTCCTCCTTGTCACTGATGTTGCTCAGCTTAGGTGCAAACTGTCTCTGGATGCGCATGTACAGTTGCTGCACCAACACTAGGAATGGGGTGCCTTTGCTCTTCCTTGCATATATATTTAAGTATATGCCAATCACTACCATCAGTCCACCCCACACATACCTGAGCATAAAGTTGCAAACATTAGAAAAAAGAAAGGAGAAAAATGAATGAATACAGTACAGCCAAATGTAGAACAGGGATACATTTTATTCTATCCTTCACTCATGTAAAATAAGCATACCAATAGAATACCTGAACAAAAACTGGTAAGCATCATAAGAAAAAGGGAGTACAATGTTATGCAGTACTATGTAAGGCAAGTAAAATCTCTGAAGTAAGAGGGTTAAAATATTAAATATAGAGTAATGTATTGAGGAGAAAATAAACTTACTGCAGGGTGAATGGCTTGGTAAACATGATGAATGAAAGGCAAATGGTGAGTGCTTTGCGCATGGTGGTAATTGTGACGGCTACCAGGGCTCCATGGAGACTCACCACCACCAGCACCACTTGTACCCCACAGAACCCAGCCAGTGACAGCATTGCACCTCGGGCATACACTTCCCATGGAAACTGACACAAGGAGGAGTCCATTTTATACCATGAATCGGTTATAATAACAGCATAATCTTTATAAAGATTACAGTGAAACACTCTATGACCAACAAAACAATTTGCTTGAGGCAATGACTTGCCATATGTGGAGCATATGGTAATTTGTAATATACGTAGTACTGTACATAATATAAAGTAAAGAGTCATGCATACACAAGAGGAACTTATCGGAACTCAAACTGAACATTAACTGATAAAAAATCTATAATCCAAGTACTGTACCCTCTAAGTAATTTAATTAAGCCTGGTAATATTAAAATGGTTTTCATATAATGAAAGTCAGGATGTGGTCTAGTCTGTGGACACCATTGTTTCATTTGTTTTCATTTTTCCACATGGGACAGTCATCACTGTCAGTCCTCCCTTCTCATGGTAAACTCAGGCAATGGAAAATACTGGCTTTCTTCCAAAACCTTCATGCAGTACAAAGAGCAAGTGATATGTTTAAAGCTACAAACTGATATGAGACTGGTTCATTATTTATGGAGAGGGGGGAAATGAAAATATTAACTGTCCATATGGAAGTGTCTTGAACTGTATGTTTGTGTGTGTGTCATACCTCAGTAGCAAAGGCGAACCCTGAGAGCAACTGCCCGGTGGCAATGAGCCCCACTAGAATTAGAATGAAGCCCAAACTGTAGGAGTAGAGGACCACTTGTGTGACACCCTCAGCATGGAGCTTCATAGCACCTTCCTGCACATTTCCAATTACGGCATCACATACCAGTGCCAAGCTTATCAGTATAACACCTGAAGGAATATCATATGTAATGGTTATCTCATACAATCTTGAAAACTTTATATATCTCATGCATAGGAATTTTCATGTGATGTATATAATATTGTCTGGCCAAACATATCAATGAATGATGTTAAAGGGTGTTCATGTGTTTACTGCAATACTGTAATTAGAATTTAGCAGTGGTTATATAGGAAAAAAAGAAAAAGAAAAATGGTATGGTGTTAATCAGAGAAAATGCAAATGCCACCAGATATTACAGCAGTTACAGTTAAGCTAACCTTGTAGCCGAACCAATAACTATTGAGAACTGTCCCTGGATAGAAATTAACTTTTAAGTTACAGAATCCAATATAAAATATTTCAAAATATTCTAACTACTGTACTACAAAATCAGAGTCTTGTACTGCATAAATTCTTACCTGTAACTGAAAATGTGGGTTGTATGTTTGAGTCAGCCAGAGTGAACCAGATGAGCCCCAGACTCATACACAAACAAGCAACCACCTCCATTATTGAGTACCTCTTCCCAAGTATCAATACAGAGCCTATCATTACTGGAATCAACTTGCATGATTTGAAGATGACCTGGAAAAGTGTTGATCTTGAAGTAATGTAATTAAAATGCAAGTCATGAATGGTAAGAGAATACAGAGAAGTACACTAAACTACAGGTACTCTTACTTGAGCTGAAAGAATTAACCATTATTATAATTAATTAAAAAAATTATGTGTTCAAACAACCTTCTTTTTCGAAGGGGCAGCACGACTTTTGTAAAAAAAAACTAAAACTGTATCAATAAACATAGCTTATGTCTTGTAAATGTATGGCCAAATGTATTCGAAATAAAATAGATAATGTACAAGAGCTACAATCCATAACACACTTATGAATTCTGCCTTACCTGTGTTGGATAATTTAGGTATCCTACAGAAGAATTGGAGAACCCCATAGTTCCCACCGTCAAGAGGGCAATAATACTGTATGTTCTCATGGGGATTCTGCAAGAAACAAAAATGTAATATAAATGTTATGAAAATGTTAAAAAAGAGAAAGTGTTGGAACAGTGTAAACAGAGACTCTTCTGCCGTGGCCGAGGGAAACGAGGCATCAGAGCTATAGATAGATAGATAGATAGACTATACCACTGTACTTATGTATGCAGCATAAACTGATGAGGTGAAAGCCTGTAAATATTTTATATTTCAGGAAATATCAATGTGAACTTATGTGTCTATAAAACCGAACATTGCACCAAGTTCTTTGATCTGGTATCTTCATGACAAATAAATGGAGAGGGGTTGAGAACCCTTTGCATGCTATTTCAAGCAAGTTGATAACCATTTTTTGAAGCACTTCCCTATGACAAAAAAAAAGGAATTCAATTGGAGGGAAAGTATACAATAAAGGAAGAACAATGAAAGACAGAATAACACGAGAAATAAAAGTGATTGGTTTAAGGGAAGAAACTCTTGATGGTAAATTGGAGGACTATTGAAACTATGTCATGCAATAGATTTTCTATTCCCTGGCACAGTTTGGAGGTACTGTACCTGGTATCATAAAAACTTTCACTTTCCAGGAAAGAGGCAAACCCCTTAAGACCAAAGGCATGCCAAGACCTCCAGTATTATCAATACATACACTATTCTTATATTTCAATAAGTAATACCCAAGTAGATGTAAATACCCAAAGATGTAAAAAAAAAAATGCCCACTACTGGATGTGCATCTATGTACTGTATAACATAAAATGTAAGAAACCTCTGCATCAAACATGTCTTCCTTCTATAACACCATCTAAGCAAGACAAAGCTACTAAATTGTAATATACAGTAGTACAATACTGGTTAACAGGAGGCTATTGATTTCTCCACACTGCACCAAGAAAAAAAACTATATCAATATGGCTAAGTTATTTTTAAGGACATACTCCCTGCACCAATCAAAGGCCTATTCCCTGATCGGCAGAGCTGTCACTCAGAAATCAAGCTGTATGTTAATTAATGGGCCACAGAGACTCTTTTGAGACAATCAGTAGCCCCCAATTCACCAGCATCATATTATCGCCTATAATGACAACACTTACTTCCTTGCTATACTGTCACTACTAAAGATTATCTGGAGGAGAGCAAAAATTGTGTAATATGCAAACTGGATCAGTGTGAGGTACCATCCGTGAGGCTGCATCCCCTCATGTGTGAAGATCAGCTCCTGAGGACAAATGGTTGGTAATTAAAGGCTTCATATCTTTTCTTGTATATGACAACTTTCTCCTCCATGGATTCTTTCACTCTTAAGAATGGCCATGGCAGGAATACTGATTAACACACGATTAAAAAATGATCAAAGTACCGTACCAAGAGACCACTGACGTATGATAAATAAAAATATTTGGATATGTTCAGTTGGACACATAAATATGCAGTACAACCCCCCACCCCCCCAATATAGAAGATGCTCTGCTGCTACCAGTATCAGGTTACTTTGTGACCAATTACATATACCATGGGAAGAAACCATGATGTAGGATGTCAATCATAAGCAAATACTCAACCTCTAACATCTTAAAGTCTCGGCCTAACCCTCCTCCCCTTTTACGCTACTACTTAAATTAATAACATCATAATAAATATATTAAAAAAAGGAAGGCAATACAATAATGTAAAATTTCATTGTATCTGTCTCACTACATGCTTTTACTATTTATTAAATCTAATCAACATTACAATCTACAATCAACATTAAAGGATATTTTTATATTATATAAATCTAGGAGATATTAATTGTTTTTTAAAAAATATAATGAAAAGAATAATAATATTCATTGTACCGTACTGTTGCATGCACCTCAGACTAGAACTTACCAAAACATAGCCATATATGAGATAGAATAGAAACACAGCTGATGACAGCAAGATGAAGCGTGGTACGGTCGAAAGCCGAGATACTGGAAACCCAAAGAGCTTAACATCATTCTTCTTTGGTGAACTTTGACCCTCTCCAATGACGATATTTACACTTTTATCCGTGTTCATGGTCTGAGCTGAAAGGTAAGACAAAATTTATCAAGCCCTTGTTATATCTCTGTAGCAGGCAACTATTCACAAACACTTTGTATAGTACAGTACTGTACAGGTACACCTACCGGTAGTCCTATAGCCTATCTCGGAAATCTGAAGCTGTGGGTCAGAGGAATTATTGCATACGGGTAAAGTTTGATAACAATGGCTCAAAATTTGGGACATAGAATATTATACTGTACCATCAGTCTTTATTGTACTATGATAACATTTATATTGCACAGTACATGATTTAATTTCTGAATAATTTACCGGGACGACTGACTAGATCATATTCTTATAGTGTAACACTATATATCTGAAAGGATTCAGTAACTAGGAGTTTTTCTAAATAATTTTACAGTACTGTATAAGCTTGGGTTTCAAATGGTCAACTGTTTAAAATAATTGTTACAATTCTGAAAGTGAAAAGGAAATTAAGAAGCATATCAATCTTTAGGATTCATACAGTGCAAGTAGATAGCCTATATATTTCACTGGGGCATCCACATCTCAGCGGACATGAGGTGGAACACACACGTAGGTAGCGTCAGGGCCAAAGCCAGTAGGGTCCTGGGGTTCTTGCGCAGGAACCTCAGCAGGTGTAACACAGACATCAAAATTATTGCTTACAACACTTTTGTTCGGCCACACTTAGAGTATTGCGACACCGTCTGGGACCCACACACTTACAATAATATCAATAAATTAGAGTCCATACAAAACAAAACTGCAAGATGGGTCAGACGTGATTACAGACACACTACATCAGTCACTTTGCTTAAACAAGACACAAAACTAGACCCATTGGCAACACGAAGACAGATACACAGACAACAGATGATATACAAAATCACAAACAAGTTAGTTGACATAGACAAAGACACATATCTACACCCTACAAGTATACGGTCCACTAGAGGCAGCCACAACTTAAATACCATACATACCAGATGAGCACTGATATATTTAGGCACATATTCTTTCCCCGCAGCATCCAAGAGTGGAATCATCTCCCATCTCATGTAGTTAATAGCCCAACTCTTGACACTTTTAGAAATAGGATCACCAATCATTACCTCTCCAATCCTAATCCTCAACCCACAGTCCCTGACCCAATCCACCCTCATCCTAACCCTAATCCTACCCTGGATTCCCCGCATATCATGCTGCCCATTAGCAGCTCTCTGCGGGACCTCGGTATTTCTGCATAAGAGGTCCATCTGGATTGTTCCCACATTTTATACTTTTTCATGAATATTTTGATTGTTGCCCATAATATTTAGAGGAGATAACTTTTTATATCCTTACTTGACCTGACCTGACCTAACCAAACCAGGACCAAGGCAGACTACCGGGACCTAACCTGGGCAGACTACCGGAACTTAACCTGGGCAAACTACCGGGACCTAACCTGGGCAGATTACTGGGACCTAACCTGGGCAGACTACCGGGACTATCCAATGTTTACAATGGCAGGAAAACACTGAACTTAGGCACTGTAAAGCTGAAATTTTCGATATGCTAGTATACCAAAAATAAGACTTGTGTAATCCCCTCTTAAATTCATTACACATCAATATATTACATTGTCCCCTTGTGAAATATACACCAATTGTACAGTTGCCAAAAAAGTTATTGTGACAAATCTTGATAGATCTTTAACCATAGTAATATCCACAACTATTTGTAGGGACTATAAGCATGTACGACAGAAGGAAATATATAAATATATCCTTCTGCAATACATACTTATAATCCCTACAAGCAACTATGGACATTAATATATTTAATGTTGTATCAATAGTTGTCGTAATACCTTTTTTGGCAACTGTACATGCTACGTGGATCTTTTATGTAGTTATACCACGTTCTTAAATAATGTACCAAATTACCGGTATTTTATAATGGCAATAGTTACCATAGAGGCATATTACAGACCATCGTACCGGTACCACACCATCGTATGTACCACAAATGTATATGTCTCGGTGACTAAAAAGTCAAATGTCACTTCCTACCTTAAATTTAATAAAAAAATAAAACTAGTCAATCTTGAGTCCTCCCGCCAGCCACGTCAGACAACTTCCCTGTGTGTGTGTCTGTCTGTGTGTGTGTCTGTCTGTCTGTGTGTGTCTGTCTGTCTGTGTGTGTGTGTGTTCTGTTCTCTGACCCTTGAGCGTTTGTTTTGGTTTCCTGATGACGTCACTATATAAAAAATATATAGTAGCTGCAGGTTGTTATTATCATGAAGGGTTCTAACTATTATAGTAGTGTAAGAAGGATAGGCTACACACACAATGTTATCTTGTATGTGTTGTGGTTGTGGTTGGTTCATATGGCGCCTCTAGTGGTCAGCTGGAATTAAGTAGGTAGGTAAGTAGATGGTAGGTAGGTAGGTAGGTAGGTAGGTAGGTAGGTAGGTAGGTAGGTAGGTAGGTAGGTAGGTAGGTAGATAGATGGATGGGTAGGTAGGTAGATAGGTAAGTGTGTAGGTAGATAGATATATTTAACTCTCTTCCTCCCGTCTGCTACCCTGCCTGTATCCTGATTCGGTTTTAAACCAGATTTTCTTTACTAGTGAGACACAGGATTTTTAATACTAATTATCTAGCTACTGAAATAATAATTACATTCATTGTCGGCAAATTATATAATTATAAATCAGGACACTCTCCCCAAGGGTATGGTAGATTTCCCTGTATTAACACTCCCTCATTACTTGGTCAATCCCTACTCTGCCTCTTATAACGTTTCTCTTCCTCACATACTCTTCCACTCTGTTCTGCCATCTTTCCCTACTCTGTCTCTTACGTTTCTCTTCCTCACATACTCTTCCACTCTGTTCTGCCATATTTCCCTACTCTGCCTCTTACGTTTCTCTTCCTCACATACTCTTCCACTCTGTTCTGCCATCTTTCCCTACTCTGCCTCTTACGTTTCTCTTCCTCACTCTGTTCTGCCATCTTATCGGAGCCTCGGAGGTCTCTGCCTCTCACTCTCACACCTGGTGCCACAGTGCCAGGTGCCACTAGCTGCCACAACTTCACTTCCTTACACCTGTACAAATTCCACGCTACGTAGTTTATAATGTTATGTACAGTCGGCGGCAAAATACATGCAGTGTTCATGGACTCGAGAAATACGAACGTTTTCTACACCTAATAATCTCGAGTCTATGAACATCGCGTGCCTCGGTGAAGCAAGTGAGGCGACAGGACTTTTGCCGCCGACTGTACAAACTCACCTTTTAGAATCTTTGGGGAAGCGGAAAAATGATAGATACATATTCCACTTAGAGTTGTTCGAACGGTGTATTGATGAGCACCCAATAATCCCCTTTTCAGCTACAAAATCAACTTCAGTTAACAAAAAAGAAAAAAGAAAAACTCCCACCGCTCCTGTGTACTAAGATTAGTTACTCCCCTCCGCCGCTAGGTAGCTTTGCTGTACCATGACAACCAAAATTATTCGGACCTATGACTATGAGTGGTCTATCCTTCTCCCAGTACTAGAATCCTTATCTTGCCGACGTTGCCGTATTCATTTTATTATATAGCTGCTCCTCCAGTCCACATATTTTGCATGCAGTAGACGATAAGCGAAATGTTAAACCTACAACAGCAATCATAAATTTTCCACAGGATAGAGAAAAGGAAGGGCAAGGGAATGTACAGTTGGCTCCACTTCCGCGTATAGCTACCACTTAGCGTTGCCAATGTTGAGCCATCCAGAAATGTGAATCCCTAGCCTCGTGTGATCATGATGCGAACCAAGTAACTAACTCACTACCGAGTGAGATGGAAAGAGGAGTTGGGACAGGGAGTGACTCTGACACCCGTAGTTTTAAAACATTTGAGGGCCCTTACTAGCTGGAGCTCTATGAACCCTCCAAATAATCCAGGCCACAAAACGCTTCAGTGTTTCGAATAGGGAATCTGTTTCCTGGAGTAGTTTGGAGGGAAAGTGAATGAGTGCTGCATGGGATGGAGGAGTTATTATTGGGTAGTTAAGACTCTCCACTACGATTCACTGTCTTTTGGTAACCAGTAACACAATATAATGTATCAGAAAATAACTTGACTGATAGTAACAATATTATCTTTACTTTGTAATATCCTGCAATGCTAAGCAGGTGGTGGAAGCCGGATAGATTGACTTACGAGTTGAACGGCAGGCACCACACACACACACACCCTGCATTCGAACTCATTTTGTCCATAGAAGCACTATATAAATGCTCAAATGAAATTCTGAAACTGGAAGAGGATATAAAAAAAAATATTTTGTTTTTTGAAGTTTTTACAGTCATGCCTTGGGAAAAAAAACACCATTACAATGTCATAAAAGGATGGGAGCATGGATGTACTTACAGCATGGAAGAAGTTATTTTGGGCAAATTCTGGAGAGACGTGCTTTAGCTACACTTCTAACATTTTAATGATCCTAAGTTCAATTGACCTGCATTGACATTCCAAAAGTGTGAATCTTACAACTTGTCTACATTCTAAGTCAGAAGTGTGTCATAGGATGTAATGTCAATATGACTGGTAAGCTTGTGTCACCAGCAGCAACCAGCACAAAATTTGCTCCTGGTACATATTTTTCTCATGGAGTCTACAAGGATTACTGGTACAGTATTTAATATTGTAGAAACTCCCATGCAATTACTGTAGCTGTGTATTAATACATACCTAGGAAGCAGGCTAATGCTACAGTAACTATTAAGAATACAGAAACTGTAGTAATGTACTGTATTCACAATTATTATGAAATACAGTATTTGCATCATTTGCTTAATCATAAGATCAATTATATGTCATACAATAAATAAATGATGCCATCTTCCTATGGTAACAATATACTGTACAAAATTATTTCCATTTAACAAATGCACTGAATTACTTCTGGACTCATTAAATTGTTGAAGCTTAGCTGAGGCTAATGGAACATGAGCAGAGTCAATGGTAACAACTCAAAATTCAAAAATATTAATTCAAGCAACATATTCTGAATGAAAGCTTAATACATAGTCAATAGTAAACTATTGGTTTTCATTTCAGATGTACAAAACATTAAGCATATTTACAAATGTAATTAATAACTGATGGAGTAATAAAGCAAACAGCTACTGGCAAAATAAAAAGGCAACAAGATGAACACTTTCAATCAACTACATACATTGTCAGAGTAATCTTGCTAATTAAATTTTAGAAATTCAACCTAGAAAGTTTTGTATATCAAACATCAGTGAAAATTATTGCAAACTTAGAATGCTTATTTGGCAAATGGAACAGTCCTGGAGATAATCTTTCAGGCATCTATTTTAACTCTCAGTGGCACCTGGTAACATATAAATATTTAATTGGTAGTACCCTATTAACACTTTATTATGTACCATATTGGAATCATTGCTTACATACAGAAATGATCAGTATCTAACAACAAACACATACATTATATTATGCAATACAGTATATTCCTTCTTTATAAGAACTGTGATTTCCTCAGTCTTTTAAATATGGAAAGTGTCGCTGGAAACCACTGGGTGTAAAATATGGTACCTGAAAATATTTCTCGTTACAGGACATTTATTAGATTATTTGAAGAATAAACAGCAAAGGACAAACTCAAATTGCTATACTATATGTGTATATAATGACTAAGCTTTTTTATTGACAATACCCTGCACATATTTATATATAATAATGAGGTACACAATATATGGGTACCTTTTCCAAACATTATTCAGTTTCATATGCTTTATACATAAAAATATTCAATACTCTTTTGCAGTTTTTGTTATGAAATTACAATCATTACAATTACATATCTATTTTAAGTACAGTATTGCAGACATTGACAATTTAGGTTGATTTATTCTTCAGTTTTGTCATACTGTGAATTAATGCCATTGAATGGTGACTGACTATACAGCAAGTGTCAATATGATTTTCTTTTATTTCAATTCACAACTGTGAAGAGCATATATATATAAGATCCAAATTTGTAGGCACACAGCCAATGGGTTTAAACCTAATTTTTGGTAGAAAACAAAAATCAGTAAAACTTTACTGATTAAATCTGTAGCTAATATTTACTGCTTTTATTGAAATTCTGCTTCAACAGAGAGGTACTTTATGTCTAAACTGGATATTCAACTACAGAGTAAAAATCTGATCAGTCATTTATTGGAGCCAGTTGTAATTCTGGTATACAAGTATTTAACAACTTACTGGTACAATATACAATACTTGTAAGATTCCAATTCAGAATTTCCAGCCAGTCATAAGCCAGCATATGAAAGTGGTTCATAGCTATAAAACCTCCTCAATGAGATTTCTAGTTTTGCAGAGGATTATTAAAAACTGCTATTATATGCGTGTTATGTGTTCAGTAAAACTGGTCCCTCTTTTTCCAGGCACTGAACAAAGTCCTCCTATTACCATGAACCTGCTTGATTCAGAGGTAAAATAAAATAATATAAGATCAGCTTGTTACTTAACCTCCAGATACAATGCAAGTTACATACGTTCATTTTTAAACGTACTATACTACTGATTTATCTTGACCTTAGCTGTTCATTTTGGTCTCTATTTGGATAGCTTTTACATTTTTGTTGGAGTGTGAGTGTACATAATGGGGGAAGGTGAAATAAAATCATAATCAATTATTTGTATAAAACTATCCTGAATTTTAGGATGGAATTGCAACACATCTCATGGAATAAATATTAAGGCATCTGGCATTTGACTGATACATATTCCACTTCTCCATTTGTGCGTACATTTGCAGGTAATACTACACTGTATATCTGGCTGGAAGCAGAAGTTTATTAAGAAATAGAGGACCTACAAAAAACAATATTAAGTATGGTACTACAAAACAATCAATTTGATTCATCTTAACTATTTTCTGTCAAAACTACAGTACTGTACATTACAATGAGAACTACAACAAGGGTAAACAAATGATTGATAGAAAAAAGAGGATGGTTATTAACAATGAAAATGAGAATGACACACAAACCAGAATATCAATGCATTAACAGAGTGGCTATGAACAACAATGGTAAAAATAGATTATAATGCAATACTTATATTTCTGAGGTTTTCCACTATGTCTGTTTTTAACATTAAACACTTCTAATAGTTTCCACATTTAACTTAAAAGTATTCCAAAACACTTCACCCTAAATATTATTTTATAATCCTCCAACTTGAGATTTACCACAGTAAACCAGAAGACAGCAATGTCCCACTTTTCCACATTATGGAAACAAGGACCTGAGACTGGGCCATAATATTTATGGATGGGTGGCCAAGCTAAATCGACTACAATACCCTTCAAGACACAGTATGAGTGAAAAACTTTCCAATTACCTCAGACAAATAATCCAACATAGGATATGTTACCTCACCTCACAGATCTTGATAATCACTCTAACCTACTTTGCTAAAAGAGTCTATACCAAGTGTGGTATTTATATATCCTTAGCAGAGGGTTCACCCTCACATATAACTGTGAATACCTGAATAGTTGCTGCCATTAAAGAATAATTCCACACAATCTGTACTCTGTATGAACAAGGACTGATGAAAGCTGGAATTTCCCCACCAATCTAGCTTTAAAATAAGTCTGACAAAGCAAGAATGAATATACAGTAATCATATTTATATATTTTCAGTATGTCTATGCACAATATAGCAAGTACTAATTATTCCCCACTCATATACATGATCAATACAGTTGTACAAGTGAATAAAGGGAGGAGAAATAAATGTTCATCAGCAACTGTGCAAATACTAGTCAAATTTTTTTTTAAAGAAACTGTTATTAAAGCATGTCGTAATGCAAATAATAAAATCTTAAAATGCAGTTTGCCAAACTGGTTTTATTTTTACCGATATATAGTCCTAGCAAAGCTCCTGACATGCATGCAAGCAAATTATGGCATTCCTTTCTGATCTTCAAGTAAAAATACAATATTCTACAAATAAAAGTAAACCCTCCATACAAAAAAATGATTAACTTTGGGTTTATGACTATCTTATTTAAAATTATACATTGGGCCAGAAAAGGATTACATAACACCCAAAATAGTCCTACCAGGATTTAAGACTGCAGGTTACAATTCTTAATTGTTATTATTCAACAATTAAAACAGTTTCCAAATGATATTTACATGGATGGAAAATGCCACAAATTTTAGCAGCAAACAATTATCCCTCAGTATCCTGGAATCCTGTAATTGATGCATCATTTTGTCTGATTTTGCAGAAAGTCCAATAAAACCAGCATCCAGTTAACTTGGGGGCACTCCTAATGATGGACATTCATCATCCGGACTTTTCTCTTCTAATGTGACATATTTTGACTTGGATAGTTGAGTACAGTTTAGTTAAATTTCAGTGTATTCTGGTTAGATTTAACAAGAGTCTACTGTATGGAAATCTATAAGCAATCCAGTATACTGAGTGGGTGCATTACCCTTGAAAATACTGTAGCTAGGTAATTTCATCTCTCCTTCTAGGATACTGTATTTTACTTTTCATGAAGCTAATATTCTCAATACCTATTGTGATATGGCCTATCACTGGAAAAAATCAACAAGATAAATATTACAAAAATTGTAATATTATTACTTATTATCAAAGTTCACTATATAGGAAAAATGAATTTCTTCATATTTCATGGTCTTGGAGTCATACTGTAATAGTAAAGTGCTTATGACTGATTGAGCAAACAAAATGTACAGAAAGTAACCACACCACAAAAAAACAAACAAAATTATCCTGACAAAAACTGAAATCCAATTGTAAGTAGGCTACATACCACCACACTCAGAAATATTGCTATGCAATACACCACACAGCTGCACTCAAGTAAGGAATAATGGTGTCTGTTTTCTGCAGCTTATAATGAAAAAATGGCAACCTGCTAATTCATTTCAATATCTTACCAAAGCTGATAAATACTGGGCAGAGTGCCAGTATTTACCAGGAAATTAACTATAGCACAACATTGCTAAAAACACATTTCTGCAGCAATTGCATATCACAGGAACAAATACTTTCCAACCATGGCTCACACCTTGACACAACAACACACTGGCCTGGCACATTCCTATGTCTTTCCTGCACAATTCTATTGCCCAATCTCTTCCTCTCTGGCATATTTCTATAAATTTCTAGGGGGAGAGACACAGAGAGAGATCTGTAAAACACAGCTCGCCTTACAAATCCCTTCAAGCATGAATACACCCACAAACTTTAAGAGAAACATGAATGTAGTTAAAAAGTCAACTATCCCTTCCAAATGCCCTTATTTTGCACAAGAAAACAGTGTAGAAAAGGGAGACAAGAAAAAGTTACCAACATAGATGTTGGAGAGAGAATCATGTGTTGTGTTATTGGGCTTGGTTTGCCACTTCATATGAATGCACTTTATATCCTAACTGATTGGCCTTCCAATAACACATTCCATTTGTATAATGAAGGTTGCCTGTAACTAATACAAAACAATGTCGCAGATGATGATTTAAGGAAAAGTAAGTACTTAACAAGATCAACTTGGTCACTGTTTTTCTCCTCCTCCCTCCTCAAACCAAGGCCAATATCCTCAAATGGTGAAAATATAAACACACTGTCTTGTACATTTGACCCTCAATATAACAAATTCTATTATCACCTTTAATTCCACACAGAGCTACTTGATCATATGATTTATACAGTAAGAGGCAGATCTGGGGAAACAATTGTGTCGTTAATAAGGGGATGAATGTAGTACAAATATGAAGTTCTGATAAATAAAGAGTTTTATCAAAGGTCTTATGTGGTGTATTAACACTTAAGTTTGAAACTCTAGCATGGCCTTCAGTACATATGGTAAACACACCCATGATACATAGATACACTATCTTTCTTTTATTCATGCTCCATTGCTTCACCAAAGAATTTTCATAGTAGACACACTTCTCTAGTATTTGAGCTAATTGGACTTGGGGTGGATGGTAACTTGGTTACTTCACAAATTCAGTACTGTTCACAATATTATAAAATCTGCAGTGCATTTCTGTTTTTTGAAACTATCAGTAATAATTAATCAATAAAATCTCTTACGCTGTTGTTCCTTTTGCTTTGTGTAGAAGAGACCGCCAATAAACACACAACCACAAATTACGATGACACCGAATATTAGCAGCAATATCTTCTTCCACGTTGATAGGGATGACGGCTTAGGATCTTCAATGTGATCTGAAATTATGAATTAAACAAATAAATTTTTAGTACAGGAAACGTCCTTTAATCTAAATGACGGCGGAATGAAGGTAAGTTGTACAACTGGATTTTTCAGACTATTGGGGGTACAGTACAGCACCTCCAAAAACACTAAAAATATGCACATGATAAATAAACACACACATATATAGTATGCATATATGTATATATATATATAATATTACAGTATATACATATATACGGTAAATATAGTAAAAGTATTTCTTACCTCTGGGAGGCTCAAAGAAAGATGCAGATGGCATGATATTCTCTCTGTTTTCAAGAACATCCTGAAATGATAACCAGCATAAATTCATTAGACAGTGACACAATCCAAACTTCAACTCAGTTCTTATTGAAATTCTGCATCATGACAAAGAATGTATTATTTCTAATTGCTATATCAT
Source organism: Petrolisthes manimaculis (assembly GCA_034508575.1). Classification (NCBI taxonomy): domain Eukaryota; kingdom Metazoa; phylum Arthropoda; class Malacostraca; order Decapoda; family Porcellanidae; genus Petrolisthes; species Petrolisthes manimaculis. Next base: position 72,430 of record JAWZYT010000740.1, read on the forward strand.
ACAATTTCTACTGATATCATTGATGGAACCTGTTCTCAGCTCTGCCAGAAAATTCAATTTGATTAGATACAAGTTTTGTATTGTGAATCAATGATAATTAATGATAAAATATATATTTGTTTTTTAAATCAACAGGTCAATCCCTACAGCTTTATAACACATCATAATTATTATGATGTCTACAAAACACATTAAGCCAGAGGTGTTACCAATAGTTTGGAAGATTCAGTAGAGCTCCAATTTACCATCAAGAGGTTCTCTCCTTAAATTTATACATTGTGTAACATCACTAATAACACCTACATCATCTGGTGTTGAAAGGTCAAACATCTTGAGAGAGATAATGTCATGGGCATCAGTGAGGTCACCAGTTGCAGCAGAAACACCAAGATAATATCCAACAGGAAGCTTCACTCCAGCCACAGAGAAACACTCCTTGAATATCCCTTTATTTTCAATGTCAGTCATTACTGAAAAGATATATTGTGTTATTTCTACCAATGTCCTAGTTTTAAAATAATACATTGTCTATCTATGAAGTCAGTTTCTTCTGCATTTACAATATTATGTGTATATAGTTGGCAGTAATTATAACTGGTACAGTCAGCATTGTCAGTTCTCTTTTTCCATACCAGTTACAAATGCTGGCAATTGTACAGTACACATTCCACTTAATACATTGAATCCAAAGCAATAAAACTTACCACAAGAACTACATGAGGTAAGTGCATCATGTACTGTAACTGAAAAATATCAGCATAAATATGTAGTTTCTCACCTGTAAGTGCATCATGAGCATATTTGATTGACATGTATGCGTCATGCTCCAGGTTCCTAAATTTGGCCACACAGCCTGATGAGAGCTGAGTGTGGGTGCCATCACGGTCATGATCATAGTGAAGGGTTCCATTGTTGACCATAGCAGAGATGTACGGATGACCATGCTACACAAAATTTGAATTAGTATGGGATTATCTAATTTCATTACATAAATATTTAATTCATAGTATATTTTTGTACAATGATAGGCAAATTGAAGAAAATATTTGGGGAAATTGGACAGGGTGTCACATGCATTCCATTACTTTAAGATCATTAAAAACAATTACAGTAAGTAGCATTCAAAACCAATCTAGTCAATTTCATAATTTCATAAAAAAAAAAAAGTCATCTGCACAGAGAGATGTTTGTGAGGGAAAGAAATGCAGAAGGGAGAGCCGAGTTCAATCATGAACAGACAGAGTGTATGAACAGAGTGCATGACCACTCCTTTAACTGAAGGAAAGTTCCCAGTAGGAATATTGAACCAGAGCTACAAACAGTTGACAGGTAGAATCAGAATACCCGAGATGGCTTACTTACATTGTGAGGTCCATTGTGATTACTGTAGGTGTCAATGATTATGGCCAATCCAGTGAAGTAATCCTTACTCCCAAACACATCACCACCCATCATGGGCTCCTTCACATACCTACAATACAATACAAAACATACCCATCACAATGTCATTAACATACATACTCCATCACATGATACAATCAAATCGGTGCTGGGATTTATGTGAAAACTATAGCCACACAAATCTATTACAGAGCATACTATATGAAATGTCTCTACAGTATACTGTAGATCAATATTTCAATTTACTATAATCATGAACAGAATATAGTTACAAATAATGAAATCTGTACAGTACACAGCGCCTGCTTGGTACATACTTGGGGGAGCACTATAATTGTTATGGCAAAAAATAACTAAAATCACGAAAAATCAGCCATCGGCGATGACATGTCAATCATATTCAATTTTCTCTACGAGGTTAATTGTTCCAACTTTGTGACCCTAAGTGTCCCCCTAATTATCGCAAAATTGAAGGGACTACTGTACAGTACTTGGTGATTCAAATCAGCTCTTGTAAGTTAATATATCCTATTTTAAATAGTTCATGGCACTGACACTATCAGTGTGGCTGGGGTGCCTGGTCTAAAAGTGTATGATTTCAATAACTATTCTCTCTAATAACTTAATATAGTCATCAGATTACAGCATCAAAAGTAATTAATGTACTGAACTATGCACATGTTGTACTCACCAGAAAGCAAATCCATCCCCAAACAAGTCCCTCCCTCGACCATGAACTTTGAAGTGAATCTGCATCTCCCAATGCCGGAGATAACAAGCAACTGTGTTCCAAATGGCTCCACTCTGGCTCTGGAGATCCCCAGTCAATCTGATGTAGTTATTTGTCACCATAGTACTTCCAAGAAAGTCCCAATATGGAATGGAAGTACCTAACCCTGAAAAATTATCATAGTACTGTACAATAGTTTGCAATGTAATACTAAAGCAATTGTAGTTACTCACACATTTTATACACTATATATGTACTGGTACTATAGCTGATTAATTTTTTTATCAGATTTCTTCATCAGACAATTTTAATTTCCCACAAAGAGGACAGGCCTTGAAAGATTAAAGGAAATTGTGGGGAAAAATAAGCAAGCTGTCTTCTCGGTACCACACCACTGTAAATACCAGGAATGTCCTTGTATACGGCCTACAGTATAGTCAAATAAAATCAACCACCAAAAACCAAAATATGAAGGAAATTGTTAAGTAACTTCTTTTTCTGTTGCTCTTATTAACTATCAATTAATGAGATAGTAAATTTACAGAAAACCTGGGTTCCCTATATTGTATATTTTAGTATCATTATCCACTATTTTGGACCATTCTAAGACACTTTTCATCTATAGTGTTTCTCTCAGAAATGCCACATTTACAAACATAATTTGGAAACTAGTCTGACCTGACCTGACGTAGACCATAACAGACTACCGGGACCTAACCTGGGCAAACTACCGTGTATAACCAGTGTAAACTATCATAAAGTGACTGGGGCAAATTCCCAGGACCTAACCTAATGTGGTAATACTGCGCAAGCCTAGCCAAAAACCCCAGCAGTTATTCTGTAATAATACCTAATAAACCATCATGAAAATTATGATGATATATAGTCCTGTGTACCGGTATGTATGTTAGTTTACATAGCACATACATCCAATGGTTTGAGGAAAATTGTAACAACGTAACTTAGACCCTATGAAACCATTATGGACAAAATATGGAATTATTCAGAATTACACCGAAAACACACGATAAACTCAGATACACACAACAAAACACACGATAAACTCAGATACACACAACAAAACACACGATAAACTTAGATACACACAACAAAACACATCATAAATTCTGAATAAATAAAAGATACACCCAGTCAACAAACCACGTAAACAAAAGTATCTCATATTTTCCCCTTATTTCCCCCCTATTTTCCCCTTATTTACCTTGGTAGGGCTTGACGAGAGAGTGTTCCCTTATCATATATTCGTGTGTGTCCCATTCTTTAGTGGATATGGAGGAGAAGAGGGATATAAAAGTGAAAATAATAATAGTGGTGGGTAGTGTTGTCATGATGAGGAGTAGGGTAGAGTAATGGTCAGTGTTGCCAGGTCTGCTTGGCGTCATTCCCTCTGCTGAATTTCCCCCTTTTTTTTCCTCATCTTGGACATCAGAATTTCCCTTTTTTTCTTCATCTTGGACATCAGAATTTCCCTTTTTTTCTTCATCTTGGATATCAGAATTTGCCCTTTTTCCTCATTTTGGACATCAGAATTTCCCTTTTTTCCTCATCTTGGACATCAGAATTTCCCTTTTTATCCTCATCTTCCGAGATCGGAATTTCCCTCTTTTCCTCATCTTGGACACCAGAATTTCCCTTTTTTCCTCATCTTGGACATCAGAATTTCCCTTTTTATCCTCATCTTCCGAGATCAGAATTTCCCTCTTTTCCTCATCTTGGACACCAGAATTTCCCTTTTTTCCTCATCTTGGACATCAGAATTTCCCTTTTTATCTCATCTTCCAAATCAAAATTTCCTTATTAAAAACTTCAACTTCAGAATTTCCTTTAATTTTTTCCTTATTGTCTACATCAGAATTTCCTTTTTTCCCCATCTTTACATCTGAATTCCCTTTTTACCTCAACTTCAACATCAAAATTTCCCTTTTTACCTCAATAATTCCCTACTATTTACTCCTGATGATAGTCGTATATTTACCATCTTGATATTTCGTCTCTGGTAGAAATTTCCCCATTCACTCTTGAACAATCTTTATATAATTTCTCCATTTACTCATAAACAATCTTCATACAATTTCCCCATTTACTCATGAACAATCTTTATAATACAATTTCCCCATTTACTCATGAACAATCTTTATACCTTTAATTAATAATTCCCCATGTCTAGGGAAAATCAACGTATCTGGCAACACTGATGATAACTGTGATGGTTGTGACACGCCACCTACATGTACACGTCCCCAACCATCCATACACATGCCCGCCAAATACAAAAACAAAAATGGAATGAAAACACTTAATTAAAGAATGGGAAATTTTATGGGGGTGCGGGAATAGGGGGACACGCTTGGGGGGATTTATGGGAGGTCAGGGGGGCTTGGGAGGGGTTTAGGGGTGTGCGGGAATAGGGGACAAACTTTCTACCCACCCCAAGCCTGTCCCCCTATTACCGCACCACCCCAAGCCTGTCCCCCTACTCCCGCACCCCCCCAGTCCCCCCACTCCTGCACTCCATTAATGTTATATGTAATTATATGTAAGGGTAGTGGTAATGTTGGTTAATGTTTCCTCGTACCTATGCATTGCCAGCAAACAACAGACGTCCTCAACGGTACTAGTAAAGTAATAATAACTAGGGGATCTGTTTTCTGGTATAGTTTTATAAGTTTGGAGGAATCACAGACCTTCCAGTTCACCAAAATGAAAATCTACCCCCGGTCAGTTAATAATGTTCATAACTATCTCAAGGGGTGTGGGCTCCAAAGAAATCAGAAACACAGAGAGCAATAGAATTCTCAGTGAAATGGGTCACATTCACTCAACCTTTCAAACCTTTGAAAATACCATACAGCATATTATAAATCGGTGTTCAGTCCAGGTTGTAAACAAAGATCTGGTATATTATAATCAAAACATATTTAATATATTTATATAGTAACATTAATGCCGTTTCTACACTGAAGCCACCTGGTATAGTAACCCTCTATATTCACCTCTACTACCCTCGAGAGATGTGACTCGGGGCTGTATGCAAGAACATTGGTGGTGTTAACGATGGCGTGGTATTGGTACGATGGCTCTGTTGTTTGTCTATGGAGTCGCTGTAATGGTACCACGTCAATGTCAACATTCATCAATGTTCTTGCATTGGCTCTCGTACTAACACTACATAAAAAAATTGGTTTTGTTGGTAATCATATTACTGTATAATGTTTCTGTATCCAAAATAGGTAACAAGATACTGTATAACCAAAATATACAAACTACATTTTCATTACATTGCACATTACAATACTGTACTGTACTTGTGTTAACTAATAACTTCTGATGTCCACAAGAAGTGTGGTAGTGTTAAGGGGATAGTATACATATGGTATGTTAGAGTATCTTGATTCCTCCAAAGTACAGTGTGCTCAGAAACAGGACCATTTTAACAAAAATAATGGTGGCCTGTTGCTTGAAATAATTCTGAGGAATCAGTTGCTCCAGATTTACCAACACTGTACTGTACTGTATTATCCTCTTAACTTGTTGGCAGATATGTTATGTACAGTAACTTGGTCCAGTCACTCCTGTATTTGGATGTACAGTATTCAGAACAATCATCTCTAGTAGTTTATTTTTTAACACGCAGTAAATATTCAGAGGTGGTAACCTGGGTTGCATCTGAGTGTCTGTGTGTGACCTTTAACCCATCAGTAGGTAAACATTCCCCATTGCCAAGTTACTTGTGAATACATTATGTACCATTAGCTAGAGAACAACCAAGTCCATTCCACTGTATGTAAGACTCCACACAAGGTGTAATGTAAGAGATATTTTATCAACAGCAAACAATAATGATATATATATCAAGATAGGTCAAGGACATTATAGCATACAACAAATAATAAATTCTAGTACCAAGTCTCACGTGTATCAAGAAAAGTAAATGTTACAACAAAAGACAGAGCAGATATCTCTGACCTGCTATTTTACCTTCAGAATGCATCTGATCCAAGTTTTGTGTTTGAAAATTGCTGCTTAAAGCATGCTATTTTCACCCTTGAAATAAGTGCACATTTCCATGGCATTATTGGAAAGTACCACATTATATAAGACATTGTACATTGTGAAGGTTAATCTCCAGCTGCCTGAAAGCCCATTAGTATTTCAGTGACCCTAAAAGAGTTTGGAAATGTTAATGCTTTACTGATGCAGTATCTTTTGATTCCTATTTGCTCAGAGTTTTCAACTTGTAAATTACTGTACAATACAGTATGTTCATGGTGAAAAATCTGTGCTGAGTGTTACCAGGGCTCAGCTTAATTACTCTGCCAGGTGTGAAGAAATAATTTGCTTCTGATCATCAATACAGTCAGCTTGGCTATTAAGCAGTTAAGAACCCTGTGGCTGTGTATGAAAATTGGGAGGCAATTGATTCCTCCAGATTAGAGCATGATACAAACTACTCGTTGGGTTGGGTGTGGCAATGTTTGGAGGACTCGCTAATCTCCAGTTCTTGTACATGATCACAAGGTCCTTAATTGGTTCAGGGTACCCTACCCACCATTTAAAGAAAATATCATACAGTACTATGGTTTATGGGGAGTCTTGAAAGGATAAACAGTATTTGACTCTAGTCCTAGGCCAAAGTCATATTTTTGGAAGAAAAAAAATATGACCTCATATACCCTCCCACAGTTATGAATTGCTATAATCATTCAAAATGCTAAACAGTATATATACTATGCAAATCATAATACAGTACTATACTGTAGTAAGGAATATGAATAATGCATTACTGTCCTGCATAAAATGTATGACGACATCGACAAAGATATTACAGTACATAGTATTAATTTGCCTCTCCACATAAGGAGCCTAATAACACTCTTCAGTAATAAGAAAGTCACTGTATGACAAAAATCATCACCAGTAAAACTCTCATACATCTTGCCACACACTGTACCCTGGTTTACCCTGGTTTTCATAACTGTACAGTCATTAGCTATTCTAAGGCAAAAATTCACCACCAGTAAAACTCTTGTAAGCCTTACCACACCTTGTAATTTTCATCATGTTTTTCATAATTATGAAAATGCTCAATTCATTATTGCCCTAACTGCGTGCCATGGAAGTCTTTTAATCATCTACATTCACATACACTGTACTTAATTATATTCAGTTTCTGAGGGATTTTCAGTGCAGTGGAAGGACCAAGGACAAGTGGCCAAAGCTGCACCCTGAGTGGTAGAGTAGCTGCTGGCATTCTGGTAGAGGTTGAGAATCACAAAAACTAACTCATACAGTGTGTGGTCTTAAAACAGAAGTGTGAATTGGGGAAGGATTGACCAGGGGTGTGTAGTAACTGTTGACATCAAATATCTCACCTACATCACATTGTTAACAAATCTTGTTATCAGAATTGAGCCACATCAGCTGTATGGACACTCACTTTCCTTAATTAAGGAATAATTACCAATGCCAGGCACTGCAATTTCATTTCCACAAACACAAATCTGCATTCAAACTATTACCTTCCACAACTGCAACTCTCTTGAAGTTATGCTATTTGTGATTCTACAAATGAAAATGCAAACGTAAATCATTCATATCCCTTTCAGTACAAAGTCATTGTAGAGATGATTGTGGAACTGGCAAGTGAGGATACAGAGCTGTAGTTACTACTGTACATCACTAAAGACAATCTCACCAGATTTAGTTAATCCATGCTGAGATTTTGACCATGCTCTGTTCTCATTTTTTCTAAATCTGGACCTGGCATGTGATGGAAGAAAGCACTTGGAAAATATCTGTAACAGCTATGCTGACTGTTTGGTATTTGAGCACAAATCCTTGCAAATTTCCATAACATTATAACCATCTATAAATAGTGAAAAGTAAAATTTTTTCAAGAGTAGCTAAGTAATTAAACTGGCTTAAGGTGGCAGGGAATGCTAATATTTTTTTGTTTACTTCAATGTTAATACTGTAAGGTACTGCACGTTATATTCAGGCCATGGTCAGCATGATCATCTTTCATATACTGAAATCTTTAACTGACTTAGCACAAATGAAAATACCAAAAACAGCCTCTGAAAGTAAAGGAATGTAAAAGAATACCTTCATGACATAAGATGTAAAAACTTTAAATTGAAATACATTAATTGTAACAAATGTAATGTATTGTACAATAGAAAATTCTTAGTTCTGTAATTTATATGGCATATCAACATAAAAAGAAACTCATACAGTACAGTACTCAATACATTCAAGATTCACTCAAGAACAGTGAAGATCTAATGAATGTGAAATTGTAGGTCAAGATATGAAAACCTAACTTTACTGAATAAAATGCATCAATATTTATAATATTTACCATATGCATATCTTTAAGTACAGTTGTCTCTAATCTAATGTTAACCACACAGTGTTGTCAATCTTACCCTCTTGTCAAGTTTAAATCTCTACATCCAACTTCTGTATTTGAAGCAATGTCATATTTCACATGAAAGTGATGTTTCAAATCCACAAGCTGAAATTCCAGTGATTCATAGGATGGGATTTTATGAATTGCATAATAACTGCAATAAATAAAAGCAACACAAATGCTGCACTGTACATTTATTAAATATTTTCAGTAACATGTTGTGAGAGGACTAGATAGAGTATTGTAATATTTTTGAGGAGAGACATTTCTATGCCATACACAAGTATGTATACATTTTTCATCTCTTCACTGAAGAGGGACACTATTATGAAGTAGTTCAAGAATTTCTCAAGAGCCTCTCTCTCTCTCTCTCTCATACATGGAAAAATCTTAGAGTAGTGATAAGTGCTTACTCTATTTGTTGAGTGCATTATCCCCTCCATTAAGACCTACTGTACATAATCTATAAATAGTAAATTCAATGTGGTACAATTTAGGTGCCACAAAAGCTCCATTAGTTTTATGTAGCTAACAATGTGCATCAGGGAAATGTCATGACATAAATGGAAATACAGTATGATAATTTGGTTTACTGTTAAAAATTAACACTTTGCAAATTGTTTATGTTGAGTACAGTACTATATGGGATTTACTTCATAAAATCTGGTTTTGAGTTTACATTGTAAGAAAAATATATCTGGTAAAGCTGTCAACGATGATTATTTTTTCACTACATAAGGTACTGTACCAGTGATTTTTAAATTGGAGTATAAATACTGGAATTGTTAAAGCTGCCACAAAATAGTACTGGCACTGAAGGACTTCATTACAAGTCAAAGTTTGGGGGAAGCAGCAGTAGCCTTCAATTCACCCACAAAATCTTAGGCCCCTTTACAGTTTAGACAGGCATTGCTAAATGGTATTTCATTAAATGCTAATGATAATTAGACTGTTTTATCCTGAATACTGTATATTACATAAGTTTATACTCTATTCATCAGGTATTATCACACAGCAAGAGATTTGCCATTATTAAACTCATCAAGAGAGATTGGGCTCAGGCTATTCAACTTATATTGTCAATGATAAATCAAGGCAAACACATGATAGACTGATAAAGACAATGATTAAGTTGATACCATGGCATTAACTAGATTAAGGAAATATTCATATAGTAGTTTATCTCATTTGACACTCATAATTAAACTGAATTTGATAAAATACTGTACAGTACATGAGCATAAATATCCAAAAGATGTAATAAATATAAATTTCCATCCGGTGTAATAAGGGTTCCTCACATATCTGAACTGATAATTCTGTGGTTATATGAAACTATCACTCAGCTTAGATGTATGCATTATTTCAACAAATTATCTCTAAGGTATTAGTCAAAAAATAACTTTGTTACTCACATAGTAAATGAAGGATGATAAATGTGATAATAAGTTTGTGACATAAAGTATGGTAGAAGTCACCTGATCCCTCAGTCTCAAGTGCTCAAGGGGATAGTATACTCTTGGTATATTGGAGCACCTTGATTCCCCCAGTGTATGCCATGAAACAGGACCAGATGAACAAAAATAATGGTGGCTTGTTGCTTGGAATAGTTTGGAGGAATGAATTGTTCCAGATTTACTAGCATTGTATTACTCCCTTAACACTAAATTGAAGAGGTCCACAAGGGCATGATGGCCACACCATAATCAAGATAACGGTTTCTTACTGTAGCAATGAAAACCTGGAAGGGGATCCCAGTTCAGTAAAGCCATTTACAAACTCCAAAAAGGAGACTATTGCCACAATTCATGATGGCAGATTGACAACTAACAGAATTACACTTCCACCAAGCTGAGATATCTCCTAGGAAAGTGCCCATGCAGCCATTGCCCAAAACTCCAATTATGCCCAGTGTACCATTTATAGGACAGTGTTGCCCTTTGTGAAACAGAATCCAAGAGTTTTCTCCAGTGATTCATGATTGTGGATGAGACTTGGATCCATCGCTTCCAACTAAAAATAACTGAATTATAACACCCAATTCTCTGTTTCCAATGAAGGCCTCTGTTTTATAGGATATAGGAGTGTTGTTGGTGGACCATCTGGAAAAAGGTCACACTTACCATCAGAGCCATTATATTAATATCCTGAGACAGTTACAGCAAAATATTAAAAACCAACATGCTAAACTTATCAAGTTTGGTATTCTTCCACATATCCACAATGGCCATGGTTGCTAGACTATCAAGGATTTGTGGGTTAAAAATAGCAACACACCCACCAATATTCCTCTGCTTTGACAACCCCCAACTACCTCTTCCAGAAAATTAAAAAGAAGCACAATGGTTACCAATAAAGGATAACACCATTAATGCTGTGAACTATTTCATTGTGGCTGAAGACAGTGACTTCTACATAGAAGGTATCCATATCCTCTGTAGTCACCAAACTGTTTTAATGTAAGAGAGTATATTGAATCATAAATGCATCGGATTTTCTCAAAATGAGTCCTATATTAAGTCGCTAATTTATCATAGCAATTCACTCTGTTATCATGTTTCATACAAATAAAAAATAAATACTCAATATAGTAGTTTTATAAGGTATAGTTAACATTCATGTCCTAAGGTGTGTTGGGGGCCCTGAGGGAGACCAGCTAACCCATTCCCAGTACAGTAGTTCTATGACATGAGCAAAAAAATTTCCCGGACACCTCCAACACCCTTGAACCTAGATACGACTGCCTGGTGCACAGCTCCAGTCAGGTGTCTATAATTATACTTTCAACACCACCACCACCCACACATTATAACAGGCTGAGAAATAGTCAGTGTAGTGAAAGTTAACAATACTGTAAACTGTATCATATTACTGTACATGTACCATTATTTATTCCTTCTTGTTATCTTACAACCCGTTTATATATTTGTGAAATTAGTTGCTCAAAGAGTTGAATTCCATATAACATCTTCCATATATGGTAGAGGAAGTGTACATTTGGTGCTATTCAACTTGGGGTCAGCATGTTTACAGCATTTAGGAAGAAGGGTGTGGAGGTGCATGTGGAAAGTCTCTGATGGAATGGCCATATGTGAGAATATAATGAAGAATGTCTACACAGTAAACTCTCCCTATAACAAACCTCGATATACTGAATGACCATTTCATGCTACTGAAAATATCCATACAGTATGTAACAACCAATCGTTTTTTGTACAATATTGCACAACTATTGTGCATGAGTTGTGTACATTAAATGCAGTACATTACAGTAGTATATGTCATTTTCTATTAACTGTGCACATCAAAGATAATGTACGGGTAGTTTATTGTGATGGGGATCTGAAAATTTTACAAGCTTAAAAGAAGAAATGAAAGAGGTTGGCCCGTTTCACTGAGTATTGGTCACTTCCTGTTATTTTTGTCATTTTTCATGTCACTAAATCCCCCACTATTTGAAAAAAAAAAAATAATGGGGGGGGGGGAGAATTCGGGCATTGATAATGATGATGTTTTTTGGATGACTGTTGAACATAACTCTTATTAACAGTTTCCTGTATGTTTTTATCTTGTTTTAGTTAAATTTTTAATGGCATTCCTCCCTTAGTCCTGAGTTATATCATAAGTACCTTTATATATTCTTTTTGATATGCAGGTACAGTAATGCAAAGTGACATAGGCTACTCCTCTGTTATCAAGGCAGAATTCATGTACATACTGTACAGTTTTTCTATTTAATGGGGTAATACACTTTTGGTATATTAGAGTGCCTTGATTCCTCCAAAGTATGCCAAGGAACAGGGCCAGATTAACAACAATGATGGTGGCCTGATAGTTGAAATAGTTTGAAAAATCAGTTGCTCCTGAATTACCAACACTGCACTATCCCCTTCATCAACTTTCAGCATAAAAGGAAACCCCTGCCCCCAAATCAAATAATTATTGAGAAGGTTTACTATCAATGAGGATATTGTACAACAGCAATCAAATATCCACCAACATTTTCTTCCTATCGTGTAAAGAAATCAGTCGCACATCAAAATATAATTATACAATATGTTATGTCAACACAACCAATGCAAAATCATACATGTGGTGTTCTTTATTACCAAGATAATTGTTATGATGGAAGGAAAATTTAGGTGGATATTTAATTGTGGCTGTACCTCAACAAGGTGCCAATACATCCAATACATATATAAGGCTGTACTACCTGTAACCATCTAAATGCCTGCCCCCTGGTATTCATCTACAGTCACTGGAGGCTCCACAAAATTATATAAAGTACAACACTAATATATTTTATGTCTTTGTATGTGTTTCTTATCATATTCTTACAGTCACCTTATAAAATAAAGATGTTCAGTATAGTACGACCTACACCTTGTATACAGTACTCCACCATTTGAGTGTATTTAGCTCTACATTAACAGTTTAAATTACCCATTCATTGTGTAAGGTGGTTCACCCGTTGAAAGGTGTCAAAGCTAAAATCCAAGTTCACTCCTCTTCCCAGTGTCAAGTTTGAACAGTCATTCATCGTCTAGTCTTATGTTTGGCATCCTAAGACAGAGTAAGGATATAGTACACCTTTGGTACATTAGAGTGGCTTGATTCCTCCAGAGCATGCCAGGGAATAGGGCTAGATTGTCAAAAATAATGGTAGCCTGTTCCTTGGAAAAGTTTGGCGGAATAAGATACTCAAGATTTACCAACACTGTACTTTGCCATTAACTTCAAAATCAATCTCACCTGGCCAACATTCCCAACAACTTACTTCCTTCTCGACTATGGGAGAATATGTGCAAGAATTTTACAGTTGATAACTTTTTTTTTAGTCTTTTCACATCCTCTCCTTTACATATTGTGCCACTCATGTATCCAAGGTAAAGTAAAGATCTTTCCCATTACTTCTGCCACTCACTTAACAGATCCAAACTATTATTTTCCTTTCTAATCCTACATTGTCTTGCCATTTGCTCACCCCTCATCCAGGTGTCACCATTATAATAAAAGTTTTGCTCACAGATCTTTCCTTGCTTCCTGACTAACCAAATTTCCTCTTAGAATATCATATACATTTCCCATCAATCTCTGTTTCAGTATGATTCTCCCAAGTGTGATCTGGGAACAGTGGCACAGCAAGTAAAGATAATGGGTACTCACACACAAATACCAATACTACTCATGCCTATATCTGCCAATAATTAAGCCACCTTCTCACACCAGTAATAATAATAATAATAATAATATCTTGTTTCAATCTCCAGGAATGCCATCATCATTAGTTAGGAAGAAAAGTTCCTGCATCTACGACATTAACATTAACAATTAAAAAAATTCAAATTTTGAAAGAGTACCACAGCCATGTTCCAAGTCTTTCTTAGAATACTGAACTTGGTATATAAGAGCATTGTTGTTAAGGAGGAAATTCGGTGTTGGTAAATCTGGAGCAACTGAATTCTCCAAACTATGCCAAGCAAGTGTTTCCTGGCATACTTTGGAGGAATCAAGGCAGTCCAATGTAACAAAAGCGAATTACCACCTTAATGCCATTATCTACAAATAATAAATCGTAGGGCCCCCATTTAAGTGAGTTCAAACTATGAGAGCCTCACTTTAAGCAAATGGCAAAAAAAAATTAAATAATTATTAATTTAAACATATAATTACAGTACAGTATACAGTAAAACCCCCAAAAAACGAACCTCAATACAGTATCACGAATTTCAGATATTATGACCTATTTGTTATAGTTGAACTACAGTATCTATGGATATACAGTACTGAACAAAGGTACTGTATATGCGATAAATGGACTGAGCCGACCAAAGTCTACAGTGTAGTGAATTGACTAAGCACCGATTACAGTACTGTAGGTTTCTCTGTACCACTGAACAAGTCAATGTGTAAATCAAAATGGGAGACAGAAATACCGACCATCTTTTATAAAGAATATTCGGATATAACATCAGCCCCTTTCTCCCAATTGGTTCATTATATTGAGGGTCTACTGTCATTCAAGCTAAGCAACCCACCATACAGAGCGGTGAAAATCTGAATACATACAGCCAATTAAGTGTGCACATCTCACTCTACACAAGTGAAACTGAAAGTGGTGATGGAGTGTGGTGATGTCATAGTAGTGATGGTGGAGGATGAGTTGGTGTTGTGGGGCAATGTCAGTGATTAGTGAGGAGAAAAAATAGCCTCAACTATAGCCTTGCATTACACCTCTCCCCCATACTATACCTCTGTAGAAGCTATTTACTTTAATATGAAAAATATATCTGCATGGGTTTGTATGTAAGTTGGTAACTCAAGAGATCGGAATAAAAGGTGCATCGTAAATTAGCTTTTGTTTGTAACAAGGTCCCATTAAAACACTCCAGCTTGAAGAGTAAAGCAATTACCAGTCCCATCAGGCCACAGGTTCCAGAGTTCAAAATGTGATGTGTGAATGTTCTAAGAGTTAGTGTGGCTTCAAGTACAAGTGGTGAGAGCCTATACTTATTCTCATATACTTTACTTCATGTTACCCCATAGGAACAGATGTGGCTCACCCTATAGGAAGGTGAACTGTGTTAAGTGGCTTAATTAACTGATATTGAGGAGAGGTCCTTTCCATAATAAAAAATAAAATAAATATTTTGTCTTGTTTATTGCACCTTACTATGGTGACACAGAATGAAGGAAGACCTCCCTGGGCCTAGAAGACCTTGTATAACAAGGAAGGAAATGACAGTGCATGATACTATGAATTTATTCTTTATACTGTATGAGTATTGATGTTCATATGAGTGTGAATATGAGTGATAATCATATGAAATCCATTTAAATGAGCTCCTTTGTTCACCAAATTCTCTCTTGAATAGGGGCCCTACAATACAGTACATATATACTTTTCATCATGCTACATAGTAGTACTTAATCTCCTCAACACAGCATTGTGTGAAATAATAAAATAACAAAGGTACCAGTGGTTATCATACATGGAAAATTATTGCAGCATCACATTAAAAATGAATTATTCTTAATTAAATGCTGAAGCAACTTTTGCATCAAACTTACGTACTTGAAATGACTTGGATGATTTGTTGTTGTATTCTGATCCAGTCTCCACTCAAACATCTCTAGTCATATACTGTATTGGCAGCAAGCTTGAAGCAAATTTATGCATTTCAGTTAAAGGAAATAGCCTAAAATAACTGTTTTAATGATGGGAAAAACTCATTAATTAAAAAGACATTTAACTACTGAAAACAACAAAGAGTAACTACCATTTCAGAAAATGGAAGGGCTCCATACAGTACATTAAATACTGTCATTAAAAGATGACAGGATATTACCCAAGTCTTTGATAATTTATTGAATTGTTGCTAATAATGTTAGAACTTCAATGCTCCAAATATTCCCAATTATTATTATTCATAAATTGACAACTTGGCACCTTCTATAACAATAATTCTGTCATTACATTAAACAGTACTTAACAAACCCAAAGATTACCCTGTATACAAAGATATATTCTTTTACAGTATAACTACTGTAAACAAAAACCATGAAAATCTTTGAATAAAGAAATACTAACACAGGTATATATAACTTGCTAGGAATTAGAAAGAGTTTCCTTAGTCTTCGAAGTCAAAATAATCAATAGGAGGAGACTTGGTGGCAGTAGGGGTTGTAGGGGTCGTTTCCTTCTTTACAGCTCGTGTTTTTTCCAACTTTTGCATCCCTTGGCTACTTTCACTGTAAAACAGAAAACATAAATAAATAAACACAGGAGTGGAAATCTGTCTATCTATCTATAGCTCCGATATCTCATTCCCTTTGGGAACTCCCCCCAATGGGGTGTCCACGGCAGAAGTGTCTCCAGTTTTCCCTGTTCTTACCTTACTCTGTCCCTCACGTTTCTCTTCCTCACATACTCTTCCACTGTTCTGCTATCTACCCAGAGATCTGCCTTTCACACCAGGTCCCACAACTCAATACCTCTAACCTCCCAGAGTTATATCCCAATTAGTTGTCATCATATTCTTTCCAGTACTTTAGTGATTACCATCAGTATTGTAATAAACATGTTGGTCACGAGTGGCTGTCAAAAATCACCTAAATCTGCGCCGACTGTAAAGGGGGAGGGGGTATAAATTAGCTGGCCCAGTACACAAGATCTCAGGGAAATGAAAAAACCTTGATGGTTGAAGAATGGACTAGGAATGGCTGGGGCAGAAGGGGCACCAAAACCCTTAAAGTATTGCCCACATTACCACAAGTAACATTCCAGTTGAGAATGAACCATGTAAGCTATAAATATATAGATTAATAATATAACTGGTGCTGTAAGCATATCTTGACAGTTTCCTTGAGAGATTATAGTACTAGCACAACTGGATAGAAAGACATATTAAACAGAAAAATATTGATTTTACAATTTCATTACTTACGTCACTGGTGATTTGCGGGACCAAACCGGAGCAGGAACCTTCCTCTGCCCTTGCTCTCTTTTTATATGAGCCAGCACACTCAGAGGGGGTAAGAAGCACTGCAATATATACATATAATAAAAATACAAGAGCAAAATGAAGACTTGAGGGACAAAATTAACATATAAATATTAAAACAATATAAACTTTTTCAAAACATACTCTTGCCTTAATTTAGATTATACAATTAAATACTGTACTGCAGCGTACAGTACCTCAAAAATATATGATATGCACTTGGAGGTAAATAGTTGTGTGATCACTTGCACTGCTCCAAGTAGGGTTGGTAAGCATGTAGTGACATCCAACTTTTCTAAATATGGCTTTGTTTTAACACTTATAGACATGTGTTTAAGATAATTAAAATGCGATAAAATGTTACATAGATAACTCTGAAAAATCATTGTCGAGGAAAAGGCAGCTGAATTATACTTCACTATGAAAACTGCCAGGAAGATCTGCATTAACACCCCTTTTATATCATAGTGGGAGAAGGATGCCTTTTCATTCTATTCTGTGCTATGCATTTTATACATTCATCAATAAATACAGTACATTAGTGTTGGTTTGTATTTATCATACAAGAAAAATATTGCAAATAAATGTGGTTATCTAAGCACTCATTGACTTAAGCTTGAGATATAATGCATATAACTGTAAATTAATTTAGATGAAGAAGCTATACAGTAGTAGTAAATTTGGACTTACAAAAATTATCTACTTATAAAAGGGCTCATGAGCCATTAAAAGAATATATAAATTTAAAGACTAATTGTATAATACTTCTGCATCAACAGTTGAATAATAATATTGAACTGAAACTGTAGGCTACACCAATTAAACTTGCTATTTAGAAAGACTATGTGCTTACCATTCCTCTCACTGCTGTGGCCACCACATTTTTGTTTGGTTCCTCATCATATGACTCACTCTTGCACCCAAAGTGTTCACAATACTCATGTATGAAGTGGCGCTTCTCTCGGTTCATGGAGGGGAAGGAGTGGATTACACTCTTTTGCTTGGACTTGAAGGAAGATAATAAAGTTTATTAGTTACTGTATAGTATAAGACCATCAACATAATCAATATCCAGTTTCCCATGTTTCAAGTGGTGGGGAGGTTCTAGAGTCAGTACAGGACCCTCAATAAACAAGGAGTCCAGCTCTGAGGCTATTTGAACATTTAAAGGGGTCAATGTTAGAGGCTGGGGTCCTCAACCCTCACTCCCTCCCCATGTATCTTAGAAGTAACAAGACTGACAGTACCATCACAACTTATATCTTAGAAGTAACAAAAATGACAGTACCATCACAAGAATGGTGGGCAATGGGGATGCCACATCCCTACACTAAACAATATAAAGATGCCACAAAAATTATATAAACAGTCCTAACACTATTCCAGTATATTTATATCAGAATGTCTAGTACCCTCCTCTTCTTAATGTAACACACTACACTGCTACACTAACACTCCGTGAGGGTTCTCTTCTAGACAAGGATGGTATAGCCCCTTATGACACTTGCAAGCAAGCATGCACACACACACACACAGCTCCTTTGGGACTTCAGCAAACAGCTGCTAATCCATTCCCGCCATAAAACCCTCCTTCCACCCACCATACCCAAACCACGTTATCACGTCCGTCATTATAACCTACTCAAACCCATTAGAGCCAGAACAGACAGATAAAAAAATAGTCCAATCCCCACAATAGTTACATTAATAAACCAAAATCACAAATAAACATATGCACCATATTATATGTCCATGTATGAGCGAACATACGTGATTGTATCTGTGTACGTCTGTGTGCTGGTTTGTGTGAATGAATATTATGTGTGTATGTGCGAGAATGTATTTGTGTATGTCTGTTCATTCATCTACATGTATCAATACAACATCATCTATCCCATCACCATTTTACAATGTATATTTTACGATGTATATTTTCAGCCCTTGGCTGCCTTATGAAATAAACCTTTTATTATTATTATTATTATTATTACACACACACGTTTATTACCACTGAACCCACAGATAATTTATATCATACTAACCAACCTAATATTATAGTTCACATAAAGACTCAAGAAAGAAAATGAACATTTGAATATTAATAAAAAAAAACAAGTGAGAGAAAAAGAACATGTAACCACTCCAACATACCTCTTTAGCCTTGAGCACCAGTTCAGTGAGAGCATCATGAACTGTCTTAGCCAAGTTAGGATCCTTACGTGCTTCCTCCTTCATGAAGTCAGAATACAAGGAGGAAGAGCCAAGTTTCTCCCTGGCCTCAGGGTTTTCTATCTGAAGAGCCAAGGCCAAACGCCTGTTCCGCTCTTCTGTCTGGCAGTCCTCATTGCACGGTAGTCTGGGAGAGAGAAGCAGAATTATTTGTCCATTTTAAAGTGCTTAAGTTCTCAAACCTTTTACATAATACATAGTGGAAGAATGGATGAAAGTAAGTGTTGGCTAGGTCTGCAGTGGCAGTAGAAACCAATACATACAGTATAGTATAACTTAAGTGAACCTGTGGATAAACAAAACAGTGTATATCCACAGGCACTCTGTTTCTTTAGAACAACTTAGTGAGAGCAGTAGCCTACAATATGGCAACAATTAAATTTCTTCTTTAACAGTAATACACTTGAGTATAACAAACCTTTTAAGCTTGTCAGGTCTGGTAGTGGCAGTAAATATTTCTGACAAGTCAACACTGCAACCATCACTGAGACTTTGCATCTGTGAAGCCAGCATAGAGGTGGCCAAGGTACGGTACTCCCGGTCATTCTCAGAGCACTGAAGTGTTGCCTTCCTTAGACCACACTCACAAGTGATTTTCACCTGAAATGTAATACCAACTATAACAAACCATTTATCACAGTTCAAATATTAACAATTTTTATATTATATTTTTAAAAAGGGATGCAGGATGAGGAACTTTTACATATTTCCATTATACATATCCGAGCAATATGCTATTGGGGCATATCCTTTAATTAATTGATAAGCAACGACTGGCATGTCAGTTCCAAGATGTGTAAAGTATGAACACTGAAAATAATTCAGCTATGTCTGTCAGGATGACTCTACATATGCTGCTTTAAAATTGTTATAAACCACCTTATTGCACGAAATCATGCTTTGGAAATTAGCTCAACTATCGATTAAAATAATGAAGATATGAATGGACTTCAGCCTTTTATATTTAGTTCAAGAAAATTATTTAATAAACTGGAGTGGTTCTTAGTGCAAACTTTCACTCATTAAATTCATTCATCTGGCGAATTTGGGGAACAAAAATAATTAACCCTACAAAATTCAATTCTATCACAGCTCCAATTAGCCTTGTTTGCAGAGGGCTGAGAGTACAATAACAAGACTGGCATCTAACATATAATACTAACCATTTCCTTGCAGGAATTATCTGGGCAGGGACCTGCATGGCAGGGATTAGCACAGGGGTGTCCACAAGACTCTCGTGGCTTCAAGCACTTCTGGGGGCATACACTTTCTTCTGATACACAAGGCTGTTCATGACATACTCGTTGGCAATTGTGTAGGCCACACGGTAAAAGCTTTCCACATACACTTCCACAAGACACAGCAGTCAGGTAACACAGAGTCCGTCGCATCATCTGAGTATAAACAATTCAATTAATCTTTATTAGTTCACTTGCATTAAAGGTTATTCAACACAAATTTTAATATTTTGAGATACTTTTCTGAACATGAATGATTTCAAATTTTAGTTATAAACAGCCAATTACAAATACAAAATTGTAACAAGTCTGTCTGTAAAATATTTGTCTCATCATGAGCTCCACTATATTATAATCTCCACCAGAGAATCAGGTTGATGCAGTGGTATTTTGTTCACTTTATGTATTGTTGGCCTGTGTTTGAGTCTTGTCACTAAATGCAAACTGGGTGGGGAAGAGTACAGCCTTCTTCTAACCCAAACACAGTCAAAAAGACCCATATGATTGCTGGTCTCAATGAATAAAGATCAGTACTGTGGATACTTTCCCTGGACTCCAAGTAAACAGTAAAAAGATTTTATCATACTTAGATTAGATGGTTTGGACATGTGAGAAGAGTGGAGGGGGGGGTGTTGAGTGAGGTGGAGGAGGTGAGAGTCGGGGGCCGGCGACCGGTGGAAAGGCCCAAGTAAAAGTGGAAAACGTGTGTAATGGAAGATATGAATTTAATGGGAATAGAAGAACATATGGTAAAAGATAGACAGATGTGGAGAACAGTCATGACCATGCTGAAGTTCAGGAGAAATTAATCTAGTTTCCACCTTTGCAATGAATATCTTCTATTTTCAAGAAGATAACCAAGCTTAGTACAATCCATTATACTGTACCTTATGAGCTCCAAAGCATGGCTTGTCTACCAGCATGGTGCAGGGTGGGCAGGGCTCTTCAGGGTGGCAGTTGTGGGTGGCTGGGTGAGAACAGGTCTGGGGGCGATGGCAGGGGTTCTCACATGCAGGAGGTTTGGTCCCACAAGGCACAGGTGGATAAAGCACTGATGCACCACAATGGCAAGTTAGCTCATCAAAACTTGTCTGCCAGCATCTGTCAATGATAAGTTTCATGCCATATACTTTCTGACTTTTGGGAGTTAGGCCTCTCTACACTTTCCTTTCGCATATTTAACCAAATAATTGTAATATACTTTATCTTTCTATAAGCCATTAAGATATTTTTCCTCCATCACTTTCAACTTTACTTCCATATTCCTCAAATATTATCAGATAGACAAATATACAAATAACACAATAATAATAAAAGAACAATACAGTAAAAGACAATGCTCCCACCTTGGACAGTTGCCACGATGGCAAGGCTCTTCACATTTGTGTAGGCCACAGCTCAACATCTTGCCACACACCAGAGAACAAACATGGTCTACATCTATACAGCATCGGATGTTGCACTTGTGTCGCCCACAGTGACGCAACTGCATAATTAAGGTAAAAAGTTAATGCTGGAAGATACCATCAGAAGTGGTTGATTTTCTGCTGATCACTGGGTTCCTGACAATGTGAAGTTAATGAGCTAATGATTATCTATCTATAATAAAGATCAATACTTAAATTAACTAGGAGTATATAAGTTTCATAACTTAATTATAGGGTTTCAGTTTAACATTTGCAATTACCTATCAAGAATTACAAACCTTTTTACATTGCTTTTTACAAGTAACTTCATCAGCCTTTGTTGTAAGCTCTGAACAAGGGATATTACAATCCATGGCTCCACAGCGGCATTTCACCGATGTTTCAAGAGGGCATGATGGACAGGGGCCTTCATGACAAAGAGCCTGACACTGGTGGAATGCCCCTGGTACCCCACACTTCAACTGGCGCTGACAAGGTTGACTGCAGGTGGGCACAGGGTCAGAGCACTTCTTGCGTTGGATGGCACCATCACGCTCATACAACTTTTCTAGAGGAACCTAATAAAATACCAGTATTAATATGATGGATTACATAGCTAGTGTACTTGTTATTTAGTTCATTATGCAGCCATACCTTTTTAATGGATTTTGTAAGTGATTGTGTAACATGAAAAAACAAATTTTAACTTTCATTTTATCTATGATAGTTCTGTGTTTACAGCACATTAATTTCACAATAGAAATGAAAGTATTACAATGAAAGTATTATGTAATCTAACCTTTCCACATGGGCATCGTGTGATGATCTCCACAGCTTTCTGACAGGGTTGGCACTTCCCTGGATGACATTCTTCCTCACACTGGTGTTGTCCACAATTCAAAACCTGACTACATTTATCTCCACATCCATACGTGGTCACCTCACGTGTGTCTGGGACACAATCAACTTCACGACTGGTTTTTCCACAGAAGCAACCTGAATTTGATTACAATCATTAACTCATACAAAAAAATATTAAGATAACATTTAACTATTTATTTGTAGTTGCTAATCAGGCAATTTAATGTTTGCTATATGTACCTTTATATACCGACATACAGTACAATTCAACTAAAATAAAGAACCTTCACAGGAATCATTCTATTTATTCAGTAGGCTATACTGGTAATAGAAGAGAGGCAATATCAAGTATTATTCTACAAAGGGGATAGAAAGACCATGATACATAGTCTCTGGCCAGGAAGTAAGACCAAGTTATGACCAGATGCATGCTGCACATTCAGACACTCTGCCATAGTTTCAAGAACTTTAGTGCTTCAATGAACAATGTTCAGAGCATCAATAAATCAATAAGTAAAATGAGGCTGAACATTTGGTTGTATTTTGTTGATACATTATGTGAAGAGCCATCAGTTATATCATTTACTTGCCTATACTATACTTAGATAAAGAGGGTGGTGCCATAGTGGTCTCCTGAACTAAGCAGTAAGCTGACTTTTCAGACCAATGGCTGATGAATGTGAACTGTGGTAAAAATTAAAAACATCAATACAGAAATAGTAGAGACTCACTTTGTTGGATTTTGTGGAGACAATTGCCACAAGGTTCAGTATGGCAGGTTTTTTCACACTTGTGACCCTCACAGTTGAGCAGTTTTCCACACACTCCATCACATAGGAATGGTTCAGTTTGGCTACACTTTACATCACGACTTACTGCTCCACATGCACACGACCTGAAATTGTAATCAAGATAATTCATCAGCATGTATATTAAGTTGCCTGACTGCTAGCTAAGCTAAAAGCAATATACAGTGAGAATTAGTAGGTCACAATGTTTTATGGCCTAGTTAATAAAAAACATGCCAAAGGGTTATCACAACCATAAAATTTGTAAATGAACTTGCCATTGTCTTTCAATCCTGCCTGGATAAACCTCATTCAAGTAAATAGGCCTACACAAATACAATTCTAGTAAAATACTACAGTATGCATTCTTACTATACAGAACAGTACTTATATTGAAAATATTCCCACCTTTTAATGTAGGCTGTACAAGGAGGACATGGGCCAGGATGACAAAGGATATTACACTTGTGGTTACACCATTCAATCTTGCGGCGGCGGCCACACACCTCACCACAAGAGTGAGCCATGTCTCGACGGTTCCACTCAGGCTCTCTCACCTTTCCACAGAAACACATGTATGCATTGGGCACTTTTGGAGTTGGTCCTTGACATGCAGGGCATCTCCATCCACCTTCTGCAATTACCATCAACATTAAAATGAACATCCTTTGGAACAATTTAAATTAGTACAGTACTATTAACCTAACATACAGAATTATATTCATCAACATCACCATCATAATTGTTTTGCATCCTTCCTTTCCCTTTATAATAATACAATCAATATAAATATTAAAAATAAAAAAATAATATCTGCAGTACGATAAAAATTAAGTTCAATCCTTAGACAATATATAGTTGTTCGTTCACACACCTTTGCAGTACATTTACCATTGTTAATATAGTGGTTGCCCAGGTTTCAAAGTTTTACAGTATCAAAGTAAGGGAAGGGAAAGTGTCATCATCCACATTCCCCATTATGCCTGGTACTGTACCTACATCAAACACTGGCCTGGTCTCCACCCACTACCTTCCCAGAACACATTGCATTGTTAGCATGTGTCATCTTTATTCACCTAATGACAGCTCTCCAGGCTATTCAGTCATGTGCAGCATTACTACTTAATCCTTTAGCTCTATAATATGGTAATTGTGCAGGACTGCATCTCATGTCAATTTTGGCCTGCCTCTTGGCACTCTACCCTCAACATTCATATACATGTATGTATATTTTTTTTCACTCAACATTCAATTTCTACCCTTTTCTCCCTTGCTCAAATCCACATTCCTTTTCTTCATGTACTCTTCCATCTTGTTCACCTATCTGACTTGTAACTCCTTGCATTAGTTGAGGAAAAAATATAAAATACAAATCTTTTACAGTATACTGTATAAGAATGTCCACTACTGTATATCTATAATGTAAGAGTAAAAGTATTTCACAGCAGTATTTTCTAAAGTCAATCCAGAGAAAAATTGATGGCATAACTGTTATTCATAAAAGAAATACTGATAAATAAAATTGAAGTGAAGGACCATTTTATATCTTTTGAAAAGAAATGAGAAAAACAGACACAAATGAGTAAATACAGACATGAAGGGAGGCCAATGCAATAGCTATCTTCCTATCCAGAACCAAACAATCAATGTCACATGTTTTCACACCAAAGTCACATCTCTCTTACATTGTCTTTTTGCTTTTCCGATCCCACCTTGCCAAACCACATGCTCCACATAAATATATTCAGTACTCTTTTAGAGTAAACACAACTCAAAAGCCTAATTTCAGGTGGGAGATAACTTTGTTATTAATTTAGTGTGTCATCTAGAAAAAATTATAAAAAATATTATGTGATACAACTGTTAATAAATTCATTCCCTCCAAAGGAGTTTCTATCTTATTAAAGTTAAAGCAGTATTGGTAGTTTATAATAATTTTTTATCCTACATTGGTGCTTACCTCCAGTAGAACTCTTGGCCCACTTCTTAATACAGCCAAGATGGAAACAATTATGGCAACTGAGACAGGACCAAATTGCATGTTGCTGCTTAATGCGGTCACAGCATACCATACACTCATAACTTCCCTTAGTCAGTTGTTCTGTTAAGCGATCACGTTGAGTTTCCTCATCTTCTGTTCCCTGAGACCCCTTTCGATTGATGGTCTCTGTTTCCTTGACCTCTATGGAGTCAACTTCTTGGGATGTAACATCACTTGCTCTTCTATTAACAGATGCACTGGTATGATTACTAGCTAAAGATGCACTGTTATCCCACAACTTTCTATCTTGTCTCCCACGACCACGGCCTCTGTTTGACCGAGGCCCAGTTACTAATGACACATTGATCTTATTTTCCACACCATTCACACTTGACTCCTTAGTATGATCTGATGCTTCAAAAGTCCTACTTATATATCTGCTCTGGTTTTTCCACCTCCCTTGATCATGATTGTACCCTCTTTCATATCTGAGGTCTCTGTTCTGTGTCCTATTTTGCTTGGTGTATGTATTCTGCATGTCACAGAAATCCTTCTCTTTTTCTACTCGAGCTTGCCTGTTAGCCCACTCTTTTCCTTGCTTGTCTTCCCCCTGGTATTCCCTCTGTTGATACCTGTAACCCGTTCCTCGCCCACTTCCCTGATCATATCTTCCTCTCCCATTTCTGTTTCTTCGGTCATTACCTTGCTCTTGTGTTGAGTTACCATCACCTTTTCTAGTATTGATATTTTTTAAGAAAGCTGCAGTTTCTGTAAGGGCGTTATCCCTGTCTCGTTTCCTCTCATCTACATTATCTTCCTGTCTCTCAAACCTGGTGTTGTTATTGCTACCACCAGAATTTGAAAAATCACTATAACCTTGGTTATTGTTGTAGTAACCTCTACGACCTCCCCGCCAACCTCGTCCTCCTCTCCCACGTCCTGGACCCTTTGATCTGGCACCTGTGTCAACACCTCCCTCATATGTATTGCCATTACTTGAATGTCCATGTTCTGTAGTATCATTTCTTCTCCTGCCGGTAGAATTTTCTTTTCCTGTGTACTCCGGTAATGAGCTGGTGTTAGTACTGGTGTCTGTACTTGAGGCCTTATTGGAATTTTCAGCTACCGGTACGGGTACTGTTTCTGTGGTTCCCTTTTTCTCATGTATGACACTGGATCTTGAAGCTATATTTTCTGCAGTAGTTGAGGCTGAACTGACCTCTACACTAGTGTTAGAATAATTTCTACTGGCATGGTTATTTTCACTGTATTTGTCATTTTGCCACTGTTGGGCTTGTGCTCCTCTAACTTCAGCCTGATATTCTCCACTAGGGACAGAAAGAGAATGATTGGCATTTACATTAGAATAATTATTATCATAAGGTGCTCCATTACCAAGATTACTATACATCATATAATTTGACTGGTATTGTAGATTTGTTCTATTATCATAAGGGATGTTTCCTTGGTGTTGATTATTAGCATAATAATGAGGATTTGTATTATATAATCTACCAGTCTGCATTTGTGGATTACAAGGATATATATTTCCTTGATACTGAGCATACTGCAAGCCTCCTGTGTACTGCTGCATGTACATGTCCTGATGTTGTGGATACACTGGCATTGGCTGAGCAGAATAATTTGGTGGTGGTACTGGGTAGCCATTATTGTAATGTCCTAGTTCCTGCCTTGGGTATCTTTGTCCATTCCCCTCAGCCATGATTATTTACTGAAAGAAGAGAAACCATATTAGTGGACAATTGGGGGTTGTATAGAGTATATACTATACACAGGTACAGTATGGGAATAGTAAAACTTGTGATGGAGGTGTTGGGTTTGCAATTAATGGCTTAGTGTGACAAATTACCAGGGTTGACTGCACTGTTTTTGCTTTTCTGCAGATGCAGCAGAACAAATAGAATAACAAATAAATAAAATGCAAAACACAGTTGTTTCCTAACTTATCTTTTAATAACATATTATTCTCTAATTTTATGAGTTACACCTGAGGGGACAACCATATTGTCAATCAAAATGGACACTTACTCGGAAATTACTTCTCAAAGCATAAACAACCACAAGCGAAAATATGAAGGAAATTGGTAATTAATTTCCTTTACTGTGGCTCTTTTTAATTAATACCATATACCGGTATATATTTTAAATTTATGTATATTCCCCCACCAAAAACCCCCATTTTTCCCATGCTCTTCCCCAAGATGGTTGAATAAGTCTCCAAAATATCACATTTCCTAAAATGGAATGAGTGTTATAAGGATTCAAAACAGGGGGAATTAAACTAGAAAAATGTACTACTTGACTACCATTGTGTATTGTATAATAGTAAAGTTAAACGATATAATTGACTGCTACAATACTGGATTCAAAACAGGGGGAAATAAACTAAAAAAAAAACAGGGGGGAAATAAACTAAAAAAAGTACTGCTCGACTACCAAAGTGTATTGTATGATAGTAAAGTTAAACCATATAATTGACTGCTATAATACTGGTTTCAAAAATTGACAGGACAGATACATAGATACAAAAGAACGGGTTTAAATCAAGAGCTGCCAAGAACTGGCCAGGCAGGCTTTCTGTAGTTTCCTAATTTCTTGTTTGTCTCGTGATAAAGGCCAAAAAAAAACAGGCTTCTTGCGACCCCAGTAAGGCCATAAAGCACCAACAAACACCCTCATCTTACGACTCCCGTCAGGATAATAACTGCACTATTTAATGTTAGGGGTTATTTCAGTGCTGGTAAACCTGGACCAACCAATTCCCCTAAGTTAACGTTAAACTATTTCAAATAACAGGCCACCATTATTTTTGTTCATCAAGTCCTGTTTTCTGGCATATAATATTTTGGAGGAATCAATGCACTCTATTGTACCAATGCAACAATCAATAGAACAAGTACAAATATGCATGAAAATGTATAAAATGTGGGAACAATCCAGGTGGACCTCTTATGCAGTATTACCAAAAAAATATCCATCGTTAGACCATACATAAATGAGCTAATAATGTGCAATATTGGTGTAATATTGAGCTATTAGCCTAACGTTACCAAGACAATAACAAGTTAATACTGTAATTATAATATGGAATAACAACAGCAAAAAGCTTACAATGAACATTTCACCAGGAATATTAAAGTGAATAAAATGTTAATAATTATAATAAAAAAATAGGACTTATTTACTTTCTGGCAATAACATACGGTAACTAAGTTACAGGTATTCATATTATATTACTACTAACGTTAAATAATAATAATAATAATCATAATGGTAATAAAACTAATAATAACAATAATATTAATACCATTCAAGCCCAACAAATATAATACAAATAATAATAATAATAATAATTACACGAGCTTATAAACAAACAAACCTACAGTATAGGTGTATTGTACCAGGTGGTAATAGTAGTAGTAACAGTAGTAGTTATAGTAGTAGTAGTAGTAGAAGCAGAAGAATCAGAATAATTACTCATATCAATTACACCACACTGGTTCAATGTAGGAACAAGAGATAAGGGAATAGCCACAGACCCCCTGACTGTATGTGTGTGTCGGCGTGAAAGTGCTCATCAGTGCTGCCACGTTTGCTTCACCAAATTTCCCCCATTTTCAACATCAGAATTTTCCTTTTTACCTCATATTCAACATCAGAATTGTCCTTTTTACTTCATATTCGACATCTGAATTGTCCTTTTTACCTCATATTCAACATCAGAATTGTCCTTTTTACCTCATATTCAACATCAGAATTGTCCTTTTTACTTCATATTCGACATCTGAATTGTCCTTTTTGCCTCATATTCAACATCAGAATTTTCCTCTTTACCTCATATTCAACATCTGAAATTTCCATTTTACTTCACTTCAACCAAGGATAATAAATAGACTATAATTATAGTCTATTATCCTTGACTTCAACATCATAATTTTTCTTTTTACCTGCCTCATCTTCAACATTAGAATGTCTTTTTTCATCTCAACTTCAACATCAGAATATCCCTTTTTACCTTGTAATAAGATGACAGACCATAGAGGTATAATATACCTCCATGGAACAAACTATATTATACACGGTTATACCAATACATTGTTACCGTTTACAATCAAGTCTGTTCGCCGGATAGCCAATGTAAATCAATGTGTACTGGAGTTATAAATTATCCTCTCACGAGATGAAAGACTATTTACAAATCTTGCTGCGCTGTTCATTATATTTTACAATTTTCTGATAATCCGACAAATCATAATAGATGGAATTGCAATAATCCAGTCAGTTTATGACATCTTCACGGTATCATCATCTTAGTATTTTCTAACGAGAGCTATAATAGAATATTCCTCATATAATTGAGCTTCGAAAGAGAGATTTTCTAGAGAAAATTCCCCATACTTGGCACCATTTGTGCTGATGTGTTGTTTTCTTCTTCAGAGTACTCCCTACCAGCCAGCCTACCTCTTGATAAATACTAATCATTTGAATTTCATTTCTCTACCGTATAACGTCTTATTAATTATGGCAGACATACCTGATGACTTTACGACGATACTTAAATGAATTGTGTTGGTATGTCAGTGAGAATATTTTTTTATCCATAACTATGAAATGACTGTTCTCATATTTATACACTGTAGCACATGAATATTTATATATTTTGGTACTATGGCACCTTAGAGTATTGAAGAAACAATTAACTACGAATGAAAATTATTAAATAATAGAAAATCCCCCAAACTCGAACGTAATGTTTACGTTTGGTCACTGGTGAATGGCGGTGACAAACAAGATTATATTCCCACTGTAGGACCACCTGTAATGTGTAGCGGCAACCTTTATTACATTGTATGCCATTGAACATATTCCAGGTTGGATACAAAAAGTTCATATATAATGTAATATGGTAGGATAGACACACTAACAACACTAGAACACTGTGTTACACTGACACCAATAAACATACTACACAAACCAACCAACCTTGTTTGTCATCGACCCCTCAAGGTGGAGATAACCCACATCTCCACTAGGCCTACATGTAACCTCGTGTTACAAATGCAATAAGTTTTACTGTCTTTCATTCATAAGAAGAAAGGTGGTTGCTTAGTCAAGATGTCAGTGGTTATCGAGACAACAATTGGAGACATCACAATAGATTTATTCACGGACTCTAGGCCAAAAAGTGAGTAATGCATGTTGCATTTTAACTCTTGCTATCTTATTCTTACTATTGTCATTTTATTCTTGATTATTATTGCAATTTTACGCTTACCTAGGCCAAGAAATGAATGTATATTGTATTTTAACACCCCTAACGTTAATATATTATTCTTACTGGTGTCAATTTGTACCGGTAAGCGTACAATAAAAGTTATCTACTAACGTTAACCTAACTTGCCAGTTATTTAGAAGTAAGTCTATCCTACTTACCAGTTAGGCGTGGGTGAAACTTTCCAACACAAACTGAAGGTCTGAAACTAAAACTTCTCAACTAACATACACTCATAATACACTCACTATACGATCCAAGGCTAACTAGATTTCCAATGTTAGATAGAGCATAGATAAATGGGGAATTTGGGAATTAACCTGATATTACCTGACCTTACCTCATACAGTGAACAATGGACTGGTTGACGGTCAAAAAAATGTTCTATTAAACAATTTATATCGTTAATAAATAAGCTCAATTGTCCTGTTATGTAATTTATTTGACAAAGGAATATATTATTTGGCATATAAAAGCCATCAAAGTTGCACATAATGGAAGTTGATGGCGCGTATCCGTGACGTCAATAACCAGACGCCTAGGCCGCGTCAACGCTTTATTACCTTTGAAAGCAAGAAATTTTGATGTCTAGGGGAGATGTGTGGTACCCATTAAATCAAATTGATCTGCCAAAGGTACATTACTCAAAAGTCTTTTTTTATCCTGGTTATTTTCAAATAGTCTGTTGTTGCCCCTTGTTAGACTGGTGTACCTGCAGAGTAGTGCTATTCCCTTTATACCCTAGTACTAGCTCTGTCATGCTCATTGAACCAAGTAAAAGGGGTAGCCAACCAGGTGAGTTAACCTAACCTAACCTAGACCACAGCAGACTACCAGGATACAACTGGGGCAAACTACCGGGACCTAGCCAGATGTGGCAACAGTTACAAAACGGCAATATAGTAAATAAACTGATTAATTATAAATTTTTATACACACCTGTGTTGTTGGCCTGAGAGTGGGTTACATTTGATGTACCCACGGCCTATTATATTCACATGGATTATTGATCATCTGGTCATGTATCTCTAAGTTACATGTAAATTGTAGTTAACCAAGAACAGGAAGAACCAATTTTATCTTGCCATTGCTGATTAGTACGGTACACACCATCATATTAAAGTATGTCTCAGGTTTAGTCTAATGGTCTTAGTAATTTGCCCAGTAGTTTGCCCAGGTCAGGCCTGACTTAGGATAAGATTAATTTTGCTCAGGTCGGATCTGGCTAATTCTAGAACACAAAAATATGAGCCAACACACCCATGTTACCTACTTCCTTCAGCCCACACACTCAATAGCATAATTATGTAGGCTACTACTGGTGGTAGTGAAGATGTGCTGTAATTATGCTATAAACAAGTTCTTGTTTTTTCTTACAGCATGTATGAACTTCTTAAAGCTGTGCAAGATGAAGTATTACAACTTTCACCTAATCTTCAGCATAGAACGAAACTTTATTGCCCAGACAGGTGACCCAACATCATCAGGAAAGGGAGGTAAGTTAATTATGTTATTGAAATGAAAAGAAAACTACATTGTAATAGCCATGATAAATGTAAAATTAGTTAATGCAAAAAGCTAGCACCATGACAAATAGAGTATTTGCATGAAGAATTATTTATGGTATATTTATAAATGTGGATGTTAAATTTGTGAAGAACTGAATGTACTATGTAACAGGATCATATTCAAAGGCAAATTACTTGTAGGCCATATGCTTCTCTTAATTAAACAGATTCAACTACTGGGTTAGTTACTGTAAGGCCATGGCTGCACTGAGAGTGGGCAGGTAGACAAGAGTAAAATATTTTAAACTAATGTACAATAATGTATCAATGTAGCTTCACTGGTATCAGGAGAGAGCTGGCACTATTGCCTATGGCCAATGAAGCTGCAGCCATATGTTACAATGATTTTAAATATCTTATTTACACCCATTTGCACTTGCCTGTTTCTCTTTACAGCTATTTTCTTAGAATACCTGTACCATACTAGGATTAAGCTGGCTAGATTGGATTAAGTGTTTGAACTTTGGCTATGTTGTGACATTTTTGGAGTTTAATACATCAGGTACTCTTTTACAGGGGAATGTATCAACAAGCAGATGTATGGAGACAAAGCTAAATTTTATGAGGGCGAGAAGTTACCCATCATGAAACATACACAACTGGGCACAGTGTCCATGGTCTCATGTGGTAATCACTTGTAAGTTAATACCATTCTGTATATATGGAGAAACTGTGTATATTAACCGTGTGTGTTCAATGCAGTACAGTATACTGTTGCCTGGAAAACCTCTGTTCTTTTTGCCCATCCATAGATTTGGAAAGTGTATGCCTGAAAAGATAATAATAATATAAATAGTGATATTTTACTGTACAAAAATGTATGTACTGTATAGTATTTCTAGATGTACAGTAGTGTATTGCACTCGTACGTGTAAAACATACCGGTAATATATTTTACACCTCAAACTTGACTTATTATGTGATGATACTGAGGGATACAAGAAGATCTGTACATTTCCAGTCAACTGTAAGTGATTGTATTTCTTAGTTTTAATATTGCACAACTCAAATAGATTAGTGGATGAAGGCTGAACCATACAAAATTTAACCAGTTATAGTGTGGTTTATTTACTAGCTTTGATTGGACTAAAAAAATCTCTGATATCAGAATACAGTAGTTATTATGTGTAGCTGCGCTCTCCTGATAGTGAGCTGCATAAATACTGTCACAGGTTACCTAAAGTACCAAGGTTGAGCTACATAAAAAAATGTAAAGTGGAAAATTAGGACTCCAAATATTCGGTACCTTTGGTTCACTTTGTCAACTTGGGTAGATCTTTCAGATGTAATAAATATAAGGTGTCTGAAGTAATGAAAATAATTATGGATATTGTTACGGTGTGACATCTTCACTACCAGATATCTTCACTACCCATATTATGTCATATCATCCTTTATGTGTAGCAGAAATAAGTATTAACATCTTCACTACCAGGTGTGACATCTTCATATGTCATATCATCCTTTATGTTTATAGAGACAAGTGTTAACATCTTCACTATTAAGTGGAAGATGATTACGGCGTGAACACATCCTCACTACAGTCATTATGTTTTGGTGACATCTTCACCATTGGATAGAAGATGTCACTACTTTATTTTGTTGTATTCCAGGATGCCTACAGAATATAATATTGTGCTAGGATGCCTACAAAATTATAACCACTTCCATACTTTTAAATTATTGGCAAGACATGTTTCCTGAAACTGACCTCATGTATCTGTGAGATTAAAATCTACTTGAAATATCATGATGGGCTTCCAGCTATACTGTAGGATCATTGTACAGTACAGATAACTTACCTGACATTCCATCTGTGAACTCTAATGAAATATTTTGTATTCTAACATTTTGTATTTTATTTTACCAACAGGTTTGGTTCACAGTTCTTCATAACATTGGGTGAAAACCTTGATTCACTGGATATGGAGCATCTGGTGTTTGGACAAGTTGTTGAAGGATTAGAAGTTGTGAGTAAATTCAATCAGACTCTGACAGATGAAAAAAATCGTCCTTACCAAGATATACGCATTACTCACACAGTTATATTGGATGATCCTTATCCTGATCCAAAAAATATGGTATTTCCAGCAGAGTCTCCCAGACCAAGTCTGGATGTACTGGAATCTGATTACATTGCAGCTGATGAAGTTATTGATGACACTGAGGGTAAAACCATGAGAGAAATTCGAGAAGAAATAGAAGAGAAAGAAGCCAAGGCTAGAGCAACCATTCTTGAAATGGTAGGTGACCTTCCAGATTCTGACATGGCTCCTCCAGAAAATATTCTATTTGTTTGTAAACTTAATCCTGTAACAACATCTGACGACCTTGAAATTATTTTTAGTAGATTTGGCAAAATAAATTCATGTGAGGTTATTCGTGACAGAATAACAACTAATTCCCTCCAGTATTCATTTATTGAATTTGCCGAGACAAAATCTTGTGAAGATGCTTACTTCAAGATGGATAATGTTTTAATTGATGACCGAAGAATACACGTAGACTTCAGCCAGTCAGTGTCCAAGATCAAATGGAAAGGCAAGGGACGAGGTGTGGATTACTTTGATGACAAAGGAGAGAAAGTTGAAGGAAAAAGAGGTTCATTAATGTTCAACCATGGTATGGAGAGTTCAGGAAGAGGAGGATATCGTGGAAAGGGGCGTGGATTTGGAGCAAACTCTAATTATAGAAACAAACAACCCAATGTGCACCCGAGCCAGAGACCCTTTAATGCTTCATACAGGAATCATTCTCCGAGTACCCGTAGAGACCAACAGGAAGATGCTAATGGCCACAGGAGAGGGAATACTGATGGCAACTCAAAGCACAATGGCCAAAAGTCAGGGAAGGAGGACCAGCCTGCTACTAGCAAGAAAAAGTATAGTGAACTGGAAGGACTCAGTGGCAAGAGAAAGTATAATGAAGTGGAGGGAATTAGTGTAGCCAATGATAAGGATAGAGAAAAGATGCTCAAACACCTCAAAAAGTCGCTAAAGAAAAAGAAAAAGAAGAGCAAGAAGTACAGCAGTGACAGTGAAACTGACAGTTCCTTGGAAGAAAAAAGAAAGAGGAATAAAAAGAAGAAAAAGAAGAAAGTAGAGGACAGCGATGAAAGCTCAGACTCAGACAATGAGAAAAGGAAGAAAAATAAAAAGAAGAAAAAGTTGATGGAAAGTGAGTCGGCTTCAGATTCTGAGCCAAAAAGAAAATCTAAGAAGGATAAAAAAAAGAAAAAGAAGAAAAGGAAGAAGAGAGACAGCTTTGGATCATCTAGTTCAGAAGATTGAGGTACTTGCTACATTAAAGTTCATTATGATATTGAGTGCATATCTGTCATGTGGTTGCCATAACAGTAATTCACACACCATATCTAATAAATAGTTTTTGTACAGTACATGGTAATCATTCCTTAACTCCTGGTAAAAATTACTCTTGTCTCAGCAATTTAATTTAGCCTTCAGAATGAAAAGTAAAATATCCTCTATACTGTACTGTATGTACTTCTGGAAGTGAATGGAGCATTGTATGAGTACAGTATTCCAAAGAAAGTGTACAAAAGGTAGGTTGGAATTCAGTTCTCATCTTCAGTGTGGAACTCTTCATAAATGACAGCAATAACTAACTTGGTGAAAATAAGAATACTGTACAGTACTTACAATTATCTATCACTTCAGCATATGTCCTTGTATTTGACGAGATCTGCTCTCTTTATGGTCCCTTCAGGGCTGGTCTCTTGGAAGGTGTGGTCCCACTTGTAGCTCGTGGTAATGTGGACTTGGGCTCACAGCACTGGCTGTGGGATCAAACACCTTCCCCCCAATCTTCCTGGGATTTGCTTTGGTAGCCCAGGCATATAAGGCCAGCCTCCTCTTTTTTAAATTTGTTTTATCACTGCGACCAGAGCATACAAGGGTTCCGTGGGTCAGGAGGCTATTTTGTCCCAGGAGAACAACAACAACAACTTATGTAGGAGAAAGGGGAAAGATCAAACTACTGTACAGTTGAGCAAGTAGAAAGCAAGAAAAATCTGGCTGTATATGGAAACATTGGCAGTTCTTTGTAGTAATCCCTCGTATCTTTATGAATGAATCACGGGGAACCCAAAGCCAATGTAAGGTGGAACGTGTTTGGCTGAACTTTGAGTGGTGGTGAAGATGTTGCCATTAACAGCCAGAGGTTTCTTGTGCTTTCTACTTGCTCAACTGTACAAGAAACCCTATACTTTATATGGGGCAAAAGGTGCATGAATGCTGGGAGGGAGTATGTAGGGGTTCTTCTGGATGGTAAAGTCATTTAGATCTCGGTATATGAAGTGCCCTGAAATACTTTAATGTCAACAGGAGACACATTTTGATGGAAATAGACATAACATTGATGTATATAGCATGCAAGCCAATACAATGCTTAGCAGAATAAGTACCAGATACCAGTAGAGTAGAATGTCAACTGTTGAGAATGGAGAGGGAGGAGGAATAGCAAGGTCACTCATGGGGGTAAAAGATTCCATGTTAGTTGTATCAAAGCTCCAGCTCCAAGGTGAATGGCTATACTATACAGTCGAGTATGAAGCAAAACTAATAGAAACAGGTACCCCAAGGTTTACAAAACATCTAATCTAGTTCTGACCTCATTATACATTGGTAACATGATACATGTAGTACTGTATGGTGTTTGCTGATTAACACTGAGGTTATAACTTATTGTTCATGGAAAATTACCTAGTAGTAAGTAATGTACATTTAAAGGGGTACAGTATATATAAATGAGTCCATCAAAAGCAATACTTCCCAAACCAAAAGCATGTATTTATTATATAATGGTGTGAAAACTATTACATTTTTTTATGATATCTGAGCATGATCTGCATGTGTACGAAAACCATAATTATTACTATTATTATACAGTATGTCTCTACTGCAGAAATACATTTCCAGTTAAAACCTACAATGGTTGAGTGTACTAGACGTCCAGTTTGTTATATAGGTTTATTAACTTGGTGGCATCATGAATCAAAGCTACATCACTTACAATAATTGGTGACTAGTACAAAAGGGTACAAAATATAACAATTATAATATATTTCAATTCTGGAAATGCCATGATAATGGTCACAGAAAGATGTTAAAACACTTTAGTATTGTACTGCAAAAATTTCTTAACAATTACCTGGAGCCTACTGTTTAACATATTATAGTAACATATTAAAAAAACTATTAGTGTACTCCTACTCATTGGATATTTACTTGATTTTTAAATATTGAAATTTTCTCTAACTCAATCAATTTAGGAAATGCTAAAGTATATATAATACATGTAACATGTCCAGCAGCACCATAAGTCTCATCATATTCTGATAGTATTGCACAATAACCTTACATATTAAGTTGAAAGTTGGCTAAAGATGAGACAAGCTTATTTAACTACAGTACAGTAGAAGAAAGATTAGCATATGACCACAGAAAGCTTTTCAGAAACTGTAACTTAATTTATTCTGCAGTCATATTTATAAATTAACTGTAAAACTACTGTAGTCTTTTGTTTATGATTTGCAAGCCCTCTGCCAAGTGTAGGTATATTCACAATGTACAGTAATTTGATTTGAGGCTGGCTTATATTTTATTAAAGAGGGGCATGGTCTATCCATCTATCTATAGCTCTGACGTCTCGTTCCCTCCGGGACCTCCCCCCAAGGGGATGGCTACGATAGAAGTGTCTCCAATTCTCCCTGTTCCAACACTCCCTCCTTACTTGGTCAAGCCCTACTTTTCCCCTTTTACTCTGCCCCTTACATTTCTCTCCCTTACACACTCTTCCACTCTGTTCTGCCATCTACCTGGAGGTCTGCCTCTTGCACTAGGTTCCACAACTTCACTTCCACCAAGTAAGAGAAGTATTGCTTGCGGTAACGTGGGGAGTACTTTAAGGGTTATGGCGTCTCTTCGGCCCCAGCTAATCCTTTTCAGTTCAACTATCCCTCCGTTCCTTTTCTTTCCTTCGTACTTGCTGTCCTACCTCTCTATCACCCCTTTCCACTGGTGGGGGCTGGTTCTATCCAGAAATGAGGAATTTGGCATCCTCTACCACACCCTGGCCTGTTCTGTCTGTCTCTTATAATTTCTCATTCCTTCTAGGTAGCTGATGATATCACCCCATTGGGTGGTACAACAAGAAAGATTACAGACAGTGGTAATGTTGGCTTGGAGGTATATATCTGTGAACTAACAGTCCCCTCGTCTGTTGCCTTCGAAGAAACAGATCTCACTCTCACCCTGACTCCCATTTGGGGGTCCGAGCATCTGTACGGCTTCGGTCAATCAGATTCGGGACTGCTCGGCCAGACAGTCTGGGGAACTACAACAACAACTTCACTTCCATACACCTCTACAAACTCCACACCTTGAAACTCCACATTTCACCAGTTATCCCATCCCTTTCCCATCTTTCCTATTGCTTTCCTAACCTCTTCCCTTCCTAAGGGGCATGGTGTTGGTGTTTATATGTGTTAGCATTACCACTTGGTCTGATGGACTTGATTTGATACTCAATGCATGCAGTCTTGCAAACCTTGTGGACTGTAGTGTCGGGCTGTTGGCTCAATAAACTAAATGGTCTATATGGCCTAAATTTATAGAATGCTGTTCTACCATAATATATGTTCAGTATTAATGAAAATCTATACTACATTGCCCTGCACTGTTTTATACATTCTTAATTCATCTACTGTACTGTGTTATTAAAATACAGTACTGTACCCTATCATAATTTCCATAATCATATATAAATATTTTATAAGATGACCAGGTAATGGAAATTCTATTTTTCACAACATTATTGTTTTCACTTGTGTCTAG
Source organism: Petrolisthes manimaculis (assembly GCA_034508575.1). Taxonomy (NCBI): domain Eukaryota; kingdom Metazoa; phylum Arthropoda; class Malacostraca; order Decapoda; family Porcellanidae; genus Petrolisthes; species Petrolisthes manimaculis. The sequence goes on from JAWZYT010000740.1 coordinate 111,716, forward strand.
GTTTTACTGTGTCAGAAGCTTCTTTTCTTTGAACAGGCCTGAAAATCCCTGTGGGTTGCACCAAAAGGAAACAGACCTATTATAGCAAACAAACACATGGAACAATGAACAAAGTATAAAAAAAGAGGTACTGTAAGTACAGACACTGCAATAACACATGAAAGAAGAAATATAAATGAGATTGCAGACATACTGTAAACTGTCACATATGGTCACAGAATGGTAGGATACAAAAAGGAAAATATACACCTGAGGGAAGAAAGTAATGTGGGTTATTAATTTTATCTCTCATGGCTACTATTCAACCCATGCAACTTCCAGCATTATTTCTATCCTTAAAGGTCTGTCCACATGATCCAACTGTGCCCAGCAGGCAAAGATTATTACCAAAATGCAATCCAACACATTTGGTTGGTGGGCACGGTAGTAGTCTGCCTCAAATCTAATTCTGTTTATCAACATTCAGTACAGTTCTCTTCCATTTTAGTAAAAAGGACCAACCAGAATATCTAATACATGACTTTAATTCTTATTCATTGTATAATGAACCACAGTGACAGTTGGTCACTTTATACAATGGGTGTCAGTCCGAGATATTCTTTCCTCTTTATAGTTACAGCCACACAACATTTCACTCCTTTATACCTTGCCACATCTCTGCTTTCCTGTATACAGTATAGGTATATTTCCTCACTACTATAACTAATACCATGATTGACAACATTCTCTTGGCTCTGCACTTGAAATTACAGTACAGTACAGTACATCACTTAGGTTATTACTGCATGTTCATGTTCTGTATAGTGTAATATTCTCTCTACAGTGCATTCAAATGTTACAAAATCATTTTCAAAATAACTTTCATCTCTGCTAAGGCAACAATGATAGCATCCATAGACCATACTACTCTAATCAGAGGTGTAGGAGGTTGGACTTCAAAAGAGAAGTCCTTGGAATAAATGGCAAAAATATCTCCTTACAATGAATAATGAACACCTGTCAGGAGGGAAGTGACAATTCTGTTAGTGGTAACCAAGAACAGTACTGTGCCGAGAATACAGTCATCAGCCAGTATCCAAGAGAGTAGCCTCCCTTTGTCTTACCCACACACACTGTTCATCATTCAAATTATTTATACATTATTTCTTCTTTATGTTTTATATCACTTTGTAGGATTGAAATTACAACCAATACCTTAAGATGAAAGACAGTGGAGAGCGAAATGAGGAAAGAGGAAGGAGGGAGGAGGGTGGTGGTAGTGACAAGTAGTGTTTATTTCCAATATTTTCCCAACTGTACTTTATCTTGGGAGAGGAGTGTGTGTGTGTGTGTGTGTGTGTATTAAGTTGCTACTTTCCTGACCATATAGTACCTCCACAATATTTCTCCTTTATCTTATTTTCTACATCACACAATATGGTTATACAAATTAATTTAATGCCAATAACTTACTTTAAGAGAATAAGTCAAACTCGGGACCCCATGATAATTGAAATTCCCACATTATGGTATAAGTAAGTTAGGAAAACACAATGTTTTATTATTATTGTTGTTTTTAAAATTTATTATTTCTAGAATGTTCTTTTATATTTTATATCCTTGGGGCATCTGGGGGAGGGGGGAGGGGGATTCAGATATCCAGAATCACTAACAATCTGATAATTATGATGCACACTGCATTCCGGATATCAGGGCTTTTACTGTACAGTGATTTTTACACTCTGTTACTAATATTTTGAGTTGTAACAGAAAAGTATGTATTGTACAGTACTCAAGACACTTTTCATACCTTAAACAAATGTTCTAAAACTGGAGCAATTGTAATTACAATATACTCATATAATGTACATTCCTGATATGCTGAAGTTCATGTATTCATGCCATAGCACCGTTGATAAAATGTTGCAAAATAGTGTACTTGTTACTCTATTCATTTGTGGATTTTATGAAAAAAAAAAAAGTAATTCAGTACAATAAACTGAAGCCATTAAAATACCTGTGACTCTTGCATGGACTGGATTATTAAAATGTTTGTTTGCCTCAACATGAATGACTTTGATCAGATTTCTTATGAAATTTTTTGATTTATTTTATATTGAAGTGATGATTCAGTTTTTAAGACAAAATTAAGGTTAAAGAATATATATATGTGATTTTAGTCTACATATTCAACTACTCATCATAGATAAGGAATTTCTAATAACTGATAACTTTAACCAGGGAACCCTCGGGGCTGCTCGGCCAGACAGCTTGAGGAACTTCAACAACAACCACCATGGAACCCTCAGCAATCACACTTTGCAACTCGTAATGCTTTCATTCATTCTGTTAAAAATATATTTTACTGAACCTTATAATTTCTATTTTGATAATATGGCTTGAAATAATGAGCTTATAACCAGTTTTTGTGACAGTAACACGGTGTGCAAACACAAATGTACAGTACGAATGGGAGGTGGGTCTTTCCCAGTGTTATGAGTGGAAATATAACTTAGATTATGGTTTTATTGAAAAGCCCATATTGTCAATAAAGGTTCTACCTTTGGTCATTGAATGGTCATTACACAGTACAGTACTTACTATCTTCAGACAACCCAAAGCACCTGAGGACCATCACCTAATTCAGACCAACATACCAACATTGATGGTCTGATAATGTAATCAACACCAGTCTCATAATCTATGCATATGAGATCCATCCCCATGTAGGTGTTGTACTGTCTGCAGCTTGTAACTGTTATCAACTTGCAAGGTAACACATTTACTGAGTGTTTTGCTACAGTTACTTTCAGTTAAAAGTTTGTCTGAGCCAATTGAAGATCTAAAATGAGGGCCTATGCTTCAAGAAGCATTAATGAAATGAAGTCATTGCTGTAAGGGCTATACTTCAATGAGTAATAATATTTACAATCTGTCTATGATTTCTAATTTAGTTTCCATGATTTCAAGCAAAATAATAACAATCTCTAGATGAGCAGTTTTTCTATCCTAATACCTGTACATGTGAGGCTGCAAGGTGGCTTTGTAAACTGTCCAACCATTGCTCGTGACTGTCATAAGAGAAAAAAAATAAGAGTTACTGCCTTGTATGTTTCTGCCTCTTTGGCAATGACTAAGATTTATAAAAATCAAGGTCATGTAGTCATGCAAACATTTCATCCAGATACAGATCATTCGGACAAATATGTGACCATCATCCAGAATTAAATACAATACAGTAATTTGTCCAAATTATTCAATTACCAGTATAGTTATAACTTCCTATGAAAGGATGCTATTTCCATGATAGTGAGTAGTTGCTCTTGGAAATAAGAAAAGTATCCAGTTGACATAGATATAAGTTAAGTTACATGTAAAATGGAAAGCCTATAAACAAGCACAACTATTGCACACATACAAACATTTCTTTTGTGTAAACAGTACACAGAAAGTAATGTAATATGTACCCATCTATAAATCAAAACTATCAGTCAAACATAATCTCAAATGGTCACTGAGTTTGTGAAGGTGACTGGACTCTACTTACTCCCTACAGTTCTCTACTACAGTATTCACTATACTGTAGTAGTGGATATTAAGGGGATAGTATACTTATGGTATATTAGAGAGTGTCTTCATTCCTCCAAAGCACTGCTATATCAAGAAATAGGACCAGCTTAACCAATAAAATGGTGGCCTGCTGTTTGGAATAATTTAGAACTGTAGAGGAATCAGTTGCTCCAGATTTACCAACACTGTACCACTCCCTTAATGTGAGCAGATTTTCGAGAATAAAAAACAACAACACTCACATTATATACAGAAACTTTTTAAAATTAATGTTTAAATACAATATTTGATATTATCATTTTGTTACAATTGTGATAGATTTTCATGTGGCAGGAATCAAGATGCAGTAAAACTTCAAAATAAAAGGCTTAATTATTTCAGTATTGTGACTCAGATTCCTTGAAGTGCAACCATATTCCTGTTCTAAAATCTCTATTACATCATTAAACTTATATATCATAATAAAGTCAGCTGTGTTACCAGGAGTTACCTTCATATCTTTATAAATGTAAGAATTATTACTACAGTTTTCAGTCATGATACAAATATGCCTCATTCAGAACAGTTAAGCCACAAAACATAAGGTATTTATGATTCTCCAACATTTGTCAACTAGCAGTGCCTCACTCTACAAAAGTCATATCATCCCAACATTTACTCCCTCTCTTTCAGTCAGTCACTGTGACTTGGACCTTAATCGGTTTTAAATTCTGTGACAAATTTGTAATACTTCCTCTAAGAATGTTTATGCAGAATCTGTAGAGTATACCTTTTACAAAATGCCAAATCTCTCTATACAGAATATTATTACTGTAGTTATGACCTTCACCTAATTTCTCATAAATTTGCTGGTAACAGGTCGATTCATTTGTGGTGTTAATATGATGAGATTTGGCATGATACAGTTTTCCTGGGAGACCAACGACAACAAATCATTAGAAGGTATATTTTAGGAGATTGCTGTTACATCACTCATAGGTACCTAAGCCTTCAGTCCCTTCCGTGTCAAGAAACAGGTCATTTAATAAGATATTTTTGAGGGTAAATTGGAGGGCTACTGATTCCTCCATATTATGCCATGAAACAGATCTCTTATTAAAGTAACATTAAGGTAGTTTGTTTCCTGCCATAGTTCAGGGGAATCACAGACCTTTCAATTCACTAACAAGAAATCTTCCCTTAACACTCATTTATGGTAGGTCTGGCAAGTCAAGACAATGATATTCTAGTACCAGACAACCAACACCAGATGGTACTAAAGAGGGTGTCACACTTGCTGTACAAACAAGGATTGGATAGCATTGGCAAAACAAGGTTCAGGAGTGGATTAAGGTGGAGCTATCACACTCATGCTCTGTGTACAGAAGACAATCTCACGCTTATATTGTAAACAGTAGAATGTTGACATTGTATTTTCTGTACTTAAGTGTTTATTTTGTTGCAGTTCAAAAATATTTATATTACAAAATTATTTTCTGGTAATTCTTTTACAATTAAATAATTGATTTTAATAAATTACTTATTGACTTTTTCTGCATATTAAGACCTGTCTTAGATAGAAATACATTCCATTTTTGGCCTGTGAATACCACCACCGTTCCTCGTTCACAGAACATTTGTTCCACCAGTCCCATGAAAACCTTGTTTGAAGTGCTAGAGCGTGATACAGTACCCCATTACGTCACAGAGACAAAATATCTAAGAAATTTACACAGGGAATGCAATGCTTCTGATATGGATTTGATACTATGGAGAATGGTAATAATTCAGGCTCTAGCACTCTCTCATTTATCCATCCATTTGTCTGTAAATCCTATACAGTATGCTCTAGTCAGATGAGGCCGTGGTATGAAGTTATTGAAAGAGAGAGCACAGTAACAATTTGATAATGGATACAAGCAGTGAAGATGACCAAGATATAGAAAGAATCCCAAGTATAATACAGACCCATCATACCTGTGTTGTGCCATTGTCTACACACCAACAACCTTTGAAAGCAACAAGCAAGGGACTCTTACTACATTTCTACATACAATAAGGCAGTTGAACGGTAACAGGAAAATTTAATTATGTTTATTTTAGTTATTAAATTATGTATCACATGAACTACAGGACTATAAATATGTAGGTTACTCCTCTTTTCAGCCTCTGTTTTAATTTGTCTATCATTTTGAAGTTTTACTGCTTTGGAATAAGCATGAGCAATTGCCAGGTTTAAAGGAATCATTATACTGTAATGGGCAAATTGGAGGGCTACTGATTCCTCCTAAGTGTGCCAGTAAAACACACTACCTCACTATATGAGTAAAAGTTCTGTTTTATTGCATGTTTTGGAGGAATCAGTAGCCCTTGAATTTACTCAAAATATATTATGACCCCCTTAAGGTACTATTACAAGAAGTAAAATTTTATGCTAATTACCGAGTGCTCTAATTTATTTTCAATAACATGGACTAGCATCGCCAAGGCAAGCATGTAAGCTTTGTTAGAAAAAAAATATAAGACTAATAATCATAAAATATAATAAATATAATAAATAGAAGAAACAGGTGACAAATGTACAATAAGCTTCCACATGAGATGGGATGAAGAAGGTAGGAAAATACATAGAACCCAATCTCATCCACAAAATTATTTAAGTACTACAATATAAAAGAGGGAATCCTGTACCTCAATGATACCTACAACCATTACACACTCTTACTTAAAGACGAGTTTCACACCTACCATTCCCCGATTCATTTATACAAAGCTACTATACAAATAAAATATGGAATAACTTAACTGAATAAACCCTTACTACAGTATAACTTTCATCAGCACTTCTACAGTACATACAGTATTTTCAATACCATCAACAGCAACCTAAAATTTATGTAACAATATAACATCAGTCATCTTTGGTTTTCCTGTGAATAAACTTGTCAAAGAGAAACTGAGGATTGAATAATCTGGACTCTGAGGGACTGAGTTTGGTTTCAATGGCTCGGACTTGACTCCAGTGTTCTCGTCGTCGCTCCACGTCATGTGAGTCAACTCTGTAAACATTAAGCTAGTTATTACAGGTAATAAACACTTCACATTATAACAGTACAAATATATATATACAATAGGACTTCAAAACATAAGATTATTAAATTGAGCACTATTCTTTTAACAGAGGCTCAGAAATTAAGCCTGGGAAAACATACAGTGGTCTTCAATGAGGGTTTGAGTGTAAAATGAAGTGGTGGATACAAGTATTTATTCATTATGTATTGAAGGTCTACTGGATAACACAACACTAACTTTGATGGTCAGTTCAGCAATGGCAAAATACAAGGTGTGTCAAGATATGGCCTGGCAAGCAAATTAAACCATATATATTGGAAGTGAAATTAATGTACTGTACTTCAGATATAGAACTCTTCTAGTCATTTTTGGATTATTATTATGGGCAGGAGGGGAACTTGAAGGAGCTCTGAGGGGTTGGTCATATATTTAGAGGGAATTCAAACAACACAACAAAACAGATGCCTTATTTGTGTACTATGGTACTCTGTTTCCTGGCATAGTTTTACAGGAAGCAGTAGCCCTCCATTTCACCCAAAGTATATGACCCTGTTAAACCTCGGCTGAAATACATGAGGAACTTTGTCCAGTACATTTGAGATTTTTTTTTAAATGTTTAAAAAAATCAATATAATTATGCAGCCTCTTAAAAAGACAAACAAAACACTAGCATAAAAGCTTATTCCTACTCATATAGTGATTAAAGAATAAAAGTGAATTATAACCTTTTGCATGATGACATGTCAAACTTTATATGAAACATGTGTCAATTTGAGGTCACTTGTGATATAAAACAAATATAGTTACTTACTTGAAAGTATGTGGGTCAATGAAGAAATTCCAAACTGTCCACAAGACTAGCAAAATAAATATACCCATCCACAGAGTGACTACATAGCTGAAAGAAAAGGATATATGAAACAAAAATTGGAAATAATATGGTTTCATAGAAATTATCATATGTATGAATAAATTAGTTCAGCACATAACTTTTGGATGAGTGAGGTTTTTTAAGTGCAAGAATATTGTTTGGTGCAAATTTTAGAGAAAATCAATGAATTATAGGTTGTTGTTCAAATGCTAATCTTTCCTGTGAGTTCTAATGTAGCAAGAGAAGTTATTTATGAAAGAAATGGATTGGTAAAATGAAGGCTTCATTATGCAAAGATGGAATGTCAGAAATAGAAATGCTGGAAACTCATCTGAGGGATAAGTTCCCGGAGGGTAAGAGGCATCACAGTACTAGATAAATAGCCAAATATGGGAACAATTATAGCTATACAAACAGGTTGCACAGAATTACAGCTATAAAATATTTAAAATATGTGAAAACTCAAAACAAATGCTTCAACACACAGCCAAACTTGATCAATACTGTACCTTGGGAATGGAATTGTGACAGTTTCCCAGCCAAACTTGATAACAATAAGTAACTCGGTACACACAATGGCCAGGAAAAGCCACGACTGACGTCCAAACTTCATACAGTCCCTGAAATAATTAGAGGTATATATAACATTAAATAATATGTCAGCACATTTCATGAATATATTAACACTATAATACTGGAATATACTCCTCCCTAACAAACAATTCCCAATAAAGTGATCATGGCCGGCTTATCAAGTTTCCTACTGGACTAACTGTTTCATGGTGTATCAGTTTCCTACTTGACTAACTGTTTCATGGTGTATCAGTTTCATATTTGGCTAACTGTTTCATATTTGGTTAACTGTTTCATATTTGGCTAACTGTTTCATATTTGGTTAACTGTTTCATATTTGGCTAACTGTTTCATATTTGGTTAACTGTTTCATGGTGTATCAGTTTCACACGTGGTTAACTGTGCTGTATCGTCCTCCCTGTCTAACAACACTCACGGGTCATCAAGAAACTGGAACACCTCCCTCAAGGCCACGGCGCCCCACGGCAATATTAGGACCAGACGCACCAGGTTTGCCCAGTGGCCCGGCTCAACCCACAAAACAAACTTCAGGTAGAAAGTGTTGAGTTCTGCCAACAAAAACTGAAAGGAGAGGAAAAAAGGTAGTGTTGCCATGTTAGTCCCTGTAAATGTCTGACTCCTCATTATGTTTGATGGACTAGCTAGCTGCCTTCCATCTACTGTATTTGTGTCAGTGATATGTTATGTCTGTTGATTAGATTAATGTCTCATGTTTGTCTAGTATTCTAAGTATTTATAATAGTATATTTTCACAGCCATGCAGAAGCTCCAAAAATAATATCCACATAGTTAACATGAATCATACCTTGTAGGATACATGCTGGAGTGATTAACGTGGCAATGGAGGACACAGTACAGTAGGCTATTACTGACATTTGTAATTTCACTTTTTAATTAAATCTCAAAAACTTCATAAAAAAAAATATATACATGTGAAATAGCATTTACATTCCAAGTTTAGAAGATTCACTAAATTTCTCACAATCACCAGGGAAGAAATCCTGAATATATAAAGGCTTCAATATTAGCTGAACACACCTAAAGATATCTAGCAACTACTGTACAATCTTTCTGATAACTGGATAGGATTATACAAAGGAAATAGACTCCTGCAAGCCACTAAATTCAAGATACTGGTAATATAATACATAAGAAATATAAAACTTGCAGGCCCCTGAACTCATAACAATGTGACTTGAGACTACACCAACAACAACACAAATAAGAAGTGAGGATAAACCCTAAGAACAACAGTGAAACTGACCCTAAGACTTACTATGGCAATAATTCCAAGCATGGAGAACCAACGGCCGAGAGAGGACAAGGGTTTCCAGTCATAGTCGACCCAAACATAAGGACCAAACTGTCCTAAGATGCGGCGTAGCTTGCCTCTGTGGAAACACAAGGAAGAAGTCTTAGAGCCTGATTTACATTATAGTACTTGTTCTCTAATGACCCATTACATCTTTATATTAATGTGTGTACCCAAATGTATGTGTGCACAAGTTCAGTTAGTAGCACAAAGTTTACAAGTACAGTATCATTACCATAAAAACAAGCCTCCATCCTCTTCTGGTGGGGAAGGATAAAAAATGTGAAGGTCAGGAAGGAGATGATCAACTGATTGTTCTTAGTTGATGATTTATGCAGCCTTATAGTATCCATTGTAGGACTACAGGCTATATGCTAAAAAGCAATGAGTTATGGCCTACTCCAAGGTTATCTCATTTATATAATTCCTAAAATCCCTGAATAGGGGACTAAGGTAGGATGACACCTTTTTAACCTTTTTTTTAATATAAATTAAAAAAGTAGTAGATTTCTACATTTTCTCCTCAAAGCAGATTTTTTCACGGTAAACGCTTGATAAAAATCAAAAGGAGTCAAACAACATTTGCAGGAGCACAAAGCAAATATTTCATTACTCAGTACTGTATCAGAAGTTCCACTGCTTTAGAAAAATGATAAAATACAGTACAGTACTACTATTTATATATTCCCAGCATGATATCCAAATTAAGAAACATTAAGATTATCAGTGTAAAGTATATTAAAGGGAATAAGATGTCAGTGAACAGGCATCTACTCATTCTTCCAAACAGTACCAAGAAATAGACTACAGTACATTACCTTAGTAAAGGAAGCATGCTTTGTGGCAGAATTTGGAGGAATTAGTAGCTTACACTTCACTGCCAACAACAAACACCAGTAACAGTTGCTGAACATATACCTTTAGCTACATTTGTACTAGATATCAAACAAACCTTGGATCATAATTATGTAATAACATTTGTGGTGGATGTTGACAATGGTATGGTACAGGTTTAATAACTTTGTAGTGTGTCTATGGTACTAGTTCAATAGCTCTGTAGTGTATCTATGGTACTGGTTCAATAGCTTTGTAGTGTGTCTAAGGAATCATCGTACTGGTACCATGCCATCTTCAACACCATGAATGTTCTTGCATATGGACCCATGTCATACTATAGGTATAACTTTCTAGTATTATTATCATTAATAATACAGTTGCAGTAATACTGTTTTGTACTACCATTTGTGAGAAGAGGTTAAATAGTAAGAGGAAATGTAGGGAACTATATACTGTATGCTCAACATTTCTAATAAGATTTCCAATGCAAGTAAATACTCCACAAACACTCTTCCTTACTCAAGTGTCTACCTGAGGCTACACAAAAACATCAGTGTGTCACAGCTCTAATCACTCCATAATTATTACACGCATGAATGGTCTCCAGTGTAATATACAGTACTGTATATATTATTAGTCCATTTTTAGCCATCTGCACCATTTAAAAAGTAACCTATTTGTATGGGGTTGACAAATCTTTCCTGTAAGTCAATGAAATTTGATGAATGTTTCTTCTTTACTGTACCTGTAAGAAGGAATGTTCCAGAGCCCCCTCCAGTGGTAAGTCTTCATGGAGAAATATTTTAGGGACTGAAGCCCACAGTAGATACCCAGACCATTACACACTAGGGCATCCATTATCCACTAGAAAATACAAAAAAACCCATAATCGGAAAACTGCTAAAACTGAGCATTGAAACTCTGTAAAATACTACATAAAAAAATAAGGTTAAGAAGAGTAAGAATTGATAACTAACTACTTCATAAGAAACCAACATTTTATTTTTTATAAACAGAATACAGATCTATATTTCAATTCCACAGGAAAAACATCATGCAAACTAGTGCAACAGGTTAATTAAAAATATTGTTTATAGCAGACAGTGTGACTAAAAAGGAAAGGGTATTATTCTGGTAGTTTGTTCCTGAAGGTATTCAAGACATAAGTGTTCCCTGGTGTGTCTCATTAGAAATGGACACTAAGTTACAATTTTTGAAAGTAAAGGTACAGTGGGTTACTTCTCTCTCTGCTATACATTTGATTTTCAACTCATTTAACTTTTTAACTGTTGTGAATCAGACAGACTTTCATGGGACACTTTTGTTTGAGAATATCTTCAACAACTATTTCCTAAAGCTATATCCCCTTTGCTAATGGGTAATGTTCATACTAACAGCAAAATTTAGCATATTAAATTTTTTTATAACAACAATATAACACGGTGGAAAATGAAGAGGATTCAGAGGAGTTCTCAAGCTGTAAAACATGTTCTATGAAGAAAAATCTTCATATAACAGCATAGTTGCTTAGTACAGTACTTGTACACTAACAAATGAACAATCATATTTATAAATTACTGTAATTCAGTACAGTACTTGTACTACAGGCATAGTACAATGGACTGGCACTAAACTCATGCAGACTATATAATCCTGTACACTACTAAAAGAAAAATATTACAGTAAGCAGTAGGATGCATTATTCATGTGTACAGTGCAGTTCAGTACTAAGTAAGGAATAGTAATTAAATCTACAATTAAACTATAAAAACTCTGAAAATGTAGTGTAAAACACAACAGAATGAAAATATATATGTGTAACTGGATAGATCAAATAATAGTTTCAACGGAAGTTATAATTTAAAAAGAAAACTCTTGGTAATGGTGTCATGTAAGACAATCTTTACTAATGGGATTCATAATACCTTACTGCATTGGTTTTAAAACCAATACAAAAGTTCTGTGAATACTATGAGTGAAAACCTTTAGCCAAAGTTGAAGAGAAGAAAAGAAAGATAAAGTAAATAAATAAATAAGTAAAATATAAATCAGTAATATTTTACTGATTAAATTATCTGCTACTCACGTAAAAAACCTTGAGATCTTTGGAGTTACTTGAAAAATATGGTTCTAGTTACACTACAGTACAGTACAGTACTACAATAAGTGACAATTAACTTTCTATTCAGAGAAAAATAATGACAAGTTGGCATCAGACTACAAGAAAGACAAAAATATATATGGAGTTGGCTAATCAACATGCAAAACTGAGCCAGGTTTTCAAATGTTTACAGTTACAGAGCATTAGAGTAAGGGTTAAAGTCATAGTTATGCTGTAAGGGTGGTCAAGACTAGTGATATGTTACCATCACTTCTTAGGGCATCTGTACACTCAATTAAAAGAAGGTATTTATTCACATGTTATAAAGTAGTTGGCAAGGATTTGGTTTTATCCTCCAGAAAAATAGTCATGCAGTTCACTCAAAAGTACACTGGGTCCCAAATGACAGATAATTTTTTATAGTACGGATGGCCACAGGAATTCTTACATAGGCTATATGGAAGGAGATGTCATTATTCTGGAAGTACAACAATGAATGGTCTATCAAGTGACTGGGTGATTGCCAAGTAATAAATCTAATATTAATTTATTGTATTGCAGTTTTGTAGTCTTACATTTTCTCTATGTTGTAAACCCTAAAAAAGAACATGTGTACAAATTCTTGTGGCCAATAGGACATCACTTCTAAAACGAATTACTGTACCATAAACCCTACAGGAACATGCATTTTTTAATGAATGAGGTTTGAATATAAAATGACAAGAGTATTATACAGTTTCATGCAATATTGTTCCATAAATTAAAAACATTGGCTGGAAAGCATAAAATATCACTGCATGCAATCAAAAACTTACCTGGTTTTATTTAGTCAAATGAAGATACTGTACTGTAACTCAGTCATATTTGACAGCAGACATCCATAGCTATATTAATCAATGCTCCATTTTTTTCAATGAGTTAGTCACATAATGGTCAAACACATGCATCAAACCTAAAATGATCATGGACTTCTACGATCAGTCACAGAAAATATGACTGGTATAATATACAACACATTGTATGGCTGAATTGTATTCAAGTTATGTAACAGAACAACAGAGGCAGACTTGGTTTATTGTTACATTTCTTTCTATCTCCTACAAGTGTGGTATCAAGCCAAACCAAATTAAACAATACAAGCAATCATACAAGTAACCAGTTACTGTATATAATTAATCAAAAGTATTTTCTTTACAACAACACAAATTACTGTACTGTACACTGTATTTACTCTCATCTCTCTCTTATCATTATTACACAGAACATTGCTCTTCTGAACTCTCTCAATGTATGCTTCCTCCCCACTGAAGAACATGCAACACTTATCAAGTTGCTCAGTCTCACTCCTTCTCTGTCCAATTCCCTAATGCACTACTGTACTTAACTGGTAATCTCTGTCTTTCATGTACACATCTGGTAAACTCTGGAACACTACCTCACTCTATCTTTCCCCTTTACTATGACTTCTCCTCCGTCAAATATAGCTGGACATGATTTTAAACCTCTTGCACAGTTTTATCTCGCAGGACATTATGTGAGTTTCTAGTCTTATTCCTCACCATCCTCAATATAAAACAAAAAAACTGAGAAATTTAATAATTACCTGGATATCAGAATATCCAATATTACAAAGTTATATGGTAAAAGGAATTATGAGAATTATATAAATGCAATTATAACAGTTAAATGCCATAACTAATTCTAATATGAAAGAAAATAAGACCGTAAACACTATATTTTAAATTCTTTACAGGTACTGTACATTATACTGTACATATGCAGGACAGTATGATATACAGTACATCAATGATTACTAAATCACTGCCAAGTGATATATAAGTAGACAAATAATAAGGGGTTATTCATATACATCTTACTATTATTTTTACCATACTGCTTTGTGCCAGTGATTTGATGAAGAGAACTTAATTTCTAATTAAATCAGCAGCTCTATGAACTCTTCATCTCTGCACACATATTTCTGTATGTGTAGTTGACTACATGTATGTATGCATCCATATACACATGCAAGGGCACATGCACATACTTACACAAACCGTAGCATTTCTACTATAGCAGTGTTATACTGTATATTGATAGAGTATAAGTTAACAAACCAACTACTGTACAGTAGAAGCAGAATAATCATAAGCAGGATTCACAGCAACAATCATTGTACAGGTAAAGCAGGATCAAGAGGATACAGTACAGTACAGTACAGTACTGTAAAAAAATAAGTAATTAAGCAGACATTAACTTACATGATCCCACCAGCACTCAGAGAAGTTGGGCAACTGATGTTCCAAAGTGTACTCCAGGATCTCAAACATAACAGAGATGACCCAACAAAGCCACCAATCCCGTAACAACAGTGTCTTCAGCCACCACCCAAAGAAATGTAATGGCACAAACAGGTCAAGTTTGTCCTGAAAGTACAGGTTAAATAAATACAATTGTCACACTTACACATCTGGTGAAAGTTAATTAATTCAGGTTGCTTACCCTTAGAGCTTGGTACTATTAATTCAAGTACAGTACCATATATTCAAAGAATTCACTGATTTTTACTAATTCTACTACAATAGTGTGGTCCTCATATAGATACATTTACATCACATTAAAGTATTTTAACTACAGTATTATAAATGTAATAAAGGTTAGTAAAAAATTATCACTGACTATTCACTGGAAATATGCTCAAGTATTGTTTTAGGTTATTTCCCATCCTTGCAGTTGGGACAAGTCATGATATGGTAGGTCAAACACACTCTGGTCTCTGTCATCATAAAATGCTTTACAACAATTAATTATCAGTACCATTTTATATGAACATCAGATGACCTTTCTTATTGAAGCCAGAGCTAACACCACTGCTGATTCTTTTGAAACCATATCAATTAAGTAAAATTAATGCTTCATTCTCATCACTGTATTACTAATGGCAGAAAATTTTACGCATCTAAATAATTAACTAGTTGAAATTTTCTTTACAAATGATATCATATAATTATGTTATACACAGTTAATTGGATGACAAGCGAGATATTTTACCACAAAACATACTCATACTCAAATAACTCAAGAATAACACTAAGCTACTTGCACAACTCCTGACATCCACCCATCTGAATCCTCCCTTCCCTGTGAAGACAGAGTCCACCTGGCCAGGCTGCAGTGTGGCCACCAACCACCCAGCCCTTCTGACATATCAAAAGAAGCTGAATAGAGCCATTGTGGATTCATGTTGTGGTCACTTCAATGGTGTGGTGTAGGTATGGGGTATGTATGTGGGGGATGTGGTATGATTTTGCATGGTGTAACATAAATGAGGCATGGTGGGGTCTGCTGTAATCCTATGGGCCATATGCAAAGGATATTCGTTGATGATTGCATGGTACCGGTATGATGACTCCCCAGACACACCACGGGGCCATGGTATCAGTACTATGCGATCGTCAACAGCAATGATATTTCTGCATACAGTTCTGTGGTACAGCAACATGGCACGAATCAGTGTGGTGTAAGAAAGCTAACCTTAATGTTGTGATAAGGGTCATCTGGTGTCTCGTGGTCATACAAGTGGCAGGTCCCTCCGTAGTCTTTCTCTTCCATGGGCTCCCCCAGCTTAGGGTCAATGTGCTTCAACAATTGCCGGGCTCCAGAGGCACTCTGAATGGCAGTGCATAATAAAAACAGCATTGATAAGGTATTTGCAATGTAACAGGCTTGTCTATGTGGCAGGTAATGTACAAAATAATGGAGTGTACAGTATTGTACAAAATAATAGAGTACGTTATTGTACTTGCTATATCAGACAATAGTTTTCTACCACACCTTTGAACCTGTACCAGACCAAAGTGAGATATTATCAGGCCTCAAAAGGTATGGAGGTTCATCCCATTAATAGTACTGTACAGTACAGTAGTACAATATCCCAAGACTGAAAAGAAGCAACTGTATTATCTGTGACTATTAATCAAAGTCATACATAACAATGATTGCAAATACATACGAGTAGGCCTATTTTAGTACTGTAGACCTACAAAAATTCATAAATAACTAGAATACTATAAATACTTAACATACATCTGCCTGTATTTAGTTATTTGACAACAGAAAACGCAGCATAGTATGAGGAAGTTATTCCTATATGGCATCCATTTAGAAAAAGAATATTGTAGAGTATTGTGTTTTGTTCCACACCAAACCAACTCTTTGTGTGTACAAATGAACTACTGTACTTGTTTGGTAGATAATAATAAGGTATTGGAAAAAAAATGATCCTACGAGTTATGTACAGTACGTACAATATATTAACCCTTAAACCGCTGGTGTCAACAATTGTCGATGGATGACATTTTCAGATATTCAAGCCTCCTGGTATACTAGATTGGCTCACAACAGTGGGCGTGTATGGTTAGAAGTACCCACCAGTCACACCAGGTTTGTACAACCAGTGTAGCAATATCTATCAATGTGTGAGGTTGTATTTTCAGCACTCGGCTTTTGCGCTAATTACCATATACAGTATGTACGTAAAAAACGACAGTGATTTACATTATTCCATATTGTTATTTTGAAAAATGTGATTCTGACAAGTTTTATGACAAAAAAAGAGCATGAAAATGTACTTAAAATTGTCAGGAGAGTGTACAAGTGAATTCTGAGGTCATTCTGAGCAGGCTATCCATCCTACAGATGTCCATTTAGTCTTCACAAGTACATCAGGAGACAGCTAAGGGTTTGTACTTCAATATTATGTATCATTTATGTATGTAGGTTTAGTGGTTTACAAGCTATTAGACGCCAAATGTCTGTTAATATTTTGCAAAAATATGTGGACAGCACATAGTTGATGGGCCCAAATATGCCCGCGGTTAGAGGGTTAATACTCTTTAGGTTCAGGGGACGTGCTCCATGCAGATTCTAATAAAATAAAAACACTTTACATTCTGGTACACTCCTCAAAGGAAAAAAATGGCCCAATATCAGCCATTTGGTAGTTTTAGTTCGAATTGGACACCACGTAGAGGACGTGAGGATGCCAGCCAGTTACAAGGATGCCAGCCAGTTACAACAGTGGTAAGCATTGATATATGAGTTCAGACAAGCTTCCTTTCCTCAGTTGTCTATCTGCTCTCACCATGCACAGTCAAGCTCTGCTAACACCTACAGATCATACTTTTGTTGTGTGTACCGACTCACCCGACGTATGCAATTTAAACCACCCAGGCCGTTCCCAAAAGTATTTATACATCAAGAAAATTGCTGTATTTATCAGTATATGTTATTCTGCCATCCTCATCAACCAATGAAAGGCTTTTAGGTATAGATGTCTCCACTAGTAATGAACACAGCATCTGGTGGGTTTGGCAAAAATTGGCACCAATGTGATTGTATACAGGTATTAAAAGTATATGAATGGACAGAACTCACTCCTTTGATAGTATCCACCATATGAATAATATGTAAATATAATTGGACATCTGAAATTGTACGTATTTAGTCACTGGATGCTGTTCTCATTACTAGTAGAGGCAACTTTACAAAACAGGCATCTTCATTCAAAATTACAGTACTACTAATATTTAACACACCTGATAGAGGACAAATATGAGGCCAAGTTCGTACACAATAGATATTATAAAAGTGAACCTCCAGATGGCAGGATGTGGTCGTTTGAAGGGACCGTCAGGGGTGACTGTAACTCCAAGCAGGATGAATGCTGACACACTTGCCACAAGACCCCTGAAACATTCACACATTTGTGATAGAATTTCCAAGAAGGAAATAGAAGCATTGTCGTATTATTCACTGCATTTTCTGTCACATTATTAATGGTGGACCTTAGTACTGTACTATTGCTTTAGCTTATATAAGTACAGTACTCTATTTATTGATGCTTTTAACAGTCAGTCTCTGTGTACAGTACTTATTTAACAGCTACAATGACGCTAATTAAATGATGATGATAGAAGCCTGGAAAAGCATACTTCTGGTTATTATATCCATATTTTACCTCTTAGTGTTGTCGACCATGTCCTCATAAGGGGGGCTGAGTGCCTCATACAGCAGGAAGCAGATCATAAACACCAGTGTGTTCAGGGTGTGTGCCCGCCTGACAAAGAGAAAATATGGTTTTCATATTGTACAGTTTATTCAGTACATTCAACAACACTGGTAAATCATTGAAGACACTCCCAACTCTAAGAACCTCAATTATTTTCTCTGACACCCTATTCAGTATTGTAAACTGTGGTAATCCCAATCTTCTCCTGTCAAAATTGTACTTCCATCTATTTATTGATACTGTAGCTCTGATGCCTCGTACTCTCCCCAAAGAGGTGACCATAGCAAGAGTGTTCAGTTCTCCTCAACTCTGTTCACACACCTGGCTGGTATTTTGCTTCTCATTCCAGGTCTCTCCACCTCACTCTAGTACACTTTCTGTGTAAACTCTCCATCTTGCACTCTTACTAAATGTCCAAACCATCTCAATGTACTTTGCTCGACTTCCTCAATCACCCCATATTCAGCACCAACTGCCTTCTCACTCAGACCACACCTCTCATATATATTCTCATCACTTTCCCCATCCCACCGCATCTAGCCACATGTACGAAGGCTCTAATGTTTGTGAAATCCCTGAATATGTATGCAGGAATTTTCTCTATGTACAGTACAGGGTACGTTTCTTGATAAGAGGTAATGAGGGTGAATAATGGGTGATATTTTATATCCTCTCATATCAATATTTTACCAACGACAATATTCACTACAAGTACAGTACTAAAAACACACCACACAGCGTATAAATGGAAAAAGAAAAATGTGGAACACTTGTGGTAATCTCTTGCTTTTTTTAAGAGTAAGGTTAGAGCTTCATATATTCAAATAGGTTATGCTCACCTTTAAACGGGCACACATCTTTCCTCATCCCATTCCTGTCATTGGTATAATATACTATGCACTAATCTATAAATTTAAACATCATAGTCATTAATTCTTCATCAATATAAACGACCTATCTATAGAAGGGAAGGATTACATTTTTCTCAATTGATTATTAGTTTGCATAAGTTGGTTTCATAATTGCAATAATACCAGTGTAGGCAATGCAATGGAGGTATGTTGCACTACTGGTGGAGGTGGGCATGGCAGTAAGCCTCAAAAATTCATTGACTGTAGAAGGGTCATGCACTGGTGTAATTCTATTGAGGTGAGACGACCAGTTCTTACTCTCTGTTTGACAGTTTCTATCACTATGGATAATTTACAATATACAACTGGACAACATTAGTTACATTATGATTCACATGATATAAAACTGAATCAAAACTTATAGTCTCAGCAAGTAAAAATGATTGGCTGTGACTAGACAATTAAACTCAAATACTGTACTGTAGTTCCAATAACAGTAGTTGGCATAGCAGTTTCTTCATACTTTATTTCTTGAAAATTTAATATAGTCTGACGAGGCCTGGTTATCAGAAAGCTTTTAAGTTTGTAGATTTATACACAGGTTCTTCGAGTTGAAGGAAGCTGTAAATATCAATATACCACATGGTGTGTAGCCTATACATTTGGTTAAACTATAAACTTTACAAGCCAAGCACAGTATGACTAGGCCTATTCCAATTATTTAAAATTTACAAAATCACAGCAATACTCCTAAAAAAAAGGGGAATAAAACTGAACATATTTATGATGACCATATATATACAGTATATATATATATATATATATATATATATATATATATATATATATATATATATATATATATATATATATATATATATACTGTATATAATTCTGCATTCCCTTCCCCGCTCTGCCAACACAGCATTCGACTGTAATCTCCCCTGCCCCCCCCCCCCCCTCCCCTCTGACTGTGAACTACAGGGCTTCCTCCCATACGTTCGTCCTCAGCTCAATACAGTGAGTGTGTTGATGACATACCGTACGACCACACTCAACAAACAGACATTACACAACACATATACATAAAAATACACTTCTACACATGCATTCTCATAAACACACACTATTACTCTACAATTACGTCCATTACGAAGTTGATAAGCAGCCCCAACAACCAACACACTTATACGAGTATGTATGTACCCCCGCGGTCAAAAGGTGTGTCCGTATCCCCTGGTGTACGATGAACCAGTCCAAATTGAAAAGTTCGAACAACGGTACCATACAGTATGTGGTGAGAAGAGAGAGGCGCAAGGTGCACCGTTGTTCGAACCTTTCAACAAGTCAGGGAATCGGGACACAAAATTAATTCCCTCAACCAGTGGCCCTATTGATGAACCCATGGCCAAGGTATACATGTATACCTTGGCCAAGAATGAACCCATAACAACGTACAGTGCAAAGCGAAGAATTACTGTACGACAATATATATAATTTTATCAGCAAAACCTGTAAAAAGTAGTTGAGATTAAACTGTATGCCTGATATAAAGTTAGTAGCCTAGTATTAATGTGGTGATGTAGGGTAGGATAAGAGATTCTCCATTTGGACTTCGATCCCAATGACCATCACGTACAGTCGCGAACCAAAGTTCCGTACCCCCCTTGGCTGACAGAAAGGCGAAGACAGTATTAAATATATGTTGAACGATCGGACAAACTGGTGAATCAGTGTACAAAAAAAAATAAAAAAAAAAATAAAAAAAAAGTCTACAATAACTTTAACATGTACAGTCGGCGGCAAAAGTCCCGTCGCCTCACTTGCTTCACCGAGGCACGCAGTATTCATGGACTCGAGAAATACGCATGCTTTCTACACTCAATAATTTCGAGTCTATTATGAACATCGTGTGTCTCGGTGCAGCAAGTGAGGCGACTACAGGACTTTTGCCGCCGACTGCTGTACTGTATATTTCCACTGTGATAGGTGGCTGTACCATGACAATCAGACACTGGGTAAGCACGTGTATCATTCATTCATTCATCACGGTATCCTCCCTCGAGTGTGAAGCAGATAAGAAAGATATAACTGACGATATCATTTGTACCGCTCTGATGATCCTTGTGTGTATTATTAGCCTCATGGATTCTTTAACACAAGCTGATGTTATTTTTAAGGATTTACAACATAGAGAAAATGTAATAAGACTACGTGAAAAGTATACGCGTAATATGATCAAGATGTTGGAAACCTTTTGCCCTATACAGAATTAATCTTTTTTTTTTTTACCAGCCCATACCATGTGACATAAGTCCTTATGTTGCCAAGAACAATGTTTTAAAGGTCTTCAACACTAAAAACTTATATTCCCAGGAAAACGTGTCCTCATGTGGTGTAAGATAATAAAAAATGAAGGTAAAGTATAGTGAAATAATGAAGTACGGTACAACACGCTGTCAGAGAGAGAGAGAGAGCGCAAACGAAGAGTGGATAAGTTGGGAGGAATATTAGTAGGAATTCTTTAAACTATTTTGGAAGTAGGTGAATAATGTGAGGTAGCCTAGGCGGGTAAAGGTGACAACAACAGCAGCAGCAACAGTTAGGGCCATGAAACATAATGATGGCAGAAGTGTTACATATTATATGGTGTTATAAGGACCACAAACACATCAACGGATTCATTTATTATTGACGTATACGATAGCAGCTCCAAGCATTGTGCCGCCCGACAATAAATTCTTGACCAAGGACCCAAGGTCTTTTTCTAAGTCAGTGTTGGTGAGAGAGTAGTGGGTTATTTTCATTTGAAGGACCACTAAATTTGTTGAGTGAATGTCACGTCATTATACAAATCACTCCCTTATATCTTATCCAAGTCCTTACGTAACTTCTATCTTATCGAGTGATGAGCATTACTCTCAAACTTTGTGTCATCACCAAATTTTGCAATTCAACTGAATACCTTAATTCAAAAGTGAAGCACTGATCCTCACCTCTTGCTTTTTGTACAGTGGTGTGTTACGAACTCAGGTCAACTAGGAGTTTATAGGAATAATACATAATAACTTAAAATGTAGCCTCCATAATGGCAATTTCCACTATCTGACTGTGAAACCCAATAATAAATGTTACGTGCTTATTTAAGTATAATATATATATTCATGGGGCAAATATATAATATATATATTTGATCGTGGCTGTACATCAAACTGTTCAATGATCATGATCTCTATAAATTATAAAGCCACCATGCAGAATCATCATACAATTCAATCACTAGTCAAAAAAACCCAGACAAGTTTCGTCGTTCAAGCGTTTACAAACCTTTTTAAGTGGCTGAAATTCGGCTCCATTTTTTGACCTGGTGAAAACGTACCTGCTCCCTCATTTAATTTCCCGGCTTAGTCTAATTGGCAAATGTAATGCAAAGAAAATATACACAAATATTCTACACAACTAGGTTTACTCATCTGCAACTTATAATTACTTGATACATAAAACTTGTACCTAAAGTCATAATAACTAGAAGGGAATCGGTTTATTTTTCCTATGATAAAACAAATACATCCTGACATGCAGCCTTGGCAGTTTCAAGGTCTCCATTTAGTACAGGATCAGGATAAATATATATTCTGTGAACTTTCAGAGCGTGGTCGACACGCATGCAAAATAATAGTTTCCGGTACTTCAGTGAGTTATATTATACAGTAAGTGTTTTGGTGTTGGGTTGCGTGACAAACAAAAGTCTGGTGGTCGCTTCAGTCATACTGGTGATATTAAGGACCCTGTGATCTTGTATAAAAATTAGAGGCTTCTGATTCCTCCTAACCAAGCCACGAAACAAACTCCTTCCATATGGGTGGCGTTTCCTGGCAATGTTTGAATGGCTCCCCAAACCTCCTATTTTCTTACTACATCACAGGGTAAACTACAGAAGGTCTTATAATATACCCATGCAGTTCTTGGCAGCTCCTGATATAGACCCATGCATCCCTTTGAGTACATGTGTCTGTCTAGACTACAGGTATTTATAAAACTAAGGCTGCACAAATACACACACAGACTGCTGCTAAGGGAGTACCAGTAATGTACTGTACAGCCGGCAGCATAAATTCGCGTCCATCTCATCTACTTAATTTTGCTAATATGACCAGATACCGGTAGTTGTATTTTGAACCAGTTTTTATTCCAACAACATACGTCATTTACCATATGAGAACTACATCTGTCATCTCTGCATTAAAATTGTATTACACCATCACTGTAGCTAATACATACACACGTGGAAATGAAGCGAACTTTTGCTGCTGATTGTACATATACTTGTAACTTAAATTACTGCTTTGATAGATATGACTCGACTATAGCCTATATATAGGGATGCTGACACGTGCTAGTAATACGAACACAACTATACATTACACTGTTGGAAATGGAGAAGCTCGGTGCTCACAGGCATCAAATTGTCGGAAGTGGCTGGCGTATGATTTTGGTACAGTATATGAGTCAGCAGGACCAATTATGTGAAAATATGCTATACTGGGTTCTTCGGCAAATTGGGGGAATTATCAGCACGCAAGTATAATATTACACAGGTGTTGAGCAACCGGTTGTATGCAAGTGGTGCAGCGCTTTGGTCCGGGTTTATTTCACCACTTTGGCTATACGGTATTCTTTCACGTTATAGTATTTACATTATTTTAGCAGAAGACTGAACACGTGTGGGGGGATATTATTGCTTAGTAATACATTTTAGAGATATCTATGGCCTTCCAAATAGCCCACAAATTCTACTCCCACTAATAACTAAAACTTTTCTTCAATACTGTAAATAAATACATTAAATAAATCGTTAATACATAAAACTAATGATAAAAAAAGTTTTCAAATTAGAATCATTTACAAAATATGTGAAGATGTTTATTATATAATTGAAATATGCAGGGAATTTACATAATATGAAATTCATGTTGAAGGATATGTATGATATTTGTTATTTAGAATGAAAGATTTAATAGGTGCGCATTCTTCCCTGGATTACCCCTGCCGCAGTATTCCGCCTTGATTAATGAAGTAGAATGATAATAATAATATACAAACAAGTGACAATTTACAGTCACAACATACTGTACCAGCTTTACACTCTATATCTGACTTAAACTGTACATTGTATCTCTATCCTTTATACCTTAATTAATCCTTACCAAGTTACCATAGCTATAAAATAATAATAATACCTCCATGATTATTACACCATATTTTACACTATGGCTTCATCATTTCACTATATTTGACTTTACACTATATTTTACTCTATGTATTAATAATTTTACTATAACTTACACCATGGCTTAATCATTTTACTATAATTTACACTATGGATTAATAATTTCACTATATTTTACACTATGTGGCTTCATCATTACACTATCATTTACACTATGGCTTCATCATTACACTAGAGAGAGAGAGAGAGAGAGAGAGAGAGAGGTAAGGAAGGGAGAGACTACTGCAGTGCCCTTTACAAGAACATTATACAACATACGATAACGACACCCGGTACGATGGCTCAAGACACACAGCTTAAGGGGGTGCGGGAGTAGGGGACAGGCTTGGGGGGACTGGGGGTGGGGGGGTGCGGGAATAGGGGGACAGGATTGGAGGGGGTTTAGGGGTGTGTGGGAGTAGGGGGACAGGCTTGGGGGGAGGTGTTTAGGGGGTTGCGGGAATAGGGGACAGGCTTTCTACCCCCCCCCCCCAAGCCTGTCCTCCAACTCCCTCCCCACAGTCCCCCCCCAAGCCTGTCCCCTATTTCCACACTCCCTTAATGCAGACGTCGTAGCTAATAAAAAAAATGTATCCTTATCACATAGACCATGACTTTTATTTTCTGGCCTCCAAAGTATGCTGGGAAACAGGACCAAAATGAACAAAAATAATGGGGTCCTGTTGCTTGGAATAGTTTGTAGGATTCAGTTGCTCCAGATTTACCAACACAAAACTTCCCCTTTTAATGAACTTTGGCTGTAGGCTAATAATTATGTGCTTACGGTATCTCTTCCCTCCGTTCCTTATTTACCTTCCATCCCTGTTCATTATATCCTTTCCTTCATTTCTTCTATCCCTTCCTTCATTCCTTCCATCCCTGTTCATTCTATCCTTTCCTTCATTCCTTCTATCCCAGTTCATTCTATCCTTTCCTTCATTCCTTCTATCCCTATTCATTCTATCCTTTGCTTAATTTCTTCTATCCCTTCCTTCATTCCTTCTATCCCCATTCATTCTATCCTTTCCTTAATTTTTTCTATCCCTGTTCATTCTATCCTTTCCTTCATTCCTTCTATCCCTTTCTTCATTCCTTCTATCCTAGTTCATTCTATCCTTTCCTTATTTCCTTCATATTTTCTATCCTTGCTCATTCTACCCCATTTTCTTTCATATTTTTCGTTCTTATACTGTACTATACATTCCATCCCTTCCTTCCCCATACTGTATATTCTATTCCACCTTTCCTTTCCTTCCCACCGTCAGCCTCTACATTATACAGTACAGTACATTTTATTTCTCCCTTTTTACCCTTGGTCTCCACTGTACTGTACTGTACGTTTGGCCACAGGGTTTCATACACTGGAATATATACAGCCGTGAAATGGTCAACCAAGTAGTCCTAACGAGGCGATTGAAAAATAACAAACCTAATAATAATGTAATATTGCAGTTACGTATAGTCTTATACATTTACTGTGTTGTAAACCATGGAAACCAACAGCCCATAGTACACACACAAAGCCTGTGAAACATATGGTAAGTGTTGCTTGGTATTGCTAATCAATGAATCGACAACATAATTTCCGAGTGGAGTGAATCACTTTGGCTGACCATGAACCGCCATGCAGGCACGAATGTATGACTACGGTACAACTTCTCAAGCAGGTTAAAGGGGATAATATACTGTAATGTTGATAAATATGGTGTTTAAGGGGGAAGTACAGTGTTGGTAAATTTGTAGTGAATGATTCCTTCAAACTGGCCTAAGCAACAGAACACCAATATATTTGTTAATCTGGTCCTGTTTCCTGGCATACTTTGGAGGAATCAAGGCACTCCAATGTACCAAAAGTATACTCCCCCCTTAAACGGACTCTATAAATTATTCCAAACGCCCTTTATCAAATATAGAATAGGACGCGTCTCTACACACCACGTCTCATCCTATATTATGCTTAATGAGGGGCACAGTTTCAGGTTTGGCTGTTTCAAGTGTCTAACTGTACCAAAATATTTGTCCACCTGAAGGGGAAAACTCTTGATGGCAAATTGGAGGTCTACTGAATTACGTTCTCTAAATAAGATTGGCTCGGGTCCGAAGTGAAATGATAACAAAGTATAAATTATCATGACCATCTGACCGAGACTATAATTATGTATAACCTATATCAACCCTCGACCCTTTCTTCGTAGAATATACCTTAATTAATATGACAAATATTGCCTGCCCTCGCGAATACATTATCCCTGTCGGTGCTTTCAGTCTGCTCGCGAATATTTTGTCCTCTTCCACTGTCAAGGTAATGTCACCCTTAATGCCTCCATACATAAGGACCAGACTTCCGGTGAGACAGAGAGAAACTCTAGCATTTGCATATGAGGGAAGAAGCCGCAGTGGTGTAGCCTAAACCAAGCCCATGGAATGTTGCCTATATAATTATTATGTACAGTTAAGAATGGAAATGAAGTGACTAAAGTAATCTTCAAAATAAAGGTAATAATATGTTTGTGTGTCTTGAAATGACGTCGCCATTTATCAACCAATCTTTCCCAGATTGACTATGGCACGGAGGTCCATATACTGTACATAAATTATAGTATAACAAGTACTGCTAATTATTACTATATATCCCACGATTAATTATGGAACATCCCACACGGAGACTGGGTCAGGGATTGAACTTTTATGTACCACAGTGACAGTATCTCTGCCATACAAGTGCTGGCCAAGAATTTGAGGAGGATAGTTATAATACCATGGATTATATTCTACATTCATAAATTAATTTACAACCAATTACCGTAGGCCACTTTAATAATAATAATAATAATATCCTTGGTGGTAGTCATAGATACAATATAGGGGACACGTATTCCATCTCAGGGAGATTGATATCTATCACTGATAACTTGACCGACTGCTGCACAACTAATTAACCATCACAAATATTATTGCATTATATACTCCGGTCTCTTACATCTCTCTCGGTTGTTGAATGTCACGAGGCGCAAAAGTAGGCGAGTGGAAACTTATTACAGTACTGCGATGTTAGCATTTAGGAGCAATAAACAATAGTCTATTGCGCATGAACTAGGTTATAAACACGGGAAGTTTTAAATTACCATAAAAATATTCAGAAACCATGCAAATATATAAACTAAAATAGAATCAAACTTTCTACACAAATAATCAATCAAATCGCTAAATAAACCATTTGATGGCAAAATATCTTGATCTACTCTCAATGCATTAATTCAATTCTAATTTTGCTCCTGTTTCATCTATTTCACCATTAATGTAAGAAATCCAGTGCTTAATTAACCTTTATAACTCTCCCGAAACTGTTCTAAACCAGCTGCTACAGAAACATTATGGGACGAGGATACCTTTAGACATATGGACATTTTTTTTTTATCAGTTTCTCCTTCCTTTTTTCAGTAACTTAAAAAAAAAAGGGGGGGGGGGTTAGGCTACACGACAGTAATCGTTCCGTCATTTTCCTCTTACCCATCCGGTGTAACAAATGTCCTCACTATCTCCCACTTGTTTGCTACTTCCTCTCGTCTATATTTGTTCATATAATAATAACACACACTGGTAATCGTGGAGATTGCACAAACTTACCAATTTTTTTTTTTCTTACTTGAAAATAAAACGAAATAAATAAATAACCATTGCACTATCAGGAAGTAGATCCTTTAGAGCAAAAAATTACCCAAACTGTGCTGATATCTCAATAAACGATGCTGCGACGAGTGTGTCCATGTGTTTGTCAAGTTCCCTCGCTTCAAGGTCTTTCAGGAGGATATATAACGATGGTGGAGGTACGGAGAAGCATCATATCAAGACACAGTCAACACGCTAAACTTTTGCTCCGTTGTCATCATGAAGATTGTGAGTATATAAATAATATCTTGGCAACACTATTGGTTTATTGTCATAATACACACAACTGTTAAAACCTGACTGTTTGTACGTTACCAGAACAACACCATACCTTCATGAATTAATTTGAGGTTAATTCTCCACCTATAATGAAATTCCTACTCTTATGCCAGAAGGATGATATATTATTGTACAAGATTTATACCTTCACACCCCTAGTCTATTATATGACCCTGATTGCCATGGTATCCCTGAGATTTAGTAACCGAGGATTTGACTGTGTATGGTACTGGTGATCTGTTGCTACACCTGACATTAACTACTATTGAACATGATGCCTACAATATATATGGAAAATGTGTCGCATATTTGCTTACCTACTACAGTATCCCGTACGTGGAATCATTAATATAGCGTCACTATTAACGCTCGAGTGAATATAATTATGACTACTTCCCCACATACGCTTCAATAACCGTAAATTGTAAAGAATGCGTTTCAAAGTGGAAAATTCTAATGACAGGAACTGAAAAAGTTTCTTCAAATTCAATGATTTGGCACCAGAATGGTTTGCCTTACCTTAATCACTCATTCCATTATTAGATTAATTGTAAACTTGTTGGATGCCACTAAGAGCACGAAATGGTGTCCAGAAACATCATCCAAAGATTTTACTGCTACAGATGCAGTGTTTGATAGGCTATATGTGTTGAGTGTGTTCTGACATACAGTATAGGCTACTCCAGTCAGGGTATACTATAGGGCATTCAGCTATCCCTGGTATTTTTATAACTATAATGGTAACATGTACATGTATGACCGTATTCATAAGATAGTGTTTTGTTTATGTCCTCAGTTGTCCCTCTTGCTGGTGGTGATGTTGGTTCTAACATCTATGGTCTCTGTACAAGGTGAACCAGAGGCCCTGCCTGCTCCAGCACCACAACGCTACCAATATGCAAGGAGCTCGTTTAGAGCTGGCGAATATACAGGTGGTAGACTAAGTACTTACAGAACCAGAATTGGAGGAAACCGCAAGGGAAAAAAGTAGAATAGAAAAACCAAGGTGCAATATATAATTGAAGCTTTTAAGACTCCACCAAACTCTTAACTCACCCTTTCTCATTGTCTGCTTATAATCACAAATGTTACTACAGTATGTACTAAAGAAACTATAAGATAAAATGCAATAGGTTACTCTTTAACACTGAATAAAATTAATGTCAAATTTTGTCTGATTCCATCCTTGGTGTAATAAAACTTGTATTTATCTTTTCCTGGCCATTTCTTGTCAGAATTCTTCTGTATTTGTCAGTGCAAGATAATTAATTGAATTCTTCCTAAGCAACTTATTCCCTATTATGTATTAGTTAATATCATCATGATGTGTAATAAACATTTCTAATGTGAAGAGTGAAGCCAATTATTGCATTCTGAAGTCTGTTTGCATCTTGATGATGCAGGATGCCACAAAATGACCACACATTTGACCCCTATAAATAATTATCCCCATTAACAATCTAAGGGTTTGATGACTTGCATCATAACATTACTTTAGCTAATATGAAACAATATTTCTAGGATGAGGGATATAAAAGACCCATGACAATGATTCAATATAACACCACCAAGTGCTCTTAGTATATAATAGTGTATGTGTACTTAGATGATAGTGGTAAATATTGTATATTCATCCTTGTGAAAAGTGAACACACCATATTAGCAGAGCGCATAAGTTAATGATACACAGGTGCCCCAGGGTGAATCTCATAATGTCTAACATGTGCTACCAACACTAAAATTCTGACCATAACATACTATGCCTAAGACATTAATTCATCATTCACACACATGGACGCCTTGTTGCTGGTTGACTACACTGCCACACAGAAATTTGGTGTAATACAGGACGGTGCATATTAACAACGGATGTGGCTGCACTTATAAAAAATGTTCTCATCAACCCAACAGTTTCTAATAAGTATAAGGCAGTAGAGAAAGGGTTCTTGCTGGCCCTGGTCAAATCAAAATAGGTGTACATGCTGGAATTAGATTACCTTCAACCTGGTCACCGCCCATGGCATTGCATTAATATGAGTACACACAATTATTACACAAAATGTTATTTATTAGAGCTTATTAATTTTGTTAATGCAACCAAGGAAAATATACTGTATGCAATACAACTAAAATTATCAGTATAACAAATTACAAAATAGTAGACTGAGGAAAATGGACATCTACATTGACTGTGTAACAGAAAATACACTACCGTATTAGAGATATAAGTACAGTTGTGTTCAATAATATCAGCCACACTGGGGTGACTCACTTAAAGGTTTTATAGTTTTCCCCTATTTTTTAACTGGGAAATTAACCAATAAAGAGGCTGCATTATCATCTACTTTACTTTACTTCAGTCAGATACAGTACAGTACACTGTACTCACAATTTCATATAATAACATTATCTGAGAATGTGAAAACATAAGACAACAACAACTTGTTTAAATTACCAATATGTGGATAATTACTTTTGACCACAACTGTATGTACAGTTGCCCAAGGAAAGACTGCAACCAAATTTGCTGGTGTGTGGCAATATTTGGCAGCTGCTCCAAAGTAAACACTTGTATTTTATCAATGAATCACTGAGAACCTATAACCGTCTTAAGGATGAATGTAAATAGATGAAGCCAATAACATCCACCATCCATACAAAGGTTGTAGGTTCTCAGTGATTCATTGATAAAATACCAATGTTTACTTTGGAGCAGCTGCCAGATATTTGACACACACCAGCAAATTTGGTTGCAGTCTTTCCTTGGGCAACTGTATATACTATACATAGATAGACATAGTAATCCAACACTCACCAAAAATATGTCATGGTTCCATCATCAAAAAACTCTGTACTTCTCTCCTCCTCCCAGTCATGTACAGGTCCACTTGTTATGGGGGAATATTCTGGGGAGACATCATTGGAGGAGACTTCCTGGGAGACATCTCCACCACTTGTCATAGGGGAATATTCTGGGGAGACATCACCACCACCACCACCACCACTGTCCCAGTTCTCTGCCATTTCTGTCTTCTTCATTTTTCTGACACAAGAGAACAAGAGACATACATTAAGGGGGTGCGGGAATAGGGGGACAGGCTTTCTACCCACCCCAAGCCTGTCCCCCTATTCCCGCACCCCCTTAATTAAGATGTTATCAAAATCAAAGCATACAACCTGGTACGGTATCAACAACACACACTTTATAATTACCAATAAGTTTCAATTGGGATATATAGGTTACAGTGTTATAGCTTGGGGAGTTTTGGGGGGTGCGGGAGTAAATGAGACAGGCTTAGGAGCGTTAGGGAGAGGTGCGGGAATAGAGGACAGGCTTTCTAACCCCCCCACCCCCACCCCAAGTCTGTCCCCTTACTCCCGCACCCACCAACCCTGTCCCCTTAGGCTTGAGCAGTATAACCACATTAGGCTAAGTCCTGGAAATTTGCCCAGGTCATTTTATGATAGTTTACACTGGTTATACCCGGTCGTTTGCCCAGGTTAGGTCCGGTAGTTTGCCCAGGTTAGGTCCCGGTAGTCTACTGTGGTCTAGGTTAGGTTAGGTCAGGTCACGTAAGACTAGTTTCCAAATCATGTTTATAAACGGGGCATATCTCGAAAACGGGTCATTTCCGAGTGAAACACCATAGATGAAAAGTGTATTAGAATGGTCCAAAATAGTGGGTAATGATATTAATATACATATACAATATAGTGAACCCAGGTTTTCTGTAAATTTACCTAATGTAACTTACACTAATAAATATATCTTACCTGGATACACGTACATTATAAATATACACGTACATTATAAATATAAAAGGAAAACGAACCGAGTGAGAGGCAATAATAATAATAATGTACACTAATAAATATATCTTACCTGGATACACGTAAGTTACATATGTCTGCTAGGCCTACTTGCTCTATATAGGCCTACACCTCTATATAGACCTAAGTTAGTTACCTTCTTCTTTATTCCAACCCCCCCAACGTAAATAAATCACTCACAAAACTGTTATTTATTAATATTATTGTCAACACCCAACCCGTTCTGTCCTGACCGGCCACCACTACCAGTCTACCAGTACCAGTACCCAGTAACAGGGTTCTCATGAAATATTTGTGGTATTTACCTTAAAAAGTGGGTTGAAAATACCTTAGATGGAACTAAATTTCCTTAGATCCTGAACTATATAGGTGACCATTTCAACATATTTTTAACCCTTGACACTCGATAGTTTTATGTAATTTTGATAGTTTTTTTTATAGCAATGCATTTTTCTCTTATGAACACCCGTGAAATAACGGAAGAATCTATATACAATTACCTTAGATGGTCAAAACTTTTACTTTAAATAGACCCAAATTACGCTAATCTAGGATAATTACCTTAAAATGACAGCGCTGATCAGTAACCAAGTAAACAGTGTTGCCACTTGTCACTTCACCACAAACTTCCTTGAGATTCTGAAAATTTCCTGTAAATCTTTTTTTTTTACTCAGGAAATGGATATATGTAGGTATGTTAATATTTTGTGTTGATTAACTAACTCTATATGAAAGCTTCCAACTTACTTTTCTATGATTTTCTACTTATTCAAGAACATTATTGTTGATCATTATTTCGTGTGGTAGAAATTTCCCCATTTACTATTGAACAGCTGTCTTGTTATAATAATTTTCCCATTGTTACCTCTAATTTTCCATGTCTAGAGAAAATTCCCTATAGTTGGCAAAACTGTTTTCATCTACACAACATACCCGTGTCTCAATCCATTCATTTGTGTTGTGTATATTATATATATGTTTATATATATATTTAGAATTGAATTGTTTTCCTAATTCCGAGAAAGTAAGCTATGCTCATTTTTATTAAAAAAGAAAACATATCATTGCTAATAAAAATAAAGGTTACTATAAAGTCCATTAGTTGTTATTTTCTACCTGAACAAGTAGTTAATGTAACTCACGTATTTTTCAATGTTTTATATTTATTACTCAAGAAGGCAAAATTAGCAAATTTATTAAATCCATTTTAATTTTGGAAGGTAATATAATTTGGCATTGAGATTTATGATGTAAAGAACCATTGGATTTCCCAGCAGAAAGCAAAACAATCCGACTGGGTTGCGTTATTAAATGACGTATTCGTAGCATTTAACAACTTTTAACTTTAATTGTAAGCCCATACACAAAAGATATTCATTATGATTAAATTGTTTTCTATGAAGAATCAGAAGAAGGATGGCACAGACGCCCCAAAACAAGGAACACAGAAACGAGCATCTGCGGCACAGTTAAGAATCACCAAAGGTAAAGTCATTCCATACTTTTATTTATTTATTTAATAAGAAACTAGACATTATTGGTGGTATATTGTACATTCATGACATTCACAAATAGCTAAAGTTAAGTATAAGTTTTAGTCATCCTATGTTCTATGCAATTTTGATATTTTAATTTTTTTTTAATAATGACGTGACATTATTATTAACTTGGTGGTATATTGTCCATTACTTACATTTGGAACTAAGATATAAGTTTATATTTGGAACTAGTTATAAGTTTACCCCTAACATGTAATTTTGATCACAAAAGAGGGAAGTATTTAAGAATTTTTGTTTATAATAAACTTAATATACATTTGGAACTATGGTAACTTAGTTATAAATTTAGTAATTCAATATTGTAATTTTAATAAAGTTGTGGTAGCGGACAATGAGGTCATTGTTTTGATGGGAAGAAATAACGGTAAATATTGAATGAATTACCGTTATTGCTTTTGGTTTTTCTACCTTCATTACCCACTTTAGTCCTTTCTAAGACCATTCTTCTATGACATTTACTCCACAAATGCCCCATTTCCAACGTGGCATTTTAAAATTAGCCTGACCTTACCTGACCTGACCTAATCTAACCTAGACCACAGCAGACCTGGGCAGACTACCCGGAAATAATCATAGTAAAGTACAGTAAATGACCGAGGCAAAATACTGGCAATACTGCTAACATTACAAAATGGTAATTCTTTCAATAAATACCATAGGCCTATATATATTGGAAAACTGGGGGGACGGTGGGAGATATTGGACAATATGTCCACATTGAAATAGAAAGTTACTTATAATTATGATGCCTAACTAGTCCTGAAACAATATCCCTAATATTGTATGTGTGGGCAGCAGTATATACCGGTAATCTAATGAATATGATTGTTGGTCAACACCTTATTATCAATATTAATGAAGAACTATACATTATGAATAGTACTGTACTGTCATGAATTAATTATATAGTTACTACTCTGGTATCAGTACCACTATGCTATGAAATGTGTCATCTGTTGTTGATGTACTTTTTTAATGAACTTATAAATTAATTACATCCTGTATATGTTTCACAAAATTATGAGTACAGTATATAATTATAGTATTAGGGATCCTATAAATTATTGCTGGTAAAGACTGAAGGATAGGATACCTCAGTTAGGACTTAGATCCGTGGTTTAAAAAAAATTGAGGGCCCTTACTGGAGCTCTATGAACCCTCGAAATAATCCAGGCCACAGAACGCTTCAGTGTTTCTAATAGGGAATCTGTTGCCTGGAGTAGTTTGGAGGATTCATAAAGCTCCAGTAAGGGCCCTCAAATTTTTTAAAACTACAGGTATTAGGACCTACAGAAGTTATTGTCTAGGTTAGCTTACGTCAGTTTAGATTATACCTAACATAACTTGGGATTTTCAATTATTGACATTTGTTACATTTACTTGTGTTTGTTTGTTTGGAACTGTAGTTGTATAGATATATATTCTTTCAGATATAAATGAACTGACATTGCCCAAAACGTGTGACACAGAATTCCCAGACCCAGATGACCTTCTCACTTTCAAGTTGATTATTTGTCCAGATGAGGTAAGAAGTGCTTAGAAGTTTTGATTCATTGTATTATTAAGTTTTAAGTTTTCATAATTTTGTTGATAATTTTTATGTATTCTATTTGATTTACATATAAGCATATGTACCGGTACCTTTTTAATTTAATTTTGACTTAAAATTAGATAAATTTTACTAAACTAAATTTTACTCCAGAAAAGTGGTGTAAAGATATATTTAGCTTTGGTTGAAATTACATAAAACAGAGTATAGTATTGATAACATAGATGTTGGTGTGGAGAAGTAGGGTTAAAGTATATATATTTAGGTCACCACCACACTCTCTACTCTTAGTAAAACTGGACTCATAGCGAGGATCATTTGAATTTAATACTGCCAGATCCAAGAAATATCAAATGAACTTGTATACAGTAGATTGGAAATGAGTAAAAGCTGCTTACTGTATTGTACGGTATGCTTGCTTGAGTTACCTGTTACAAATATGTTACTAAAATTTTATCTTAGACTCTACCATACTGTTATCATTTCAGGGCTTTTACAGAGGAGGGAGGTTTGTATTCAGTTTCAAAGTTGGTCCTAACTACCCTCATGAACCGCCCAAAGTGAAATGTGAAACAATGGTAAGTTTGGATGGATTTATTTCAAGGTGTGAAAATGTTTGCCGTTAAAAGTTTCTGAAACCATAGAGAGGTCAACTCACAATAACCATAAGTTTTTAGTTTTTATCTTTCCTCCATATATACCGTATAGACAGTTAATGCTGATCATGTAAATCACACACCAAGGAGTGGAAAAAGAGTCATGCATTTGGGTGAATAACTTGTATATACAGTATACTGTTGTAGGTAATTACTTTTTTAAGTTAAATACTTTTTCATATATTTCTCTCAAAGATAGCTAGAGGTCTACAGTACATCCACATATCAGTTACACTTTTTTCCTTTTTACTTCATGCATATTTTAATTCAGGTGACTATTTTAATACCAAAGTTATGAAGGATTATCAATGATAGATTTATTGACATTAATGCTACATAACTACAGATGTTACTGGTTTGCTCTCCAGGTACTTTTCCTCATGTATATACAGTACTTGATTCCCTTATTAACGTTTGATTTGTTTATGGTGTGTTGTTATTTTTTATATTGACTTTAACATTTAATTCTTTGAAGGTGTATCATCCCAACATTGACCTGGAGGGAAACGTTTGCCTTAACATCCTACGTGAGGACTGGAAACCTGTTCTCACCATCAACTCCATAGTGTATGGACTTCAGTATCTCTTCCTGGTCAGTATTTACATGTTACTCTTTATTTTCCCCTGTTCCTACAAATGTTTTACAGTACTTACACATTTATTTCAGCTTGATGTATATTTTCCGTAACCCTCTAACCGCTGGCATATATTATGCGCTCGTCAACTCCATACTGATGGTATATATTGCAAAACATTAACAAATTTTTGGTGGCTAATAGTGTGTAAACTATTAAACTTACATGAATAGATAATACATGATATTGAAGGACAAACCTTTAGCTGTCTCCTGAAGCCTGATGTACTTGTAATGACTATATGGACATCTGTAGGACAGGTATTTAGCTCGGTATGACCATCACTCAAAGCACACTTTTACACTCCTTGACAAAAGATTCCGTCCTCAGACACTCAGCACATAGGCTTTATAGACTGAGTGGTTTTCCACCAAGGCAGTGAGGGGGACTGGTGGCTTGATTGCCAGCCCATTCTGCCTCTCGTGTGAGAAAATCAAATAAGTCAGGAGCCACATAAGTTTGAAAAATGCTTTGTTGTCAAAAGTCAACACCCGCTGTCACCCACACTTGGTGGTGGTGTGGACAATTGTCAATACCCGTGCTTATGAAAGGTTAACCCCTAAAGGATGATTATGTGTAACAATGGCTCTATGCTAAAGACTGCAAAAATATGAAGAAGCTCTTAAACCTTTATACACAATCATCATCATTATCAATATCCAATTTTCCTTTAGCCAAGAAGTGACAGAGATACCCAGTAAAAGGGGTCACACTCACATTCCTTCCTCCATTCAACCCCATGAACTGCTCGGCTTTACCTTTACGAAAGCCATATCAATCAACCTTAAGAGACGAGACAAGCAACCATTCCATGGACTGTCATGTTAAACCCTTACCATCACTCAAGTGTGTTAATAATGGGTGGCACATGGTACTGTATCTCCTCTTGTCTTGGGTAACATTGCATATAGATATTGTAATTTTATCACTCATAGTTCAATTACTAATGATTCTGGTCTTGTTTTAAAGTATGGGTGTTGTACTATGTCTGGCTATATTTAAAAAGCAGAAAACACAAGTAAACTGCAATTTCAGTGATAAGTATGCTAGATGACAAGCAAATACTGGTAAAAAAATACAGCAAACCAAGAATATAAGATATACAGTAGTTCATTGTTATGGATAGAAACTGGTAAAAAAGTACCAAAATGGAGAACACATTTTTTTCTGTTTCCCCTCATTAGTCCTATGTACCGGTACTGTATACACTGAGTGCGGCTTGGGAAGAGAACAGGGCTAGAAGTGTCTTCTTCCAACTCCCAACACTTTCTTTAAGCATCATTTTCTTGGTTACTAAAGACTCAAAGAACCACCAAGGTTGTTGCAATGAAGATGGAACCATTCCAAAACTTGAGTTTTTGAATCTTGAATTAAAACCGTCTGAATTCATTGTACAGTACTGCGAGTCTAGACCATATGGTTTTTTCATCTCTTTCTTCACAGGAGCCAAATCCTGAGGATCCATTGAACAAGGAAGCAGCAGAAGTTCTACAGAACAACCGGCGATTATTTGAACAAAATGTGGTAAAGACTATGAAGGGTGGATACATTGGTAATGTTTACTTTGATCGGTGCCTGAAGTGATGTGAACCCAAGGTGGCATAGGTCTTGGCTGTTAGATGTCTGGAATGATAATTGTGAAGGTCTGTTCAGTTCATGACTTTTATAATCTTTAAGTCAGCAGGTGAAAGTTTTCATCCCAGTTTCAGTCCAACCTATTTATTTCATAATCAAGAAAAAAAAACATTTGTTATGTGAAACTAATAAAAGTGCTCTAATTGACTATTTCTATTGTTTATTGCCCATTATTCACTAGCTACAGTAATTTTAATAATATCAAGAGTGAATGCATGGTGGACTTCATCATCATCATCATCTGACATTTCTAATGGGGGACTTTCAGTATCAGACAATACAGATTTGTTTGTAAATTCTGTCAGTCTTTACAGTATCAAAATGGCTGCTGTTATTCTAAACATCCCAATATGCCTACTTAGTGTCCTTCATTTCTGTAATATTAGTTTATTTCAAGTAATTAGTGTCAAAAGGAAAAAATAAATAAAATCAGAAACTTAGAAAGTCCCACATATACACATCACTTTAAGGTGGTGTGGAAATGACCTGTGATCCATTGTTGGAAGGAGTACTGTACATCAGTAAGGTTTTAGTACTGTCTCTGTTATTATTTTGGTTCGTCTTAGATCTACAAAAGGCTTTGTCAGTGTTGACACTTGTGTATGCTGTGTAATTTGGAATCCATTCCACTGCTAAAGCTGATGCCACATAGGTATAAGAGTAAAACAAAACATGGTGAACAAGTACAGTAGTGGTCTAGTAACATATCAGTGTTGCTCATGCCAATAATTTACTTAGTTTGATGGATTTCACGGCAGTGCAATTATGCAAAAGGTTTTTCAGCTAATGTGTGTGTATGTCGCACTTATAATTCTCCTTACAGTTTGCATTAGATTGAGTTGAAAATACTTTCACAGGTATTCACTATACAGTGTTTATTAACATGCTTAAAATTAATGCAGCTTATTTTTATGATGCATAATATTTTTGAGCATATTTGAGGCATTTAGAGTATGTGACTATTTTCTATTACTGTACTGTATATTAGTAAATATGTATGCAGTTGTTACTCTCATTGGGCAACTATCATCTGCTGTATCTGTTATGACTGTTAGCTGTTAAGAGCATTGTAGAAAAGCCACACTTATACTCGCCTGTATTTATGGTTTATTGTAGGACACAAATAAGGAATATTCTTAATAAGATTGAAATGCACATACAGTAAGTGCTTGCAGATGCTTTATAAGATATATAGGTGTTTTGGCTGGACACATGAGAAAGACTTTGTAAAGAATTCTATTACCTTGGACGGAGAATGAGATAAAGGAATTATCTTTATTGCACCTGTTTAACTTTGCATGGGAAGCAGGAA
Source organism: Petrolisthes manimaculis (assembly GCA_034508575.1). NCBI lineage: Eukaryota > Metazoa > Arthropoda > Malacostraca > Decapoda > Porcellanidae > Petrolisthes > Petrolisthes manimaculis. The sequence continues at coordinate 151,346 of JAWZYT010000740.1, forward strand.
CTTAATTAAAGACTAAATAAGTTGTTTTACAGGTACAGTAGTAGTAAGGAGGTGTATGGTTAATGTGTATGAAATTAGCAGTAGTATATTTTTTTATATCCAGTTCCTTTGTGTCTTGTGTGAGGTTCATATTATAAAAGTCTCCACATAAGGAAACATTTGAGTAGTTATATATAGCTCTTGAGATCTGTACGTTATCATTAATGAGATGGCCCTGGAGATGGAGACAGTATTTTCACATGCATTGTCTTGATACAGTGGTGACTCAGGATTATAGAAATCATCCAGCTAGAATTTTGATTGCATGAATGACACTTATGATCATTTTATGCATTATAATGATGATGATGTAGTGAAATGATTTAATTTCACCTTATTCTTCTAGTTAGGAGGGTTACATGTCAATAATTTGGAGGATCCTGATTCCCCCAAAGAATGTCATAGAATAATTGTATAACTCGATAAAGGTGATATTTCATGGTACAGATTGGGGAACGGATCCTCCCAATATATTAACACATTTTTAGCCCTCTTACCTGAAAAATCTGTGCCTGGAATGTTGCATCAAGTTACAAAAGTACATTTTGAATTTTATTATGTCCTGTATTTGCATGTAAAGTCAAGAAAAGTTTATTGATATACAAATGTACATAGCTGGAATGTACAGTGTTCTTTTGTATTTCAGTGCTGTGTGTTGTAGTGATTTTTTATGAAGGTCCTGGTTGTTGTAGATTACAGTTCAGGTACTTTCCTTTTTAGCTGAAATATTCTGGATCTGCTACTTACAGCTAAACTATAATGTACTGTATATCACCACCATATTTATGGCAAAAAGAAATGTGCTTATGCAAAGAAACCGGAAATAAATTTAGCATTTTCTGTTCTAGTGTCATTTTATTTACCAGAATGAAATTAATATACCCTTATAGATTAAAATAAAAATAATTGTATAGCATAGTACAGTATATGTAAATATATAATAATAGTCTTTCTGTTAACACTTAAATTATATTCAATATTATTTTATCCTGGGGGTCTTGAAAAAATTGTTCTTTACTGCACCTCAGTCCAAAGTCAAATTTTTGAAAACTACTGTAGGTATAATATTTTAAACTTTTGTAACCATATTATTACTGTAATAGGAGAGTGTAGAAGAAAGGAAAGAGGGTAGTGGGGAGTTCTGATTATAGTTGGGTGGCTGTGAGACAGTCAACAACCAATTAGAGCCATAGAGAGCACACACACACACGACAGTAAAGTATGCTTCAGAAAACGCATTTCACAGTTTTCACACCGAGATGTAGCTCATCTCATGTTCAACTCACAAAATTATCAGTCTCTTTCCCAATCAGAGGGGCATATGTTCTCCCAGGTGTCTCTAAAACTGTGGTTTCTGACTGTAATGTAAGTACACTCTTATACCATAATAGTCTATAGCCCAGCTGAGTCAAAGCCAGAGATCTGAAGCAGACGGTTTCTGGACGACAGCCCACACAAAGCCTCCATTGATTCGAGATGTGATGGTTTGGATGGGCTGTCGTCCAGAAACTACCTGCTTCAGATGTCTGACTTTGATTCAGCTAGTCTAGAGACTATGGTATCCGAGTGTACACATATTTGCTAATATTAATGGTGTAAGCAGGACTGATAGGTACTACTAGTGTGTAGGTAGGACTGGTAGGTACTACTAGTATGTAGCTACTGGTGGAACTGCCTCGCGAGAAAAGTGATCCAAGGAAGTTGTGGAGTGGAGTTCTGGAGATCTGTTGCGTCGTTATATATTCCCTGTGGAGACCACTGCCAACTCCACAAAGAGCACCATCATGGCCACGGACACACCTGGTACAGTACACCAAAACATGAGAGAAAAATTAGGCATCATCATTGTTTATCGGGTAACACCTGGAGTAGTAAGCAGGGGTATCTTACAGCTGATATCAGATCGACAAATCAGTCGCTGTAAGATACGCCTACCCCTAACTGCTTGATAAACTGTACATAATTATCTGTGTTGTCATGGATTGCTTTACCAAGTTACTTAATGAAACGGTAACGGCTGCAAAGTGTTGGTCAATAAATTCTTTGGGCACTTAAGGGTGCCACAAGAATTACACTCAAAGCAAGGTAAAGGAACTTTGAGTCTGCCTAGTCTTACCTCCGATGTAGAGAGAGAAGACGCCATAGAAGTCTTTAGGTTCGAGAGGTCTAAGGTTGGCGGCATTAGTAGATGGAGGTTTGAGACACTCACTGGCATTGATAACTACATTCCTGTGCAGGTGTTGTATTATTCCAAAGTCCCTCAGCCCCGACAGTCTGAGAAAATAACATCAGTAGGTATGTTAATACATCTGTATGAAAAGGATATATACTAGGGTTCAGTTTCCAGGTGAGGTAACTTGCTTAAGTTTTATATGTATGCTTATATGTACAGCCATGGCTGAAAGTAATGGACCAAGGTCCAAGGAGTGTTGGAAAGCAACTGAACAGAGTTCGAAAAAAAGTGAGTCTTCTAAACCTCTCTCAACGTTGAGAATTGATAGAATTAAAACAATGTTTCAGTCAGTATCTATGCTCAACTGGTTTGTAAAATAATGTTAAATAAATAATCAATACAGAAATAGATAAATAAATAAGAAGAAAATTGTATCCCGTATTTGTTATGTGGAGCCCTATGGGCCTTTGCAGTTTGAGCCATATTGTGGAGGCTAGTGGTGGGCGTATCGATACCAAAATATCGATACTTCCGATACCACCCCTGTACTCGAAAGCATCGATACTGATTGCGTGGTATCGAGTATTATGAGTACTTGGTAAATTTATGCTCAGATAACCAATAATTTCTTAGTATTACTGCCAAATAATGCCAACTTCCATCAAAAAAATATTATATATATGCTCCTGGCAACTCTCTCAGACTTCAGTGTGTGTGTGTGTGTATGTGTGTGTGTGTGGCGGTAATTTCAAAGGGAGTGAGACTAGTAAATTGTTACGTATTGCCAGATGACTGGAAATTATTTATTTAGGTCAAATCTTCATACATAAAATAAGCAAATATCATGCACAAATTAATAAATTCAGTGGTAACCAGGTGGAATTCAGTATTTTATATGCTTGAGAGAATTGTAGAGCAAAATCAGGCAATCACCACAGCACTCTGTGTTCTTGGAAGATCAACAATGTGTCTTTGTGAGGAGGAGCTTGAGAAAATCAAGGACATGATAACTGCTCTTAGACCATATGAAGAGGTCACACGAGAACTCTCTGCAGAAAAATTTGTATCCATATCAAAGGTAATCCCTCTCTCAACGCTTCTGTTGACTTCTTCATCTGATTTATCTAAGAAAGGCAACGAAGTTGCATGCCAACTAGCTCAACAGTGCAAAAAACGCTTCATGAATATTGAGCAAAATTACCCACTGGCAGCCAGTACATGGTTTGATCCAAGGTTCAAGTCCCTTACCTTCAAAAATAATGATAACATCAAGGTAACTAAGGAAAAAATAATTCATGAGTTGCAGAAAATGAAACCAGTCCCAGCACCTACAGATTTAGATGACTCGCCAGCAGTACCTCCCGAGGAAAAAGGAGGTATATGGACAATGTTTGACCAAGCCAAAAAGAAGAATCAAGAGCAACGAACTTCGTCTTCTATGGTAGATGCTCATATAGAAATGAGGATGTACGGGGATGAACAATTGATGTCGCGTGAAACGGATCCTCTTGAATGGTGGAGGAGCAGGGAGGAGTGTTTAAAATTTTCCTCCAAGTTAGCCAGGAAATATCTTGGCATTGTAGCCACCTCAGTTCCTTCGGAACGATTGTTCTCCAAAGCAGGACAGCTTATCAGCGACAGGCGTGCCAGCCTCAAACCTAAAAATGTAAACATGCTTTTGTTTTTAAATGATTACCTAAATCAGTAAATGTCATTGAGGTGTGTAATTGTAAACCAATGGACATAAATGGGTGAGTGACGTTCCCTGGAGAGATCACTTGGTGATGCAGCAGGTAATGCAATGCCCAATATACCCAATAGACTGAATAGAGTGTGCCACATCCTCGCTTTATCTTCCTCCACCCTTCACCATCTATTTGTATATTGTGCATTACCTGCTGCATCACCAAGTGATCTCCTCGGGGAGCGTAGCTCACGGACTTTAAGTGATTATATAGTAGCTGTACAATGTGTACATGTTTATTTTTTTTTCTTCATCAGCAATTGATTACCTTTAATTTACCAGAAGAGCTAGTGAAAATGTTTGAAATTAAAGCAATTCACACTCGTGATATTTTATTATCTTTGTAATATGCATAATTTTTCATAAAAAAAGGTAGCTTACTCCAAGTAATCTACACTGTAAGTACAGTACTCGGTATCGGTACTCGATACCACCGATACAGAAGTGAAAAATACTTGGTATCGTATCGAACACAAAGTACTCGTATCGCCCAGCACTAGTGGAGGCCCCATGCCCTTGGTAGCTACTACTGTACTCACTTGACTCATAGCCGACCCTGAAACAATATACTGTATAAACTACTTGACCAGTTATACCAAACAAACACTTACATTTTGTTGACCTTAGGAAGAAGTGTGGAGTTCTTTGGGAAGGCGAAACCAACGATGGTGTATCCGTATCCCTCCTTGGTCATATACATCTTGCAGTACCCGTACTGACATTAGGGAAGGATGGCCAACTGTAATTACCAATAATGATATGTGCACTCCATAAAACTACTTCATTATATCACTAAACCCTCCAATACTGACTTTTGCCTTTGATGTCTCCTGTTTGGCACTAAGGAACACACACACACACACACCATCCACAATACTGACTTCTGCCCCTGATGTCTCCTGTTTGGCACTAATAAGGAACTTGATATTGGAATTTGGAAGAAATTGACCATCTTTCACTTGGGCTGTACCACCCATTCAAGTGTCCAACTGTACACACATACATAAAGCATAGTGACGCACACATAAATATGACATGTGTGATAATTTTACCTCTACATTATGTGACTTACTACATTGGTCAAGGTGAAAGAATTGCAATAAAATCAGACATTCAAGCCACGAAAAATCAGAATCTGGATTTTAAGTGAATAAATTATAATGTAACGAAATAAGTAAATGTAAAATAACTAACTAACTAAATAAATAAATTCACGAAAATTAATAAACGAAAATAACATTAAAGAATAATTACATAATGAAACTATAATTAAAACTTACCCTATTAAAGTTGTTAGCCAGTATAGCTTCTAAACCGTTTTTCATTGTTATGGAAGCCCGTTTTCCTTCCATCGCTGAACGGATCACGTAGGAAGTATCCTCTTGTTCTACAATCCTGGGTCTCAGTTGACCCAATAATGAGTCTGGGGTGGCCTGCTGTATAGAACAAAACAGTAAAGCACGTTAGTATTATTATTATTATTATTATTATTCTGTGGTGGTGCAAAATCATACACGTGTTGTTCTTTATTACCAAGAAATTTACTACGTACGATGTAAGGAATTAAAGTGTGGGTGGATATTTGATTGTGGCACATGCACTCATTTCAATGGAACTTTAAAATGAATATCTAAAATCTGTCATGAATAATAATACCATTAAGGGACCCTGTGATGTAGTCAGAACATTGGAGATTAACGAGTCCTTCAAATATTGTCACGAAACATAATCTATATGGAAGGAGCTTGTTTCGTGGCATAATTAGGAGGAATAATAATTACCTTGACATTGTGGGTGTATAATAATTACCTTGATATTGTGGGTGTATAATAAGTGTATAATAATTACCTTGACATTGTGGGTTAAGACTGTGCCCTGGACTAAATAGATTGGAATATTAGTTTGGGCGAGTTGTTCGATGGAGTTGAAGGGTATCTTGACCTTGGGTAGTATAAGCATGGCCTTGAGGTTAGAGCGGTATACAGTACACAATACAAGGGACACCATCAACCACAATCCTCCCAATAGTCTCACTCGACCCTCACGAGGCGTCCACCATACAGCTGTAGATAATTAGATGGTGAGGAAGAATCAGCAGAAGCCTCTAATGTTCATACACGATCACAGGGTCATTCATTAAGAAGACGACAACAATGAAGGTCGTGAGTAGAACACAAACATTACATTGATTGAGGATGCAGCAGATGGTCCACTCGAAGGACTTGCTCAGATAATGAAGGTTAGTAAGACGACCTTGGTTAGTAATGTTGATGTTGGAAGGTGAAGTGTCTGGTGGTGGTGGTGGTGGTACCGTCGAAGTGTTCCATTGTTTGTCCACACTGGGTCCTTCTCCCTTATTATCCTTTACATCACTCCTGGCAGGAAGATTATTCAACAACATTCATGGTAGTACAGTCACGAGTACTAATAAGTATCTAGAGGTGTGCTTTGAATACTCACACCCGTAGTTTTAAAACATTTGAGGGCCCTTACTGGAGTTCTATGAATTCTCCAAACTACTCCAGGCAACAGATTCCCTATTCGAAACACTGAAGCGTTTTGTGGTCTTGATTATTTGGAGGGTTCATAGAGCTCCAGTAAGGGCCCTCAAATGTTTTAAAACTACGGGTATTTCAAACACAATGAGATCTCCAAAGGAATGACTTCGTTGGTGAATTGGATCGTTCAAAGCTTCATTCAACCAAAGCTGTTTACTTATTAGTGCTCGTGACTGTACAAACATAGGAAGGTGTGGTAGCGGTACTTTGGTTCCTTATAAATTACAAAAACAACAATTAAGGTCTATATAATAATTGTATGTTGGCCTCTTTACTAAATGGAATATTATTATTATTTTTTTTTTTTCAATAATTATTTAATATCATATAACTAACATTAATAATAATAATAATAATAATATGTCCACAAACTGTTATCTCAAGTGACTGAATAAATTAGACGAAGCCAACACGATGCCAGACTTTTGACGGACTGTACTGTACTGTACTATATACATTAAAAACACGTACAGTTGGCTCCACTCCCGCGTTTCTCCCCTCGCGTTGCCAATGTTGGGCCAGTCAGAAATTCGAATCTCGATTCAAAAGTTAAAATATTCGAAACATTCATATATTTCACTCTTAGGATATGAATATTTCGAATTTTTTAACTTGTGGATCGGGATTCGAATTTCTGACTGGCCCAACATTGACAACGCGAGGGGAGAAACGCGGAAGTGGAGCCAATTGTACATACCAGTGGCCGGATAAATGTGACGGATAATGTTGACGCAGAGTGAAGAACAGGACTGTGAAGATGCTGGCAGTAATTAGTAGAATAATCAACCACACCTGTACAACAGACACATGGATTCATTGATTAATATTAAAATGTTCTATCATTATTCATTAGTGGTTTACGTTATTCTTACAAAAGTTGTTATACTGAGCTGACTGAGACGCACAATTTTAAAATAACTATAAATAGTATAAACATCTTACCAAAGGTGTATAAATGTGAATGAATGCCTCCATGTTTACTTCTGGTGTTGTCATCTTATATAAACCTCTATACTCATTTTTTTTTTAATTAATTGCGCCGTAGCGTCAATCAAGAGGCATGCAACTATACGTACAAGTAGGCCCCTACACAGAATCCATGAGAATCAAATTACTACACACACACACACACTCACACACACACACATATCTTGAAAACATAGCAGAATGAAGTACAATACTCATCTGTATACACAACTTACCAAAGGTGTATAAATCTGAATAAATCCCTCCATGTTTGCTTCTGGTGTTGGCATCTTATATAAACCTCTATATTCATCAGTAAGTATAGACATACTGAAGTCTGCCCTCTGCCAACGCCAAAGTGAGAAGCCCATGGGTGATAACGTCATGTCTATCTCCTTTAAGGAAGAAAAAACAAAACAACTTTCATGAACAAACTTGGTTGTCATTAAGGGGGTGTGGGAATTGGGGTTCAGGTTTAGGGTTGGGGGGGTAGGGGGGTGCGGGAATTGGGGGACAGGCTTAGAGTGGGGTGGGTGGGGAGGGTAGTAAACCTGTCCCCTATTCCCGCAATTAATTAATTTTTTTTTGTAATAATTAACTTTTTTTATTATTATTATTATTTTATTATTTTTTTTTTCGTCGTTGTGGCTGCCGCCGCCGCCGCCCCCCTCCTCTTGGACGACCAGATGACGTCTTAACGTTACTTAAAACAATAATATGTGAACATGAAAACATTAGACATCAAATTGTTGAAGTTACCCACATGTTGATGATTATTATTGACCACGACTGTATGTTTAATAATAAGTCTGTCAGTATAATGCTACACTCGTGATACATCATTTCTGACCAGAGTGTGGGGAACAAAAAGCTTCGAATCGCCTGGTATTATTCATTTCCCCACCCAGTACAGTACACGTATAGAGGCTGAGTTCGAATGCAGAGTATGTGTGTGTGTGTGTGTGTGTGTGTGTGGTATTGTTCATTTCCCCACCCAGTACAGTACACGTATAGAGGCTGAGTTCGAATGCAGGGTATGTGTGTGTGTGTGTGTGTGAGTGGAGTGGTATTGTTCATTTCCCCACCCAGTACAGTACACCTATAGAGGCTGAGTTCGAATGCAGGGTGTGTGTATGTGTGTGTGTGTTGCCTGCCGTTCGTCTCTGGTCAGGGATTACGTATCACAAGTGTACTTAATTTCACCTTGTTTTGAAGTTGTGCCATTATACCAGTGGTAGATCCATTCCCTAAGTCTCGTCCCCAGTCTTGTATTTCAGGGATTACTGTCTCGTAGCTGTAGGTATGTATGAGGGAGAAGCTTTATTTATATCTTTGCAATACATTCTATATCATTATTTATTTCACCACACCTATCTAACATACATTAATCAATAATGATCATTAGTTTGTTGCCTATAAGATATGAAAATGTGTGATAATATGAATCTCAGAGAAAAGAGAAGGAGAGGGGAGTTGTTGTAGTATTTCTCTGGGTTGGCTGGGAGTGGGTGGATACTTACTCTAGGCCGAGACTGTACAAACTGTGAATATTCTTACCAGACGCCGAGATGGTTAGTGATGATATCCATGACCTTAACCATTAATCCTATCACTTTGAAGGAGGAACCTGAAGGCACCAGTCTTGTATAGGGCTCCCACTGTCAAGGAGCAGCGGAATTGTTTTTTAAAGGGGAGATTCATTTGTTGGTGAATTAGGTAATGAACATGTATAACAATTATGAAGTGAATTAATTGAATGAACGAGTGAATAACATTTAAATGAATTAAGACCCTTCGTTGACCTGAGCCAGAATTAATGAACAGGAACACTTAAGTTAAGTTGGAGTTAATCTAAGCTGTTTTACAACGCATTATTTAAGTTTAGTTAAGTTTGTTGATGCATATGTGACCATTAAAGATTAACTTCATCCGGATCAGTTAATTACAATTTAGTTAGCTTATAATAATTACTGCTTTACTAACTAACCTCTACCGAATTAATCTGCTAGTGGTGAGTGAAACTTAATATACTACTGAACTTTAATTAATTAAGCACTGAATGTACTGATATGATTTTGTAATGGTACAGTACTGTACAGTCGGCGGCAAAAGTCCTGTCGTCGTCTCACTTGCTTCACCGAGGCACACAATGTTCATAGATTCGAGATTATTAAGTGTAGAAAACGTGCGTATTTCTCGAATCAATGAACACTGTCTGTCTCGGTGAAGCAGGTGAGGCGACAGGACTTCTGCCGCCGACTGTACACGAACATTATACCTCGGCAGCAGATTATTCCCAAGACACACAGACATTCACACACTCACTGTTAGAGCACCCACACGGAGACAACGACTGGAGATGTTGTGTTCGTCCATGTTGGTAGTCGACTGGTGAATGGACAACTGTTAATGTTACTGTTATTGTGTTGATCGAGTTAAGGGGTGTGTGGGAATAGGGGGACAGGCTTGGGGTTTTTTTGGGGGTGCAGGAGTAGGTGGACAGGTTTGGGGGGGGGTTGAGGAGGTTAGGGGGGGGGGGGGGTGCGGGAATAGGACCCTGTGATTGTGCGCGAGAATTGGACACTTCTGATTAATCCTTACTATGCCACGAAACAAGCTCCTTCCATATAGGTGGTGTTTCGTGGCAATATTTGAAGGACTCGTATACTTCAAATGTTCTAACTAAATCACAGGGTCCCTTAATATTCAATGTAATATCACTGCTAGCTGGCGTGACATTACCAATATCTGATCACCACAAAAATATAAATTCGATGTCAGTGAATTGGTGTCGGGATGATCGTATACGTGGGCTCTGTCTGTCTGTGCCTTAGTGGATAAAATTGGTAAAGTAGTTGAATATCAGGCTGATAGTTCAGTGGGGATATTACATTTTCATATTCATATCGAGTTTCATAAAGGTCAAGCTTTCATTAGTGTTTTCATCTGTATACCGCACCACCAGTAAAAGAAACGAATTGGAGATTAGAAAGCAAAATTATGTCCTGGGATTGTATATAGGTCTGCATTTTCTCGATCTATGTTTTTGTAGGTTACTTTGGATAACGTATATATTCTATCAAGCATATATACATAACCGTGTACAGTTGGACATAGGAATGGGTGGTACAGCCCAATTGAAAGATGGTCAATTTCTCCCAATATCAAGTTCCTTAGTGCCAAACAGGAGACATCAGGGGCAGAAGTCAGTATTGAGGATGATAATGAAAATCAAGTACCTGATAATAGACACTGGTTACTCAAATGGGACAAGTATCTTTCACCTAGGATATACCACTCATTCAGGGAAACAGGACCAGAAGAGCAAAAATAATGGTGTTTCTGTTGTTGTTTGGAATAGTTTGGAGGATTCAGTTGCTCCAGATTTACCAACACAATTTTCCCCCTTAATAAACCCTTGTGTGTGTGTGTGTGTGTAGGGAGAGAGGGGGATTAGGGAAAGAAGGGATAGATAAAAGAGAAGGATAGAGAGAAGGAAATGAGTGGATAGAGAGAAGGAAGGAAATAGAAGAAGGGGACCCGATTGATATTTATTATTATTATTATTACCTTATCGATTGAGCTGCATGTGTGTATGTGTGTGTATATCTTTCTCTCTATCTTTCTCTCTTTAATGGAGTTAAATCAAATTATTGGATACCTACTATTACTTATAATAGGTTGCATAAAATAAATATCTGATTTCCCTATTATTACATAACTTAATAGTAAATAGGTGGGTCCGTTGAAAAGGCTTATAATTATTTACTTGACCCAAATAGCGTTCATTTGTTTACATTTATACCCAGTGTTGCCAGGTGCAGGGAAATAATAATTCTCTGTTAAATAAATTAATGAAATGTATGTACAAGTACACACAGGGAAATTAATTATTATTGATGATTCAAAGAGTAAACAGCTGGGTATTATTTTCTGCAACAGACGAAATACCAAAAAAAAAAAAAAAAAATGAAATTATTAGTAGTCTAAGGTTAAAAAAGGTAAATTCTGATGAAGTTTGGGGTTATTGGGTCAAGCAGATCTGGCAACACTGGCCACAGCTGACTGATAATAATTATTTCTACTACTTCACTGAGTTCACTCTGATAATTTACACGCACACACACACACACACACATACAGGGTAAGTTACGGGATATTGTAAGCTACAATGTTCTATTTATAATACGTAATAATAATAATAAGTTATAAATATTAACTCTGTAAATATTATGGTATAAGTTTATAAGCAATCCTTCTAATTTGGTGCTCGGATTTGGTTTAGTCACAATATAAAATATCATGTATGCACCGAGCGCTGATGTTATAGAAGGTTGTTAGGGTTAGGACTGAAGGTTGTTAAGGTTAGGTCTAGGTTTGGTTAGGTCAGGTCAGGTCAAGTTGGTTAGAGTGGCAGTAAAACATTTCACCAAAAAAAAAAATTAATAAACTGGGAGGCGCTATTGTAAATTTTTACCATTATTATTATTATATTTATTATTATCATTATTAATAATTTCTTACAGACAATGAGTGTAGCAGCAGAACAGCCTGATGATGAGCTCACCATCCCCCGAGCAGCCATGAACAAAATGATCAAGGAACTGCTACCCAACGTGAGGGTCGCCAACGAGGCACGAGAACTCATACTCAATTGTTGCACCGAGTTTATTCACCTTCTGTCGTCCGAAGCCAATGAAATTTGTAACCAACAGCAGAAAAAGACGATTAATGCAGAACATATACTGATGTGTGAGTAGAGTGTGTTAGAGTGTGTTTATATATATACTGATGTGTGAGTAGAGTGTGTTTATATATAGACGTAGCTAAACCCATATGGTTCTTTATTATCAAACTGTAAACTAGTTAACAGGACATCAGGGGTCAGTAACATGTGGTGGTGTTAAAGTGAAGCAAAACCAAACATAATCTGCTGCTTCAACACACACATACACACACACTCTTACTCTCTTCCCAGCGCACATACATGCACTCACACATACATACGAAATCACTCTCTTACTCTCTTCCCAGCACACACACATACACACCCACACTCTTACTCTCGTCCCAGTACATACACATGCACACACACACTTTTACTCTCTTCCCAGCACACACACACACATACACAGTTTCACTTATTCACAGGTTAGCCTGTGGATATACAGTATAGTACTGTACAGGTAAACAAACCACCACATTCACTGTTTTCACACATTTGCAGTTTGCTGTGAAATATCTTCACATTTTTTTAGATTTAGATGCGGTCATCAAAAGTGGTGGCTGGGTACTGAATTAGACTGTACGGTTCTTGTCACTGTCTTGGTGATTTATAATTCTCCACTGTCTTGTTTATCTTCTCAGATTTTAGTTCTACTGTCCATTACCTTACCTTATCAAATAATAATAAAATGAGTAGGAAGGCTGTATCATTCTTTGAGTGTTTAGGGATCTAGTGTAAATTAAACCACTTTCATAAGGTATGTAAGCTTTCTTTCTGTATATAAGTTAAATAATAATAATAGCACTAAACTTTTTAATGTATCTTTCTTTGTTTCTTTCTCGTGGGGGCAGCACTGGATAAGCTTGGGTTTGGGGACTACCGAGCAGATGCTGAGGCTGTGTTGAAAGATTGTAAGGCGATGGCTGCCAAGAAGAGAAGGAAAAGCACCAGACTGGAGAACTTAGGCATCCCAGTCGAGGAACTTTTGAGGCAACAACAAGAACTCTTTGCCAAAGTATGTACTCGACTGTATATATTAGTTTTTGTGTGTGTACAGTACAATAATTTTGGAGTAAATTTCATACAGTAATTTTGTGGTTGTCGTTGGTAATAATTCTGTATTTAGAATCTGGCAACAATGTAATGTTTGGAAGGCACTGATATTAATACTTTTTCAACACTTCAAATCAGTCTAAACCAAAAAAACACAAAACAAAACAGAAAAACCTATTCAACACAAGATGACATTATTAAGGAGGAAATTCAGTTTCGGTAAATTTGGAGCAACTGAATCCTCCAAACTATCCCAAGCAACAACAGAACACCATTATTTTTGCTTTTCTGGTCCTGTTGTTTCCTGGCATACTTTGGAGGAATCAAGGCACTCCAATGTACCAAAGCGAATTATGCCCTTAAAAGATTATAATAATAGAGGTAATGTTTTAAGAGGTGGTAATAAATAAATACTTGGTTGGTGGCTTTCTAATATTCACTTATTATTACATGTGGTAATATCCGTTATACAATAAAGGAACCACCATACACTCACACATACACACACAGAAAGAGAGAGAGAGAGAGAGAGAGACACACACACACAGACAGAGGCAGGCGTGATTGTCATTTACTACATTTATGAAAAATATACTACCTAATAACTTAATCCACATTCACCAGGGGTTAGATTACTTGTTATAATATTTACTGAATAATTATTAATGTGGGTTACTTGTTATAATATTTACTGAATAATTATTAACTTAATCCATTCTTGTTATAATATTTACTAAATAATTATTAATCTTGTGTTGTGCAGGCGCGTCAAGAACAAATGTTGGTGGAACAACAAGAGTGGCAGATGTTGCAGGCACAGGTTGCAGTCGCACAACAACAACAACAAGAACAGCAAATTGTTGATGACGATGAAGATTATTCTTAAAAAGAGTTGACACATGCTAGTTTAGTCAGAGTTGTCTCTATGGAATGGAAGTTTATTGGTAAGATTAATGAATGAAAGATAACTTTAAATATGTATTAGGTTGACTGACAGAATGATAAGATTAATGAATGAAAGATAACTTTAAATATGTATTAGGTTGACTGACAGAATGGTAAGATTAATTAATGAAATATAACTTTAAATATGTATTAGGTTGACTGACAGAATAGATAAGGAGTTAATACTTGATTATTATGGAGGAGTTTTTATTGGCCATTATGTATGTCACTTTTGCTTCTTCAGGTTTCCATTTAGCTTATGATATTGAAAGAGTTTGTTTTGTGGCATAGTCTGGAGGAATCAGAAGCCTCCAATTTTCATATACAGCAACAGAGTCCTTAAGGTCAGGTTGATTTGTGTGTGTCAGTCTCCTTCGTCCAGTAATGACCGGTTCATTACCATACTCAGACATCACAGGGTTTATTTATCTATCTATAGCTCTGACGCCTCGAGGTATAGATCACAGGGTTTATAGTAACCAATACCCTACATGTATTTTTTAGCCTGTACGCTATTTCCTACATAGATAATTATAAGATAGATGTAATACAATTCTTCCTCCCAGTACATGTATTTTTTATACACGTTTCGCCTATGTCATGACACCTGGTTTTTACTCAACCAAATATTTTACAACACGAGTGGAAACTATGAAAAGGGAACCAGAGACCTCGAGTGGCTTAATTAATCACAAGTGATATACAGTATCAGCATTATTTATTCTTAATTTGATATGTTCTATCACTATATGATTATATGACTTATAATAATGCCAATAACATATGATGAAAGAGAGTAGAGAGCAGGAGGAGGGAGGAGGAGGGTGGTGGCAGTGTAGAGGAATGTTTGCTTTCACTACTTTCTCAACTTTACTAACTTATATATTATTTTTAGTTTGGCTACTTTGGATATGGCAACACTGATAATTTATATATAGTAGTAGTTTTGGCAACACTGTACACGGAGAGAGTGAATGTGAAATGAGTGAGGACATTATGGGTGTGTATCTTAATGTAAAGATGGAAGGGAAGTATGAAAGGATCCTGTTGATTGTGTGTTATATGACTGTACAGTGTCCAGGAGCGAGAGAAGATAATGAAAGAAAATACAGGATAATAGATAGCTGGGGAAGTGAGCTGTTGTTTAAGGCAAGAACAAAGTCACTGGAGGTGAATGATAGAATATATAGATGGAGTAATGAAGGCAGTAAGGTGTGTAGGGAAGATGAAACAGTAGAACATGTGTTGATGCTATGTGATAAGTATGAACGAGAGAGCTACCATACTGAATGTGGTAATAAGTGAACAAGGAGAGAGAAAATGGAGGGAGATGGTGGAAGCAACAGTGGCAGCCAAAGTACTGCTATACTAAATCTGAGTGAACGAGAGCTGTACAATCCAGTGATAATAGAGAGTGTGAAAGAGTGTTTGAAGATAAAATGAGTATATAGGGACGTGCAGGTTTTTTTTTTTTTTTTTTTTTTTTTTTATATGATCCGACACTGGACATAGGCTTAATCACGCCCGTTATCGTGGCCCAGGTCAACTGTTGTATAGGACTGGATGTGTGTACATGTATTATTTGGTACTGTTTTGGTTTGTTTCTCTCCACAGAATCTACAGAGGAAGACGGTGAGAGAGTACCGTTGCAAAGGCTACACCCGACTCAGTCATCATCATCATCATGTTTGTTTACATCCTGACAGTTTTGCCAGATACAGGAAATTTCTCTGTTTTAGGGAATTTAGAAGTCCACACAGGGAAATAATATACAGTTCGTTCAAGAGTAAACAGTGAAATTTGTACAAGATAAAATACCAAAAAAAGCATCATCATCAATGTTCAGGAGTAAACAGAGAATAATTGAGGTAAGAAGTGAAATTCTAATGTTGAAGTGAGGGATGTTTCGTCAAGCAGACCTGGCAACACTGCCTCCTGAGTTATTATTATTAAAAGGTTCAGCAGCAACACGTGGAACTAATAATAATAATAATAATAATAATAATTGTATACTTGTTGTTTGACCGGTACAATGAGTGACAACAAACCAACAACACGAAGGACAATGAAACTTCTCCTTAAACAATATAAAGATAACAGAGTAAAGAATGCTAATGTAATAGTAGACGTAATGCAACGCTTAGAGGTCAGTGTGTGTGTGTGTCAAAAATATACAACTTTAATTAAGGGGGTGCGGTAATAGGGGGACAGGCTATTTCCAAACAAATCATATTCTAAAGAATTGATAGTCAAAATCACAGGATATACTACGAGATAATATATATTTTTACCATAAGTTACTGTTATGGCAGTTTGTAAAAATGCTAATGAATTTCCCTTTATTATATAAATATTGGTCCACAGAGTAATGAAAGTGGCAGTATCACTTCTGCCATCACGGGTTTACACCAAATCTTCACTATGGTTCTTATGCATCAAGACATACAACTCCCCAGAGACAATCTACCAGGTATGTTGTTGTTGTTGTTGTTGTTGAAGTTCCTCAAGGTGTCTGGCCGAGCAGCCCCGAGGTTCTGAGGAAGGCCATGGCCTGAACCGGGCTTTCCCACAGTGCCCTCAGAGAGTGTATGTTGTGTTGTTGGTGAGTGTGGTTGTGTGTATTGCAGTGTTCAATAATGTGTTTAATAGTATGGGGTACTGTGTTGCATCCTGGACATGCATCCACAATGGTATGATTCAGTTTGGTCAGGTGGTAGAGTACTGTACTGTAACAGCCACAGAAAAAAGGAACTTACTCACCAATGTCCTTCATAATTAATTGGGTTGGTGGATGTTTTTGCTTTATGAAGTCATTTCCCAGTGTGGCATTATGACCATATTGGATTTCCTTCCACTCTTTGTTGTTCCAGTTGGGACTTGTTTTATTTTTCTTCTGTTTTCCTTTATTAATTCTGGTAACTAATAACTAGATGTGTATTTTGTGGAGATATTGCAGTTGCTCTGCTTTCAGGTTGGCTGACAGACTATAAACCAGTGAACCCTGGTTTGCTTGCAGTGTATCATATGAAAATTGTAAATAGTTTCACTAATATTGATACAGTATTTGTATGGAATATTTCTTCATTTTTTTCATGTTTTATTCAGTATTATACAAACAATTTCTTTCCTTTATTATAGAAAGTGTCCAAAGTGCCAGTGAAAAGTTCAGTACATGGCTATATGCCAGATACACAGAAACACACAACAGGATGCTGCAACTTCTTGGTCACAAAGGTTAGACTTACTCACTTTGTGGTCAATTAAAACTGTTGAAGATTTTTGCTAGATGACTAGATTTTATATGGCATACAATTATAATAATAATATACTGTATGTATTTGGATGTTACATTGTAGAGGTTTTATTAATACAGTACTGTATTTAAAGTTATGAGGCTATCAAAGTCATGGCAGAAGGAAAGTTGAGCATTTTATAACAAATATTTTTATCTATGTTGCATAATGTTTACAAAAATATGGAGTAATTCCCTATGACAAAATTATATGCTAGGTGTTAGTCAAAGAAAATGTCAACTATTTTGTAATGGGTAAGGAGATTAATTTCTTATAAACATATGAAGTTACTGATTGTGTGTGCCTTTATCTTGGAAAGTTGAGTACTGTACAGTCACAAGTGTTTTAAATATTCATGTGTGCTTCGAATATGTACAATAAGACCTCCATTAGAATTAGTTCGTTTGTGAATTGGACTGTTCAAAGCTTTAACCAAAGCTGTATACTTAGTAGTATTCATGACTGTATATACATATTGATGTCTGCAGACCAAGGAGTGCAGGAGTTGGCTTTGTGTTGTATAGTAAAGCTCCTTCAGTCAGAGGGACAACATCCCATCAAAACTACTCCTGGCACATACCCCTTCCCCATAGAAAGACTTGAGGTAAGTGTGTCAGAGTGTATATAGTTATTCACCTATATCATTGTTACTTTGCTTTCTACTTTAACTGAAGATTTTCCACTGTATATTTCCTTAAGTACTTCTTTTATTTACCAGTTCACTCTCTTTTTCCTTGCATACATCCATATTATGAACTATGTTTAGTAATCACAAGAGCAGTGTGACGAGACCAGCAATGTGTGGTGGATGCATAAAATATTTAATTTTTTGGTGTGCAGGCCCTGGTGTCAGCACTGGTGATGGACTCAGTGGACAACCAGCACCTCATTACTCTCCTCTTTGAGTACCTGGAGTGTCAAGACTTCATGTACTACAGTCTAATGGTAGGCATGCATATCATTTCTTTATATAAAATAAACACTGTGGGTTATGGGCACTAAAGGTGAATAGCCTGCTTAATGTCCTCATCTGTGAAATGAGAAAATAGTAAGGGAAGTCCAAAATTATGTCAAATATTATTTGAAATATCTAGATGCATTATGCTGGAGCAATATCCAGTGTTATAGTGATAGTAGAGAGTGATGCACCTTGGTGGCAAAGAGAAACAGAGGCTGTAGTGAATCAGTAAATGGGGTAGAGTTGATTTCACCATGTCTGTGAGTATTGTAAAGGTTTACCTGCCCCAAACATGCACCAATATGTTGTTTTAAATGTTTGATAACTTGTGGGTTGCATGGTACCTTCCTCTGATGAGTGTAACTATAAATACGGTGTGAAATAAGTGTGTTTTAATTAAATATTAAAGTCAATTCACACAGCCAAGGGATTAATTAATATTTCCAAGGTTAATAACTCACAAAATTGACTGTTCTCTGCAGAAATGTTGCCAGTTGTGTATTTTTTCCAACCTACCTCAGACTACCTTGGAGTCTACTAACCTACTGACACATCTCTCTCATCCAGGCTGTGAACCGTATAGTGAAGGCACATAAGGGAAAAGATATCACAGAGGTGTACATGAACAACCTCTTCCTCTTCCTTGAACAGTTCAGCTTGCCAGAAGGAGGCTCATCCACACGTCTCATCCAAAAGTTACTTCTCTACCCTGACTCAGGTGATTGTAAGATAAATGATGAGTTCTCTGAAACATGTGTGGAGAAGAACTCATTTTTCCTTTACACTTTCCTTTCCCACTGAGAGAAAAACATATAAAAACAGGGAGATATTTCCCAAGGTCACCATGAGGTAGTTAGGTGAACCATATCTACAGTAAGGAAGGATTAAGAAGGTACTTCTTCTAATACAATATTATGTTTGCTGTATGACAATGACTGCACCAAACAACCTCAATGGTTATCATCTCAAGTTCAGAAATGTTTTTCTTCAAGTGATCAGGATGATAGAACGTATACATAAACCTACTAAACCTTTAACTCAGTTCTTGTCAGGATGTTTTAATAAATTTAATCTGTATTTTTATTATTTATTTCTCTTAGATGAGAAAGTTGAGGATGAAGAGAGCACATGTGAGAAGAAGACTAATGCCTTCACCCTGCCTTATGAGCAAGCCAGTCAGTGCCTCGAGGACATATGGGAAGTGGTAATGAAATATCCCCTAACCCCCGACCTCCACCGCCGCTCCCTCATCCTTCTTCCTGACAAAGTAATGCCACACCTCAAGCAGCCAGTCCAACTCACTGGCTTCTTCATGGAATCTTACAATTGTGGTGAGAAAATAAAGTGGTTAATTCCCTATCCCTCTATCAGACATCTATTTGTTTCAGCGCCAGACAGACGCTGTTTTTTGCAAATATCTCCTAAACAGCATCTGTCCGGCCCTGAAAAGTATAGTAAATTCCATGTGAAGGAACAACATTATTTACTATGTTTATATGAATTTATCCATGAATATAATTATATCTCTCTTTTGATAAACACAGGGATCTTGTATTGGTGGCTAGTAGTATATTACTTACCTGTAGTAAGTCTAAAACTTTTACCTTCATAGCTTGTGACTCTTCATTACAGTACTAAAAAATACCAAATGTTTATGTTATTGGTAATTGTTCCTCAAGACTGGTCAACAATTTAGTAATGTGGTTTTATTTGTCAGGTGGAGGACTCAGTCTACTGGCACTTCAAGGAGTTTTTGTTCTCATCAATAAACATAACCTGTGAGTTGAAGCTGAAAATAGCAATTCTTTATTAATGGCTAAACCTGTCTGTCTTCAGGAGTAGGTAATTGTGTGTAAAGTACTTACAAAATTAATTTTCATTATTATTGTACCTTGCAAAACTCATAAGAGTATAATATAACATTAGAGGTAAATACCATTCTCTAGGAGAGGAAAGAAAGTTATAATAGTGGAGATCTAATTTTTTTAATGTGTAAGTGACCATATACAAAAGAATTGATAACCACTATAATGGTTCATATAATGTGTATAGAGACATTGTATCATTGATAGTCATTGCTTGATTCATTACATTACTGTACAGTACTTGGATATAACTTACTAATACAGAACTCAATAAGCTTCCTCTCACCCCTCACCCTTTCACAGAGACTACCCTGACTTCTACACCAAAGTCTATGCAATGTTGGAGCCAACCATCTTCCAAGCTCGTTACCGGGCCAGATTTTTCATGCTGCTCGACAGGTTCCTTGCTTCATCGTGAGTACAGTACTGTACTTCTCTGTGGGGAATTTTTTTTCATTTACTTGTTAGGCAGTGGTATAGATACAAAAGCTCCAAAATGTTCAAATTAGTTTTTAGAAGCCAGAAATATAAGAATATAAATAAATTTCTAGGTTTCATCAGTGGAGACAGTAAAAACACAAGAAAAGAAGCTTATCATAATATTCAAGTCTCATTAAGAATGATCACTACTCCTCATGAAGACAAAAACTTTTTTAAAGAAAAGCAATAAAACTTGTATCATACCTTCCCAAAAATAAGTAGAAATAAGTAGATATATTTGTTTGGAGTGATTAGGTTTAAGTTTTTCAATCACAGGGAATACAAAAATCATAGAAAACTATGACGATTTGTTCGTAAAAGAATGAGCCTAAAATATTTTATCACCTGGCTTATTTTACACGGGCAACATATATTGAAGTAGAACTACTCTTCACTCACCAACTTTGGCAGTAATACCATTTGTTACAGATGTACAGTCGGCCTCAGTAATTCGTATACACCACTGTGACATCAAGGGTTCATAACAACTAGAAAATATAGTACATAAATTTTCCAACACTTCTAGTAATGTTATTTGGCTAATACTTGAATCAGTCAGCAGAACAATCATTACAGTATGTGAAGAATAAAGACTCGTTTTAACCAATGCTCTGAGTACGAATTCCTGAGGCCGACTGTACAGTGTGTCAATGATACACGTACCCCGCCCTCACTCAGTTACTCACAGTTTCAACTGGTAAAATCTGGAGTAGTAAGCAGGGTTATCTTACAGTGATTGTGATTGGTCCATCTAATATCTGCTGTAAGATACCCCTTCTTTCTACTCCAGATTTTACCAGCTAAAACTACGAGTAACTGAACAAGGGTGGGGTACGTGTATCATTGACAGACTGTACCTCTGCCATCTTTTTTTCCTCCCAGTAATGACACTCTACTTCCTTCCTCCTCAGATATCTGCCTGAGTACATAGTAGCCTCTTTCACGAAGCGTCTGAGTCGGTTGTGCCTGGTGGCCCCTACCCCATGTCTCATACTGCTCATTAAATTCATCACAAACCTCCTCATCAGGTTCCCAGGACTCCGCAAGATGATCCACAACCCTCATGCTACTAGTAAGTCTCCTTCCTCTTTTAGCTGCTTTATCCATGTCTTGTCAGGTGGGACAACACATGACAGTAAGGTTCTAAATTTTCTTAATTGCAGTTTTGTAATATGTACGCTGTTGTTTTTAAGAGATATACCGGTACCAGTACCTTTAATTTTTTATTTGGTGATCTCTCATTTTATCTTTTAAAGCTATTTCTTTATTTTCTAAGTTCAGATGTTTTGTTCTTTAAGCTCTAGTTCTTTACACTGACATGCATTCACAGATATACATTTATTAATGTAGACCTGCAACCCAACAATTACAGGCACAGCTCTCTGTCTCTCTCCTCACTAATTTTTCTACCTTACTCACTCTTATTTCTCTTGCCATCACTCCTTACTCTGGCAGGTGTGGAGAGGGACCCCTTTGATGCTAATGAGAGCGATATGAGTAAAACACATGCCAGTGAAAGTAGCCTGTGGGAGTTAGCTAGCCTGCAGCAGCATACCCTTCCATACGTGGCCAAGTCTGCCAGCTTCATCAATAGGAACCTGCCTATAATGGAGTACAATATTGGGGAGTATGTGGAATCTACATATGAGGAGGTGAGTGTTTCATTTTGTTTTCTAAAGTGATGTACCTGTATATGAAATTGGTATACAGTAAACCATCAATATAACTAACCAATTAGGGAGAATGAGCTGGCATTACAGTACTGTACATCTGAAAGTTCATAATAGATGATGGTTGGTATTTCTCTCTCTTATACCGAACTGAGTTCTAACTATATGGGAAGTTATTTGGTCACTTGTTCAGTGGTACTGAGGAATGTACTATAGTTGCTACTTAGTCACTTCACTGCACTGTAGATTTAATACTTAACACTAACAGTACAGTCACCTCTATACATACAGCCATGCCACGCTTGATGATAACAAAGATATGTTTGGTTGGCTCATCCCATTCACTACACAAACGGAACAAAGTTTGATATATCTGTTATCTAGTTCGGTTAGAACAAAGGGGTTTGTTATATCTGAAATGTTTTATACCATAATTAGGTTCATTATATCAAGGGTTTACTGTATTGTGTAAACAAGGAGGCTTCATTTGACAAGGTAAGTGTATACATGTAGTTGTATGTTGTATAATTGTACTGTACTTATACAGTAACATACTGTATAATAATAATATACAATGTGGTCTGACAAACACTTAAATTAATGGAATAAGTAAAATGGTGTTGTTAGATCACTATTAGATCACTCACACAGGGATAGATGTAATCAAAGAATAATATTAAGAACTACATAATAGAATGTGCACTATTTAAGTTGCGTGGATTGTTGTTTTGTCGTCATTACAGATATTTGAGCGTAACTGCAAGCTCACAGTGAAGGAGAATGTTCCCACAACCTTCCACAAGCCCAAGGGTCTCTTTGAATATCATTGTGATCAGATGTCCCAAGACTGGAGTATGGTGTGAATTATACCTAATGTAATTCCTTTACTAAAGCTTTGATATGTGAATGACTTTGCTGTAATGTTGTATATTCAGCAGTGTCTTACACACAAAGAACAGCACATACACATCCACTCCCGCTCGTGATGAGACAGAGGGTGACTGAGACATCAGAGCATGTGTCATTAGTTATAAATTACTGTAAGTTAAAGATGATCTTCAGTCACTGCCTCAGAAATTGAAAGAGTGCCAACCTAATCATACTTGAAATCTTATTCAATGTAAAAGCAATTCTCAAGCTTTTTTATGTGGCTGTACGAGATACCATACATTATTTTATGGGTCTATTTTGATTAATTTGAAGCAACAGATTCAACCTGATGGCATCACAAAACAATAACTATTTTATGGAAGTCTGTTTTGGGGGCATAGATTGGAGGAATTGTTATCATATACAGTATAGTACAATACTACAGTAATAACACCACAGGTCTCGTTAGTCTTATTATCAAGCTTGGAACCTTAGCTGAAAACACTTCCAAATGACCCTGATCAGAGTGGGAATAGAGAAAAGTTACTGTAGTAACCTATGTTTTATGATATATTAAGTATACAATATCCAGTTTTATATTCTGGTATGTGATATTAAGATACTCTAAGGATATTAGGAAATAAGATGGAACTGTTTTTGATAAAGATAAATAATAACCATTCAAGTCGTTTCAGTTAATGAGTTTTACCTATACATATAATTTTAACAACAATAAAGTACATTGAAGTTGTGTTAACAACAGTACCTTTGAGTTCAGTATTTTCAGTACAGTATAGCTAAGTACATTTTACTCCAGAAATGGCAATATGTTAAATTAGGCTGAGGTGTATAGAGAAGTATTACAGTATTACTTTTCTAAATTTCTGTTATATCCACAAGAAATTTACAAGTACCATACAGTAAATACCACAAAAAAAAAAAAAAAACTTATTCAATAACGTACAATATAAATGAATAATAATTACTTATATGCATATACAGTACAAACTAAATCTTAACTTAAAGGTTGTGTGTGATTGGAGGGGACCAGAATTTCTAAATGATGTTAAGCTTAATGTTTCGAGTTACTTAATATTTGCTTACTCCTCCTATTTACATGAAATATTTCATTAAAAAAAAATGATATGTATTTTATATTTAGGGTATGTCTTTGTTTCTTAAACCTTCATCAGATACACATTCCATTTTAGACACTTGTGATTATTTCACACCAACTTATCATGACAAATCCTTGTGTGGGGAACAGCAGGTACAATAATTGAAAAGTGAGAAACAGGAAATAAATAAATAAAAGACACTTGGGGCCTTATTCATTGGCCTTAAATAGGATTCATTTAGAAAACTTAAGGGGCTAGAGAAGCTTCTGTTGTGTTGTGCCAACATGGTGTGGGCAGTGGCTCGGCTGTGGTAGAGTCAGTGGGAGTGGTAGTTGTGTTTTCTTCTCTATTACCATTTTCATCGACTCCCCCCTTCCCATTTTCTTCAGGGTAGTAGTTGTAGTAGTAGTTGTCATCATAGCTATAGTAATAATCACCAGACCTGCTGGTTGTGGTAGAATTAGTAGGGTTTGATGGGATACTTTCAGAAGGGTGAGTGTCAGTGGGTCCACTTGTCTCTCCTTTCCTGTTCTCTGTCTCGTTTTTCTCACCTTCCTTGCCATCCTCAGAGTAATAGTCATAGTAGTAGTAGTCATAATAGTCATAGTTCTCTGTGTCACCCTGCTGGTATGGTGGTGAGGCTGGTGGTCGTCTGTTTCCAGTCATATCTGCTCCAGGATCTCCTTCTCCTTCTCCTACTCCAGCATTCTTTCCATTCACTGCCTCGTGGAGTTCGTCGACTGTCATGCTTTCATTCACGATATCAAATTTGAGGTGGTTAGGGAGCTGGTTGCGTAGTCTTCTGAGGCCTCTGTCTATTGCATCCAACAGAAGTGGACCCTCCTCCACTTCAAACAGTTCTATCTCTGCCTTGTCTCGTGTCGTCTTGTTATTTCTCGTTTCTGTAGCATTCCGTCCTTCGTCTGCTTTGCCTTCCATCCCTGCCAGATAAAGCGCATGAGTAATGATACAAAACAATGCAAAACCCAAAGTTTGAAAATAAGCCAATCCTTGCCCCATTTTCATGTCTGTCTGTTTCTTCAGTGTGCCCCTTGCAAATTAAGCTGACATGATCATGCATGTGCCTGCAAACTGACTCTGCATGTGAAATGAAGTGACCATGTACTTGAGCTAACTTGGCATGACCTAACCCTGTGTCTGTGAACTGACCCTGTGTCTATCTGTGAACATGACTAAAACTTACCCCAGTGAACAGTTTTGGCATGACTGAGCTGATGTAGCCTGACCTGACCTTGTATGATACTGTTTTGAACTAACTGACCTGGCATGACTTGTCCCTGTGCCTGAGGCTGATGTTGTGTCCTGGCCTGGTGCACTATGGCTTGGTAGAGCTGCAGGGGGCTGATGAGTCCACCCAGGGGTACCTCCAAAGACACCGCCCCATTCCTCCCTGTCGCTCCCACACCAATATTCCTGGTGGGGGACAAGTGACTCTGTATACTGTACCATATGCATATGGAAATTATATATTTTTGTTTTGTTTTGTGATAATCATAAAAAATGTAAGTTAACAATGTTTGAGATTGGCTACGTTTTGAAATATTTGAACTAACTGAGAGAGTTGATGTGCAAAAAAAAAAGAGAAAATACAATATAAGTCGTTAAAATAGAGAAAAAAGATGGTAAACTCACCCCATTCTACTTGAGGGTTGTTTGGAGTAAAGATTGAGATGCAACACCACCTCATGTTTGTTGGCATCATCCACGTCCAGTCTACCTTGGCTGTTGTACTGGTTGTTGTTGTTGTATTGGTGGTGGTTGTTGTGGTGGTAGTTATTGTTGCTACTGCTGGTGCCATAGTTGTTGTTGTGGTTGTTGAGGCGATTGTTGTTGTTGTTGTTATAGTAGTTGTTATTGTTGTCTGGGTTGTTGAGGCGATTGTTATTGTTGTTGTAGTTGTTATTGTTGTTGTCTAGGATGTTGATGTCTGAGCGGAAGGATCTAGGGTGGTCCACCTCCATAGGGTACACATCCAGCATGATCTTGAAGGGACGAGATTTGGAGGTGCTTCTTACTCCACTACCACCTCCACCACTTCCTCCAGTACCACCACCACCACTTCCTCCACCTCCACCTTCTCCACTACCACCTGGATACAAACTCAGACCTCCTCCACCACCACCAGGGTACAAACTCAAGCCTCCTCCACCTCCACCTCCACTTCCACTTCCACCACCACCCGGATACAAATTCAGGCCTCCACCTCCACTTTCCGTGACCCTGGTTCCTCCACCTCCATAAGTATTAAACCCGTCTCCGTTGATTCCATAGTTGTTACCGTTACTTCCACCACCATTGCCTCCGAAGTTACTGCTACTGCTGATGCTCCCACTGTTTACATAATTACCTCCAGGATTACCCCCGAAGTTCCCTCCTCCTCCTCCTCCACCACCACCACCTCCACCATTAAAGTTCCCTCCACCATTGTTTTCTCCACTGAAATAATTGCCTCCATTCTTGACGTAGTTCCCACCACCACCACCACCGCCACCGAAAGGATTTGCTCCAATGATGTGATTCTGATTTCCCACATGGAATCCTGGTGGGAGGTCAAAGTTGGCTCTTCCTTCTTCCCTCCACTCGTTTCCTCCACCTCCTCCATCCCTATATCCGGTTCCTCCTCCACTATCCCTCCATTGGTTGTCCATATGGTTCATGTACCCAATGATGTCCTGGATGCTGGCGGAGTTTTTGGGGTACTGGAAGTCCTTGGGTGGGTTTTGAACTGTAGGCACTGGGCGTATTGGGCGTCTCCTGGGCACGATGGGCATACCAACAGGGGGCGGGATGGGAGGGGGCCGTCGGTAGCGGGGTAGTTGCATGGTGGGGTGTCGCACGAGTGGTTTTGGCAAGGGCCCCGACATTCTTGAACTCGCTCGTAGTCTTGGGCGTAACACCGGGCGGCTTCTGAGTGGGAGAGGAGGATCACCACCAATTATTCCACCCACTTTTGGTAGTGAAGGTCCGGCTCTCCTGGATAGGGGGGGCTGTGGGGGTGGGCGTGGTGGCAGTGGGAGAGGGTTTGAAGGTACGTTATTAGAGTGTGGGAGTCGAGCTGGCAGATGTAGATGTTGATGTTGATGTTGTTGTTGTTGTTGTTGTTGGCTCCAGTCACCTCCACCTCCACTCTGACTTCCTCCACCACCAGTAGCACCTCCCGTTGGTCGGTTCATGATGTTGAAGAGGGATTTCCAGAGGCTAGCACCGGCATTGACTGGAGGTTGTTTGTCATTGTGTCCATATTCATTGTTACTGTATATACGTCCACCGTTATTCATAAATCCATTACCGTTAGGAAAACCATTATTAACAGCGAACCCACTGTTGAACTGACTGTTGCCGTCCCTTACTCCACTGTTCCTGTTGACTGTAAGGATGGGGCCAGTTAGAGGAAGATTAGAGGGATGAGAACGAGGAGGAAGATTAGAGGGATGAGAACGAGGAGGAAGATTAGAGGGATGAGAACGAGGAGGAAGGTTAGAGGGATGAGAACGAGGAGGAAGATTGGAGGGATGAGAACGAGGAGGAAGATTGGAGGGATGCTGTTGTTGTGGGGGGAGCCTTGAGAGGGAAGAGTGAGGGAGAGGGTTGAGGATCTGTCTGTTAATTGGTAAAGGTGGAGGATGACGAGAGAAGTGAGGAGGTACTGGCGGGGGTCTTGGAGGCAGAGGGAGGGGTCTTGAACGTGGAAGCAGGGGTCTTGCTGGTAAGGGCATTGGAGGGGGGTGGGGTCCTCCTCCTCCTCCTCCTCCAGGGACAATCATGACTGGGACGAAGTAAGGGTCGGAGGAGGAAGGTTGACCATTTCTCTTTATCACTTCTTTGTCTTCTTCCTCATCCTCGTCTTCGTCTTCGTCTTCTTCTTCATTGTTGAGGGGGACTGGAATATAAGCAATGTAGGATCTCCCCTCCGCGTCCTTCTGTACGTCTGGTTGTCCTGGATTCTCAAACAAGTGAGAATCAGACTCCAAAGTGGCGGTGGGAGCAGAGGTTCCATTTGGCGCCAAATAATTCCCGCTAAAAGCATCTTCCCCTCTGGCATCCCCCGCAATGTCTTCGGTAGGCATGAACATTTCCCTAGTGGGTCTCAAAATGTTTTCAACGGGCCTCCAGACATCTCCAGGTGGGCCAGAGATGTCTCCAGTAGGCCTCCAGGTGTCTCCAGGTGCTGGCCTCAAAATGTCTCCAGTTGGACTCGAGAAATCTACTACACTAGGATGCAGAACTTCTCCACTGGGTCCAAACAAGTCCACAGAAGGATTAAAAACGTCTACATTTGGATATAAGTTGTCTCCAGTGGGGTATAAGTTGTTGTTGTTGTTGTTGTTGTTGTGGTCTCCAGTGGGGTATAAGTTGTTGTTGTGGTCTCCAGTGGGGTATAAGTTGTTGTTGTTGTCGTTGTTGTGGTCTCCAGTCGGGGCAAAGAAGTCTCCGTTGGGTATCTGTCCGTCCTCTGGGTTGACCTCAAAATCGAATATGTCAATGGGTGTTTCTTGTCCCATGATGGTGGAGATGATAACGTAGAACTGTGAGGGAAATGGTAGTGACATGAACTGGAGGGAAATGGTAGTGATATGAACTGGAGGGAAATGGTAGTGACATAAATTGGAGGGAAATGGTAATGGTGTGAAGTGGAGGGAAATGGTAATAGTATAAATAAAAGGGAAATGGTAGTAATATACATTTTAGGGAAATGTTAAAAATGATTATAAACTGTGCATTATAATATACGAATGAAAAATACTAAACTAAAATAATAAATGAAATAAAATAAATAAACATTCCTAAAGTCAAAGCTAGTAGAAAAAAACAATAACGAAAACAATACAAAACAAAAAACAAAAATAAAAATAAATAATAATATGAGTGACGAGTGAATGAAGTGCGTTACAGTAAAAATTTCTCGCTACAGATTTCCCGTTACTTGTATTTATTTTCCGTAACACTATATAATTATAAGCAATACATAGATAGATGGAGTGTGTGAGTTAACATATGGCGGTGACTGTGCACTTTGTTAACAATTCCGAGCTACCTCTGTTCTTTGTTATTCATTCATCTTCCTTACTTTCTTCGTTCATTCTCCTTCCTTCCTTCAATTCATCGTTCACTCTTCTTTCCTCCTTCATCCATTCTCCTTCCTTCCTTCGTCGTTTATTCTCCTTCCTTCTTTCCTTCAATTCGTTCTTCACTCCCCTTCCTTCATCATCCATCTTCCTTCCTTCATCATCCACTCTCCCTTCATCATCATCCAATCTTCCTTCCTTCATCACCCACCCTTCATTCTTCCTTCATCATCCAATCACCTTCCTTCTTCCTTCATCATCATCCACCCTCCTTCCTTCCTTCATTAACCATCATTCTTCATCATCATCCAATCTCTTTCATCACCCACCCTTCATTCTTCCTTCATCACCCACCCTTCATTCTTCCTTCATCATCCAATCACCTTCCTTCCTTCATCATCCACCCTTCATTCTATCTTCATCCTCCACAACATCTACACCAATAACTTTTAACTCTTGGTAATAAGGAAAACAGTTTTTCTTAGATAGATCTCTTCTCTTCTTATTTTGGTCCAGATTAGTTTTCTTCTTTTTCGTGAGTGTCATTCTAGTAAATTACTCGATATGTCGCGTCGAAAGTTGAAGAGTGTGTATGTGTGTGTGTGTGTGTGTGTGTGACCTCGATATAAGTGTGTATTCATATTTATACTGATATACGAAACGAGAGTAAATAAAACCCAGTTCCTTTATATAGGTTTTCTCACCACCATAACAAGACCCATGGAGATAAGGAAGCCAGACAGTAACTTGGCCATTTTGCAGATCTTCCTTCCCAGACTACACTTGATCTTTCCTTCCCCATCTAATTCGTCGTCGTCGTCGTCGTTGTCGTCTTCGTCTCTCTGTGTCTGGTCAAGTATGGGTCGGGTGCTGCTTGTTGTACTGCTCGTCTCAGTCAGTGGTCTGTTGACAATCACAGAAGAAGGAGAATAGGAAGGATACGAATGTGAAGATATAGGACCTTAAAATACAGGAATAAGATACAGATGAATCTATTTAGGTATCAAGGAAAATACAGCACACTGAAATAGAATAGTAAACACACAAGGAATTTATCACTTGGAATTATCAAAGTGATTCCCATTGAACAAAACGTGATTACACATTTTCCTTGACTAAAAACGCTAAGATTCATCATGGACTCTTGTGGGCATTTTTACCACGGTACTAATTAGTTTTCAGAAATCTAACAGGATTTTTTTTATATATATAACCGTGAATAATAGCAAACGAACACGTCCCATGCAAGCACCCCTCACCTGTGTCGATGGGGTACCCTGTCTGTTCTCAAAGGGGATAATGACCTCCTGCGACTTCTTCCCTGGTGTTCTGTCGTCCTCCTCCTCCCTCCTCTATCTGCCTCAGACTCCCAGCTCCTGCTCCTCACACCATAATACTCCGTCGTTACCCCTGTACTGGCCCCTATAGTCCAGTCGGAGTACACGGTGTCACAGGGGGTCGTCGCTGGGGGTCGGGTTCTGTTATCGTGGTGCTGTTGTTGTGTCCTGCCGTTGTGTGTCCTCGTATCTGTTGTGTGTCTGTTGTTATGTCCCATCTCGGCTCTTGATCTCCTGTTGTGGTTGTTGTTGTGGTTTTCCATCTCTGACGTGGTTCTGTTGTCATGGGGTCTTGTGTCTGTTGTGGGTCTACTGTTCCTCGTCGTCGTCTCTGCTGAGTGTCTGCCCCCGTGTCTCGTGTCTGTTACTGCTGTGTGTCTGCTGCCTCCGCTGGTGATGGGGTCGTCTGCTGATCTCCTATGGTGTTGGTGGTGTTGTTGTAGTTCTTCTCTGAGGCGGTGGTGGTTGTGGTTGTGGTTGTGGTGATTGCGGTTGTTGTTGGATTGCTGTTGTTCTCCAGACCTGTTCCCGTGTCGTGACCTGTGGTGACTTGATGGACTCTCCCCCCGCCATCCTTGACCTCTGCTGTGTTGTTGTGGTTGGTGATGGTTGTGGTTGTGATGATTATGACCACCACCGTGACCTGAGTCCTGCCTGTGGTGGTGACCTGATTCCCGCCTAGGATGACCTGTGCCTTGACCCAGGTTGTCCTTGTGGTGGTGACCTGTACAGTGGTCTGAATGAGAGTGCTTCGGGGACATCAATCCTGAAATACAACAAAAACAACAACAATTACATTAAGGGGGTGCGGGAATAAGGGGACAGGATTAGGGGGGGTGCGGGAATAAGGGGACAGGATTAGGGGTGTGGGTTTTTTTTTGGGGTGGTGTTTCGTGGCAATATTTGAAGGACTAGCTGATATCCAACTTTCTGACTACATCACAGGGTCCCTTAAGGGGGTGCGGGAATAGGGGGACAGGTTTGGGGGTTGCGGGAGTAGGGGGAAAGGCTTGGGGGCGTTTGGGGAGTGCGGGAATAGGGGACAGGCTTTTTTCACGATATTTTTGTTTTCAAGTTGTTTTGTTTATTTCCTGTTATTTTTTTTATTTTTTTTTTACTACCCACCCCAAGCCTGTCCCCCTATTCCTGCACCTCCCCCGTCCCCCCACCCACCCCAAGCCTGTCCCCCTACTCCCGTACCTCCTTAATTAAAGAGGAGGCCGAGGGGTACAGAAAATAAAGATATTTTTTTTACGACCATACAAACCATCTATAGCAGGATTGAGAGATAAGATACAAAGAATTACCTGATGTTTAATTATGAAATGTAATTTACACAAAACAAAAAAAACTACAAAAGGACACCTACTGTATAACCAAAGTTTTTTTTTTTTTTTTTTTTGTACATTCAGATAAAACGCCCATAAGACTTTTGGACACACACACACACACGAACACACACACACACACACACGAACACACACACATACACACACACACGCACACACAGACGTCTCCATTCCTGCGTTTTTCTCCACCAAGAAGTGCTAATTTTCCATTCCCTTGATCACCAATCTAGGTCATGTCACGGTTCTTTAGTGACGTATCAGCTGTTTGTTATTGTTCTTTAGTGACGTATCAGCCGTTTGTTATGATTCTTTAGTGACGTATCAGACGTTTGTTATGATGTACAGTTAAGTAACGAGCCATACATACATACATACATACCAGCTTCATGTGTGTCCAACTGTACATAGTATAGATAACCCGATAAATTGAATGCCTATATTATAAACCTTTTGATTATTTATTAAGGGAATGGTGGTCTACTTTTAATATTAATAGATAGATTTGGAGTGCCTTGATTCCTCCAAATGTATATGCCAGAAAACAGGACCAAGTTAATTAACAGATAATTATAATGGAGTTCTTCTGTTGCTTGAAATAGTTTGGAGGAATCATTTTTACTAAAGATTTACCACCCGAATATAATGTGCTGTTATAGACCCCCTTAGATTTTTTTTTTTTTTTTTTTTTTTTTTGAGAGAAGAGAGAGAGAGAGAAAAAAAATGTCGGCTATACAAGGGAATCACCACACACACACACACACAGAGAGAGAGAGAGAGAGAGAGAGAGAGAGAGAGAGAGAGAGAGAGAGAGAGAGAGAGAGAATTCTGGCGTGATACCGTACCCACACACACAGAGAGAGAGAGAGAGAGAGAGAGAGAGAGAGAGAGAGATGATTCTGGCGTGATACCGTACATACACACACAGACAATTCGTACGGTAACTACAACTGTAATAATACCTTCTTCGTCACTCACCCACCTGACTCCCTCCACCGTAACACTAATGGAAAGACAATAGTATGTACAGTATGTGTGTGTGTGTGTGTGTGGGTGTTATTTTGTGGTGTGTGTTGGTTAATGCTGTTGTTATTTTGTGGTGTGTGTTTGTGTGTGTTTGTTAATTTTGTTGTAATTATTGTGATGTGTGTGTGTGTGTTCATTTTGTTATTTTTGGTGTGTGTGTGTGTGTGTAGATAATTATTTACCTATGTGTTTGTATAAACGTATGCTTGTGTATGTATGTGTGTGTGTGTGTGCGCATCTAATGTATGAAGTTTATATATGTATGTATGTGTGTGTGCATCTAATGTATGAAGATATTCTTATGTATGTATGTGTGTGTATCCAGTGTATAAAAATATGTGTGTGTGCATCTAGTGTATAAAAGTGTGCTTATGTATGTATGTAGGTCACCACAATTATTATATCACCCGTTATTAATTATTTATGTATTATCACGCTGTTATTATTATTACCATTATTATTATTATTATTATCATCATCATTATCGTTATTTGTTGCTGTTGTTATTATTGTTATTATTATTATTATTATCATTATTATAATCTTTATTATTATTATTATCATCATCATCATCATTACTCTTATTATTATTATTATTATTATTATTATTGTTATTATTATTATCATCATCATCTTTATTATTATTATTTTTATTATTATTATTATTATTATTATTGTTATTGTCTTCCCTCTCTCTCCTTTCCTCCTTCCAAGCACTACTCATTCTCTCGCTTCTCTTCCCTCCCCCTCCCTCTCACATCTTTCCCTCCCTTCCCTTCCCTCCAAGTACTACTCATTCTCTCCCTTCTCTTCCCTCTCTCTCCCTCTCACATCTTTCCCTTCCTTCCTTCCCTCCAAGCACTGATCATTCTCTCGCTTCTCTTCCCTCCCCCTCCCTCTCACATCTTTCCCTCCTTTTCTTCCCTCCAAGTACTACTCATTCTCTCGCTCGTGCTCAACACCCCGAGGCTCGACTTTACACACACACACACACACACACACACACACAACTGGTTAGCGTACCGTTAGAGTGACCGGTGGTGTGTGCTGATGTGTGTATAAACGGTACACACACACACACTGACTGACCCTTTCTACACACCTCCCAGCACACCCTAATATACCTACACATTACATACCTTCTCTATACACACTACATACTTTTTTTTACATGGTACATTAGGCTGTCACGAATCAATCATCCCTTCTTCCTTTTCTACCATCCCTCACTATTTTCTCTCTCTCTCCCTCCCACCATCCTTCCTTTCCTACCATCCCTCACTATTTTCTCTCTCTCCCTCCCTCCATACTTCCTTTCACTTCATTATCTACCTCTCTCCCTCCCTCCATCCTTCTTTTCATTTCATTATCTACCTCTCTCCCTCCCTCCATCCTTCCTTCCATTTAATTATCTACCTCTCCTCCTTCCACTCACTCACTCCCTCACTCTTTCCCACCCTCGATCCCTCTACTTCTATATATATCATCTACCGTTATATCAATCTCACTCAACCACTGACCACCAAATACACTGAAAACCAGAGAGAGAAAAAAAAAAAAACATACACACACAATAATAATAATATAAAACAATCTCCATAATTTTTTACTGTATAAATAAAAAAAATTGAAATTAAAGAAAAATAATATATATATATATATATATATATATATATATATATATATATATAATAGGTGTTCGTTTATTATTATTGGTTAGGTGTGGTTGTTGTTGTTGTTGTTGTTGTTGTAGGATTTGGTGTGTGTGTTTGTGTTGACATGATTCTGCATAATTCCTCGCTCTTATTGTCGTTGTTGTTTGTTTGTTTGTTTGTAGTTTGTGAATGGTTACTGTATTAAATAATGTAAGTAAGACGTTATTCACAGTAATAGTAGTAGTAGTAGTAGAAGAAGTAGTAGTAGTTGTTGTTGTTGTTGTTGTTGTTGTTCATTTGATCCTGCTGTTTCTTGGCCTGCTTAAAAAAAACTATACTATCCTATCCCCATTCATGGTTTCTCTCTTGGATGTTTGTATATTATAATAATATATAAAAAATTATATACCTTGCATCCTTCCTTCCCCATGCAAACCTTTATCTCTCTTCCTCTTGCCTTGCCCTGCATTGCCCTACCTTTCCCTGCCTTCCCTTGCCCTTTCCCTGCCTAGTCGTGACCTCTGGCTCCCGTTACCTACCTACCTACCAACCTACCAACCAACCAACCAACCTTGCTACCTGCCTGACCCACACCTCGAGGCCCCCCAGAGCTCAGCGGAAAACAAGATAGGGTACCGTTGTCTCACTAGTGTTGTCTGTGCCTGAGGAAGACTTAACTTATATGTAGGTGATGTTGTTGGTGCTGTGGGCGAGGTGGGCCGTTTCACAGTCCAGTATATAGCTTAGTACAATTAACGTGGATAGATATAGAATGGGTATAGATTGTAAAAGGGGTTTGTTTTGTTTTTTTCGATTAAGTTTCTCTGTAACCTGTGTGTGTGTGTGTGTGTGTATGTGTGTATGTGTGTGAGAGAGAGAGAGAGAGAGAGAGAGAGAGTAGGGGTGGGGGTCATTTTATCGGTGTGTGTTGTCTACTTTATTGTGTTGGAAAATTTGGAACCACAAACTGATTCCCCACCCCCCCAAAAAAAAAAAAATTACTCCAGGAAAAAAAAAAACAGATAGATAGATAGATTGATAGATAGATAGATTGATATATAGATAGATTGATTGATAGATAGATCTGTCTGTCTGTCTATCAATCTATCTATCAATCTATCTATTTATCTATCTATCTATATATCAATCTATCTAACTATCTATCTATCTACCAATCTATCTATCAATCAGTCTATCTATCTATCCATCCATCCATCAACCTACCTATCTATCTATCTATCTATCTATACTTTGGAGGAATCAAATGCCTACTATCTATCTATCTATCAATCAATCAATCAATCAACCTACCTATCTATCTATCCATCCATCCATCTAACCATCCATCCATCCATCTATCTATAATAACAATCATCACTCGACACACACAGATAACATGGGTTCATTCCGGTCTATTACCCATCTGTGTGTGTTCTTGTAAGAGACTCTTCTATGCATGTGTGTGTGTGTGTGTTTGTGGCTTCTGATTCCTCCTGACTATGCCACGAAACAAGCTCCTTCAATATGTAGTATAGATGGTGTTTGTTTCGTGGCAAAGTTTGAAGGACTCGCTAACCTCCAATTTTCTGACAATTAACCACATCAACAAAAATAATGCATGAGAAAAAAAATTGGAGGTTAGATAGTCCTTCCAACTTTGCCACGAAACAAACAACAAACATCACCTATGTATACCTCTATCTGAAGGAGCTTGTTTCGTGGCATTGTCAGAAGGAATCTAAAGTCCCCCAATTTTTAAGCTATGGGGTGATGGTGGTGGTGTAGGTGGTGATGGTGTAGGTGGTGGTGATGGTGGTGGTGGTGGTGTAGGTGGTGGTGGTAGTGGTGGTGGTGGTGATCTAAATGCTAAAACTAGTAGAACGCCTCGGCATACATTGGAAAATTCACAGCAGAGTTTAGAGAAAGAGTTAATTGAGTTTATATGTATACTGTATGTCTATTTAACACTATTTATATTATATACTTTGATTGATTTAGTCCAGCTGGAATACAGTGTAGGAAATTGGAGATAAATGAGTCCTTCAAATATTGCCACGAAACACACACACACATATATACAAACATATATCTCTACCTTTCTTTCTCTTCTTCTCTTACACACACACACACACACACACATACACACATATATATCTCTACCTTTCTTTCTCTTCTTCTCTTACACACACACACACACACACACATATCTCTACCTTTCTTTCTCTTCTTCTCTTACACACACACACACACACACATACACTCACCCATGCAGGCGTTACGTTACTATTGAGAGAGAGAGAAAGAGAGAGAGAGATTCACATACTGTAAGATCATTATTATTATTATTATTATTATTATTATTATTATTATTATTATTATTATTATTTTCTACAATACATGATTGATTGTACAGTTGGACACATGAATGGGTGGTACAGCCCAAGTGAAAGATGGTCTATTTCTCCCAATATCAAGTTCCTTATTAGTACCAAATAGGAGTCATCATCAGGGGCAGAAGTCAGTATTGAGGATGGTGTGTGTGTGTGTGTGTGTGTTCCTTATTAGTGCCAAATAGGAGACATCATCAGGGTCAGAAGTCAGTATTGAGGATGGTAATAAAAAACAAGTACCTGATAATAGACACTCGTGGTTACTCAAATGGGACAAGTATCTTTAAACACCTGTACGATGGAAGGAAAGTATGGGTGGATATTATTATAATTATTAATATTATTATTATTATGAGGTGGTGCAAAATCATACACGTGTTGTTTTTTATTACCAAGATATTTACTATAGGAAGGAAGGAAAGTGTGGGTGGATATTTGATTGTGGCTGTTCTATAGTGTTGACTAAAGTTGAGTTACATTACCTGAGAGGAGGTGCTGAATCTAAATATATACAACATCAGTCCATTTGTCCATTTCCACTAGAACAGGGGCACTGTAGGATTCTCAAACCTAATCGTCCAGTACATCACGCCTCACTCCAAACACGGTATCATTATTTACTGCTGCACATTCTGTCTACGGTATTGGCGACACTTTTTATAGTTAAGTTTTTGTATTGTTTATAGTTAAGTTTTTGTATTGTTTATGGGCCGTTTTTTGTACTGTTTATGGGCCGTTTTTTTACTGTTTATGCGGCCGTTTTTCTTCTTTTTACCGATTACGCTGCCGGACAAATTAATAATCGTTCTGTCAATCAATCCGTCAATCATTTCATCATGGACTGCCTAAGATGCCAGACAGATTTTAATATCAATCTGCCAATCAGTCTTTTCATGCATGGACACCAGAGAAGTGACCACACACACACACACACACACTACACACACCTAAAGACTAAACAGAGAATCAAAGACTAAGACGAAGAGCTATAGGAGTTATACACAGATCGAACACCAACACAACAACACCAACACACAACAACAATTATTAAACGTGTCCCTCTCTCCTTCTCACACACTACCACCGGCGACACACATACTTCTGCAGCAGGTGGTAAGTAAGTGAGGAGTAGTAAGTAAGTAGGGAACCCGCTACCTCGCTCTTCCAAGTTCCATCCATCCATGTATCCAACAGTTGCCACATGCCGTCAGACTTTTATATTATATTATACACACTTACATACATCCATCCACCCATATCGTTAATTGATTGAACCTCCCACCAATCATTATTATAATTTCCTCGATCCATTCTTTGATCTTTTAAGTACTCGTGTTTGTTTGCTTCTATGTTTACTTGGTTGTTGTTTGTTGTTTGTTGTTGTGTTGTAGATCAATATTAAGGGGGTGCGGGAGTAAGGGACAGGCTTGGGGGAATTAGTAGCCTTTTAATTTTTCCAACAAAAGAATCTCCCTTCAATTTAAAAACAATGGAAGCTTAATCACACCAAATGTCCCCATGGATATTTATCATTAAGAGTAAAGTGAATGTATTTGTTGTATTATTATTATTATTATTATTATTATTATTATTATTATTATTATTATTATTATTATTCTGTATGGGTGAGGTGACAAGACATTTTTGGCCTCTTCTGACTGTACACTCGTGATACGTAATTTCTGACCAGAGACGAACGGCAGACACACACACACACACACACACGTCTGTATAAAAAGCAACACACACACACACACACACACACATTTGATTAGTGCCTCTAGTGTTGCATATATGTAGTTTTAATTAGGTTACTCTATCTATCTATCTATCTATTTATCTATTCTCTAGTTCATGTTAAAGACCACCAGAGTTTTAATTACAAAGGAATACACACAAACAGACACACACACGCTCTCTCTCTCTCTCTCTTTTTAAATATCGGGGTTCTTGATTTACTGTTGTATGTGTGTATGTGTATGAAAATTGGAGGGTTTTGTTTCCTTCTGACCATGCCACGAAACATACTCCTTCCTTATAGGTGTGTGTGTGTGTGTTTGTGTTTCGTGGCAATATTTGAAGGACTCATTTATCTCTAATTTTCTGACTACATCCTTTAAATTTAAACACCAAATGATTACGTTCCATTTGTGGCTACAACGAAAATTAATCTTGTTTTATTCATTCGTAAACTTTTAAATAATGAATTAGGGGTTTCTTTCTTTTTAATTAAGGAGGAAAAAAAAATCAGTGTTGGTAAATTTGGAGCAACTGAATCCTCCAAACTATTCCAACCAACCACAGAACACCCTTAGATGTATTCCTTTTGATCCTGTTTCCTGGCATACTTTGGAGGAATCAAGGTACTCCAATGTAACAAAAGTGAACTACAGTAGGCAGGCAGTCAGTCGTCCCATTGGTCAGTATCAAACCACTCCCCCAAGACAGCAACCCCTCTATTGGTCAGCATCACTCACTCATCAGCCCCTCCCCCTCCCTCCCTCCCTCCTTCACCCTCACCCTCCCTCACCCTCACCCTACCCCTACCTCCCCCCTAGCCCTCCAGACACACGGGGTGGATATAAATACTGAGGAGTGGATGTGAGGACCGACAGACAGTTATAGAGGTTCATTATAATAATTATATACTGTCTCATCTTCTTCATCCATTTCAGTCCAATTCCTCCATCTAGTGTTTCCTATTTAACTTCCTTGCCTTGTTAACTTCCTTACCTTAGTTTTGTGTTCTGTTATTGCTTTGCCATACCTAAAACATTCCTTACCTTAGTTTTGTGTTTTGTTATTGTTTTGACATACCTAAATCTATATAATGTACCGCCTGCCTCTGCCTCTACTTGCCATGGTGATATCGTTGTTGTTGTCCCTGTACGGTGGTCCTGGCGCCAGAGGTCAGCACCAGGTGTCAACAAGGCAAGAAAGGCTACATGAAGACCCCAACCCTAGCTGTCTACGCATCATTACAGCACCGGTGACCACATTCGAATCCTTTCACACACACACACACACATAATCCCTTTTCTTATAAACACACACCCCACACTACCAACATAACCCCTTTCCTTATAAACACACCCCACCACACCCACAACAACAACCACATAATCCCTTCTCTTATAAACACACACCCTACACACACATAACCACATAACCCCTTCTCTTATAAACACACATACACACTACCAACATAATCCCTTCTCTTATAAACACACACACCCCACACACCCACAACCACATAACCTACTACTACTTTTTGTTTTTTTTATAGTAGCTTTCCTCATAGTAAACAAAACTTGGTTGGTTGGTTTCAGGCACCTACGTTCATGGTAATCAAAGGACGACCACCTAACAACTACACCTTCAGTGGCCTCATAGTCGAAGTCATTGACATCCTGGCCAAGAAACTGAACTTCTGGTGAGACTATATATTAAGTAAGGGGATGTGGGAGTAGGGGACAGGCTTGGGGGTGACTGTGGGGTACGGGAATAGGGGGACAGACAGGCTTGGGGTGGGTAGTAAGCCTGTCCCCCTATTCCCGCAACCCCCAAACTCCCCTAAGCCTGTCTCCCTACTCCTGCACCCCCAACCCCCCCCCCCCAAGCCTGTCCCCTACTCCCAAACCCCCTTAATTATCATCACTCTATTATACTTAACTCTTTCATGAAATCCTCTATAATTGTTAAAGTGGGCTATTCGCTTTTGTTGTTACATTAATTGAAGTGCCTTGATTACTCTTATAAAGTCTAAAGTATATAATTATGCCAGCTAGGAAACAGGACCAGATGAAGAGTAAAAAGTAAAAATAATGGTGTTCTTCTTTAGTTACGAATTCAGCGTGCCTGCGAAACGAAACGTGTATGGCCGACTGCTGGAAAATGGAACGTGGACCTCAATGATGGGACAAATTCAACGAAAGGTGAGTATTATCTATAGAGGCTGAGTTCGAATGCAGGGTGTGGGTGTGTGTGTGTGTGTGTGTGTGTGTGTGTGTGTGTGTGTGTGGTATTATTCATATCCCCACCCAGTACACCTATAGAGGCTGAGTTCGAATGCAGGGTGTGTGTGTGTGTGGTGCCTTGGTAAATATGGAGTAACTGATTCATCCAAGCTATTCTAAGCAACAGGTCATCATAATTTCTCTTAATCTGGTCCTGTTTCTTGACTGTACTTTGGAGGAATAAAGTTTGTCCTGATAATCAAAAGTGTACTCTGTTCCCTTAATTAAGGTAAAAAAAATTTTTTGGTACATTTGGAGTGCCTTGATTCCTCCAAAGTATGCCAGGAAACAGACCCAGATGAAGAAAAATAATGGTATCCTGTTGCCTGGAATAGTTTGGAGGAATCATAATCTCCAAAAATGTCAAAACTACACCCTCCCCTTAAATGAACTTTCAGGAGGTGGACATGGGAGGAACCATCTTCTCCGTCACCTGGATCAGATCACAATACTTTGACTTCAGTGAGATGTTGATGGTGGATGAGTTTAATGTGATGACAGCCAGGCCAGAAGTCACGTCGGATCTGGCAGGTTTTGTCAAGCCCTTCTCATACTCTGTAAGTTTAGGGGGAATTTAAGTTTTGTCAAGCCCTTCTCATACCCAGTAAGTTTATAGGGGGAAGTTAAGTTTCGTAAGCCCTTCTCATACTCTGTAAGTTTATAGGGGGAAGTTAAGTTTCGTAAGCCCTTCTCATATACGTATACCCTCTAAGTTTAATTAGTGGGAATTTAAGTTTTGTGCTGGGGAATTTAAGTTTTGTGCTGGGGAA
Organism: Petrolisthes manimaculis; assembly: GCA_034508575.1. Classification (NCBI taxonomy): domain Eukaryota; kingdom Metazoa; phylum Arthropoda; class Malacostraca; order Decapoda; family Porcellanidae; genus Petrolisthes; species Petrolisthes manimaculis. Next base: position 193,431 of record JAWZYT010000740.1, read on the forward strand.
TTTAAGTTTTGTGTTGGTAAATATTCTGGAGCAATTGGAGGCTTCTGGTGAATCCTCCTGACCAGACCACGAAACAAAAAAACTCCTTCCATATAGGTGTGTGTGTGTTTGTGTTTGTTTCGTGGCAATATTTGAAGGACTCATTTATCTCCAATATTCTGACTACATATCACAGAGTCCCTTAATTAAATGTAACTTGTCTGTTCATCTCATTACGTAAGGGGAAAGGTAATTCATTCACTTGAGTTGAGTGAGTTTAATTCTACAGCTAAGGTATTGTAAATTGTTTAGTTGTTTATGTCATGGAGAGGTTTGGTAGTAGTGGAGTGAGTTTAATTCTACAGCTAAGGTATTGTAAATTGTTTAGTTGTTTATGTCATGGAGAGGTTTGGTAGTAGTGGAGTGAGTTTAATTCTACAGCTAAGGTATTGTAAATTGTTAGTTGTTTATGTCATGTAGGTGTGGGCAGGTGTGGTGGTAGTGGAGTGAGTCTAATTCTATATACAGGGCATTATAAATATTTTGTTGTTTCTGTCATGTAGGTGTGGGCAGGTGTGGTGGTAGTTGAAGGAGTCCAATATTAGTTTTCTACATGTACAGGGCATTGTATATATTGTTAGTTATTAGTTGTGTACATTTCCACTCGTTTCTATCATGTAGGTGTGGGGAGGTGTAGTGGTCGGGAGTGTGGCTGTGTTGGGAGCGACGTGGGCTGTACTACAAGGATACACACGTCATATCAGGTCAGTACCGTCAGTGTTGGTTGCTTCCTTCCCACGTCGTTCCTTCCTCCTCGTCAGATTTCGTCAAGTAATTTTTTTTTTTTTTTTTTTTTTTTTTTTTCATTATTTTCGTGAACATTATTTTGTAACGGGGGTTTTCTCCTTAAGGGACCCTGTGATTGTCTGAAAATTGGAGCTAAATCAGTCCTTCAAATATTACCATGAAACACACACATACACACACACACACACACGTTACTAAAAACTCAGCAACATCGTCTTACAAATAATCAATAATCAGGAATGGTGACATTTCAGCAGTTGTGACATTACTCTTGTATAGTACAGTAGTCAGTAGTCAGTAGTCAGTAGTCAGTAGGTATATTATTGTCTTTATTTGTTTATGTGTTGGTGTCAGATTGAGTGAGGAGACAGCTGCTGGAAGGTCGACGTGGCTTACTAACCTGGAGAAGTCAGCGTGGTGGGTGTGGTGTGTACTCATGGCTCAAAGTAAGGTCCTCTCCTATAAGCTCAAAGTAAGGCCTTCTCCTATGCTCAAAATAATAATTAAGTCCCTCTCGTACAGTACACTCGTGATGCAGGATTTCTGACCAGAGTGTGAGGAGCAGAAAGCTTCGAAAATGTATCCTACTGGTGGTCTTGTTGAAGTGTAAATAAAGTCGTCCCTCTGACATACCAGTGAAATCATTACAACGCTTATCTTCCCATATTGGCTGGAACTTGTTTGTTATTTAATGAGGCTATTCGAAACAGACCTGGATACTTAGTATGGTTCATGACTGTACACCATCAACTCAGATTATGTGGACAAAGTAAAAGCAGGCAAACCTCTTGACTCAAATTGTTCAGGGATTCATTTAAGAAATACAAATTTAATGTATATATTGTCTACAATTGTATATTCTATGTATTGTTCAGTACTTCAATTATCATTAAGTGGTCCGTGATGTAGTCAGAAAATAGGAGGTAAATGAGTCCTTCAAAAGTTGCCACGAAACACCACTTGTATAGAAGGAGTTTGTTTCGTGGCATAGCCAGGAGAAATCAGAAGCCTCCGATTCTCGTATCTCATCACGGGGTCATTACAACGGGATATCTACTGTTGGTGAATTGAAGGGCTACTGATTCCTCCAAACTATAAGCTACAAAACAGATCCCATACTCAATTTACTACAATTTAATTAATGGCATGTTATGGAGGAATCAGGAGGACTTCACTAACTTCACCCACAACACATATATTTTTTTGTTAGATGGAAGCCACGTATACGTTATGATAATCTAACAATACTACTACTGGGGTCCGTTCAGATGAGCCTTGGGTACCCTGGGGTAAATCCCTGTGTGTGATGGGGTCTTTATGGCTACTGGCTGCCTTCCTGTTGGGGACCGTTTATCGTTGTAACCTCAAGGCCATGCTCATCATCCCTCGCCTCTTCCTTCCCTTCGACAGTCTAGAGGAACTCGTCAACAATGGCATCACCACCGTTGTCTTCAGAGGTTCAAGCATACACGGGGATATTGAGGTGCATGGGGGCCCAATACAGTACAGTCGGCAGCATAAATACGCGTCCAGATAAAGTTGCATTCAGAACCAGTTTCTATTCTAACATTGCTACATCATGCACTATATAGGCTCATACTCAAGTAGGTAGAAATGACACGAACTTATGCTGCCGACTGTATATTATATCTTACTCCACCCTGGGAAGGTTTCAAAAGCAAATGTTGTTATACTATTGTGAGTTTACAGAAATATATATACAGTATAATTCAGTCACCTCACATACTACCTAACCAAACCACTCCCTCATCAGGCGGCCACCAGTAACTCCACCCTGGGAAAGTTTCGGAAGCAGATGTTGTTGTTCGAAGGTGAAGAGGTTTCCAAGTTTATACCCAAGTGTCTGTCTGGAATGTACGCCTGTCTCGCCCTCCAGACTGCAGTAACGAGTGTCCTGGAGTGGGACTTTTCCACGGTAAGACACACAACACAACACAACACAACACAACAACAACAACAACACAACACAACACAACACAACACCTTGTACTGTATACTGAACTGCATCAAGGGGCACCAGAATAATACATGGGTTTACTCACTATAAAATGTCGGCTCCATCCTCCCTCCCCTTAACTGGGTGTGTGTGTGTGTTTGTTGTTGTGGTGTGTTTGTTTACAGCGTGGTAGGTGCAGTGCTTACATGATGTCCAGGGGATTTATGGGACCAATCGCCCTCAGTTTCGCGTTTCCAAAGGGATCACAACTCAAACACAAGATAGACCCCGTGTAAGTATGAGATAATTCAGGTTTAAGTATGATAAAATGTAGGTGTTAGTATGATATAATGTAGGTGTAAGTATGAAAGGAAACAAACAGAACAACAAACATAATAATAATAATACTGTAATGGTGTCCTGTTGCTTGGAATAGTTTGGAGGAATCAATAATAATAATAATAATAATAATAATAATAATAATAAAAACAGCGTGAGTAGGAATTCTTGTATAACCATTATTACATTTTTATTACAACTTGAATTAACCTATCTGAAGTGATCACCACCTCTATCTAATTAATTATATATATATATACACACACACACAGCATCCGAAGCCTACGTGAATTTGGCCTCATCAACAAGCTAGTCTCAGACCTGATGGTGAATGGTACTGAATGTCTCCACTTCTCCAAGTCATCAGCAGCCAATACCAACACACTCAGACCACTCAACCTTCCGGATTTCTATGGTGTTCTGTCCCTCTATGTGGCAGGTGAGTCCAATGTATTTATACATTATTACACTACAACATACTCACTTTTTTAACCTTCCTAGTGACGGCCAGTATATACACATATACGTATACACAGAAATAATAAGCCTGTAATAAATTTTTCTATGTATTGTATTAGATTAGCGATACGATGAGGTATGTAGCCTACTGTGTATAATATGTAATGTGTTGTTGTGGTTGGTAAGCCTGACATATCATTATAATAACATACTTTGGAGGAATCAAGATACTCCAATGTATGTACCGTACCAAAAGTGTATTCATTACTCGGACCCTGCCAGCTGAAAGTTACATACAACAGTCGCGGTCAAATATAATCATCCATATAGGGGTAACTCACGTAAGAATTTGACAGCTTCCCTCTGTTCCTTATTAGATGATAAAGTTTTCATTAAATAGGTTAACTACCATCATTTAATTTAATATAAGCAGCAGCTACGCACTACTTAAATCAATAACATCATAATTATGTGAACGGGAAAACATTAGACAGTAAATTGTTTGAGATACCCATATGTGGATTATTATTATTGACCATGACTGTACATATGTCAACTTTACAGGGTTGGTGGCCGCTACGTGGGTCTTCATTCTCGAGAAAACTGTACTGATAAAAACGTAAATACATGGGTTGAAGGACTCAGAAGGAGTACTACTATATTGGAGCTTCCTTCTACTATATTGTACGATGACGGAACTACTGCCTGCTGGAACGAAAGATATGAACGAGCACCACGCTGAGATTTATATATTTGGATTTCATTATGTGTCGACTTTGGACATTAATTTATATATTTTATCTGTAACCCATATGTCAGTGTTTGAAGATAGATACTGCCTATATATAGCCTATTTGTTTCTTTTTTACTATCATATGCTATTTACTTTCTGTGTCTCATAAAATTCTTCACGACTGAACAAACATTTTACTAACCATGCATGCTCAAAAACACGTACAGTATAATAGATGTATGTTTGCAAGATAAGCTTTTTCATTTGATGTCTGCTCGGATTAAATGAAAAAACTGAAGGAAAAATAATATAAAACTGTAAAAAAAGGAAACAATAAAGTGTGCCGTTGGAAAATTGACACATTGACAACTTTCATTCAGCTGTCAGTCAGGCGGCCATATTTGTTTACAGTTTTGAGTCCAGCTTCTAAGTCTCTCCTATTTTTTAAGCAATAACCTCATGAATTGGGTGACCACAGCATCTAAAGGCAACGTGAGGTCTTTGTGGTCATATAAACCTCATCTGTGTGAGGTATAAAGGTAATATATTAAGTTTAATTCACAATAATACTGGTAAATGTGAAGGCAACGAGTGAGAGGCATATAATTAATAGTGCCGTATTCAAAAACATTTGTGGTATTGACGATGGTGTAGTACCGGTACGATGGCTCCATAGACAAACAATAGAGTCATCGTACCGCTACCATGCCATCGTATACTCACAGATGATCGTCTAGTGTGATAGCCTAACACTGTAGGATAGAAGGCTTCCATATTCTCCCAGCTTTGTGTCTGGTCTTGTTTAATAAAAACAATAATAATCAAAATTAATGTAGCAACCACAAGTTTGTATTAAAAACTAAAATACATTGGAAATATCCAGGTGAACTTGCATGTGTACAGACAAAATTTGGATATTAGATCATAATTTTTCTCTCTCTTTTCTAGCACAGCCTCAAATGGGTAACAGTAACTATACCTTGTCCATAAGTAATTGTAATTGCAGTATTTTAGTATGCATTCGAAATACCATACTTTTGTTACCATAATTGTATTGTGTATCATAGGCAGCAGACCTCTTTGATTTTCTTTACTACTGTTAATTAGCTACAGTAATTACTAATCAACTAGTGTAATACTGTACCATATTTTTCAATGGTACAATATTCCTGATTTAACTAGTTTCACATTTATCAGATTTGGTGTACGGTACAGCACTTGGTGACCTGATCTGGCTATGCTAAGCCTGAACACTCTCACAGTTACACCATCTTGTGCTAGAATGAAGGGAAGGATACAACACAGTACCTGGCCAGAAGAGAGCCAAAATACCTCTATCTGCTTAATGGTAATAGGTGTGGATCCCAACAAACACTCAGACAAGGTAAGCAGTTTAAGCAGGCTTTAATACATACATTTGGTACTGCCTAGGGGGGCTGACTTAATTCTCGGTGAATATTAGCCATCTTCCACAGGGCTAGAATAAAAATTGTTGTAGGATCTGGTCACTCTAGTCACAGTCTAGTGGATGTGATGGGATCTGCCCACAGAGATTAAAAATCCACGTAAGGCTTACTGCAACTGGAGTTTTTTTTTTTTTTTTTACTGCTTTGTGGACCACCAGCACACGGGGATGTATTTCCCTTTGCATGCAGCAGTGTAAACTCCCTCCCACTTATAGTCCCTTCAGGGCTGGTCTTATGGAAGGTACGGCCCCACTTGTAGCTTTTGTGGTATCGTGGACTTGGGTCCACAACACTGGCTGTGGGATCAAAGCCTTTCCCCCAATGAGACCCCCAGACTCCCTGGTCCAGTAAGCTCTGGTCCCATTTCCTTGGGATGTGCTTCGGTAGCCCAGGCATATAGGGCCATGCAGCCCCTACTTTATTTTCATTTGTTTTATACACTGCGACCAGAGTGTACTGCAGGGGTCTGTGGGGCAGGAGGCCATTCTGCCCGGGGAGATGGACAGACAAAACATCTTAACTCTGCCCCAGTATAGTAACAGTTCTGTTTGTTTTCACCCTCCTCATACAACCATGTACAGAATACTTACGTAAGTATTGTATAGTTAGTTGCAGATATTTTGGTTGTTTGCACCCAATAGTGTTTCCAGTACCATTATAGCATAAATGGTACACAATAGTTAATATTTATACTGGATGATAGACAATTAATTTTTGTTTTTGCATCAGTAATGCAATGAGATCTTCTCAGGGGTGTTTGTCCTGTGTGTCCAGAGCTATGCACAATAGGTATACCATAAGTTACAATGGTAAAGATAATTAAATGGCAGAAGGAGAGACAAAACATTAATCCAGAACTATAATGTTTTCTAAAATGATATCAGAACAATTGAGCATTAAGTAGGTATGACGTAGGAATGCAGTGTTCATAGTACAGTATCAGTTACTTGTATTTATTTTCAGGTGGTTACAAAATGGCTACCTGGACACTGCTTGGCTTCCATACGTAATTCCTTACCACCTCCTGCTTCTGCACATTGATACTTAGAAAGTGTTGAAGGAAATAGAGAACTATGAAGGAAAAGCAAAAACAGGTGGGACTACCTAGTTGAAGAACTGCAAGTTGTTAAGAGAAGTGAAAAGAAAAAAGGATTGATGACACCACACTGCTGGATGCTATCAAGGTACTGTATGCTAATTGTGGCTGAATAAGAGTATATGTACAGTCACGGTCAATAATAATCATCCACATATGGGTATCTCAAACAATTTGCTATCTAATGTTTTCACGTTCGAACACATATGATATTATTGTTTTAAGTAGTGTGTAGGTGCTTGTATTAAATTAAAAGATGGTAGTTAACCTATTTATATGAAAGTTTATCATCTAAGGAACAGAGGGAAGCTGTTAAAATTTATGCAAATTACCCCTATATGGATGATTATAATATTATATGACCACGACTGTATGTAGTGGACAAACATTGTTACACCTACCAGTCTGAGATGTCTGATAATGTAGATTTCCTTAAAATTTGCCATGGCGTACAGTAGTATTGTATGGATTTGTGGGACTCTCTATAGCTCTAACTTCTGCTCCCTCTGTGAACTTTCCCCAAAGGGTGGCCATGGCAGAAGAATCTCAAGTTTTCCCTGTTCCAGCACTCATTCCTTGGTTGGTCAAGCCCCTCTCTCCCTTGTGTACTCCTCCACCCTGTTCTCCCACCTTGACTGGTGGTATTCCTATTGTTTCAGATCCCTCCACCTCACTTTCATACACTTTTGTGAACTATTCGTCTTGCATCCTTTTTACATATCCTCACCACTGCAATGTATCCTCTAAATTACCCCACACTCATACCACACCTCTCGTATACATTTTTATTACCCTCCCCATCAGGCTACATGTTCCACTCTGGTGGGTCATCTCCACTGCACCTATTGTAGATTGTTGTACCCTGTTCTATGTCCTTGTCTCTGAAGCATAGGTTAGTACTATTCTCATATCCCTTTATGCCTCCATTTCACGCTTGTACCAATTCATGATTCTCCCTGGAGAACCTATAACCTACCTATGCTGCACTGCTCTCGCTGATTTCCCCATCAATATTTACATGTACAGTTGACTTCAGGAATTCGTACACATAGCCTTGGTTAAAAGGGGTGTTTATTCTGCTGACTGATTAAAGTATTACCAAGATCTAATTACTAGAAATGTTTGATGTTAGGAAATTGAAGTACTATATTTTCTAGCTGTTATGATCCCTTGATGTCACAGTGGTGTATACAAATTCCTGAGTGCAACTGTACCAGAATATAAACTCAGCCGAGAGGTATATAAATTAATTAAAAATGGAAAACATACAAATAATATGGCCTTGCACAGGATTGTAGTGCAGATGCTGGCATATATAGTTACAATATTATTGCAAGATATTTTACAGTAAATGTTATGTATAGTTGTTACTATAACTTACCTCATTTCAGGACACCAACGGACTTCTACTTCACACCCATGGACTCCATCATGTGACTCACAGAACACCACCAGATTGGGATGGCTGGCATCCAAAGAACAAGATACAATACTTGGCTTGGTTTACCATCCATATGTTGCTTCTAATTTTACTTTACAAATGTAAAAGTTCAACCAACTTTGAGGTAAATTTGATACTTTCTTAGTTTGTATTGTAGAACAGAAATAACTATCACCCTCTCATTTTGTATAGATGTAGGGCCATATTCATAGTTGTACCCCCACCCCTTACCATCTGGCTAACACTTTGTAAGTACAGTACATCCTCCTGTTTAGCTAGTAAATGGTCAACAAAAGAAAACAAATTTTATGACAGGAGTTTTTGTCTTTGATAGTACAGTACTGTACATACAAAGTCTAGAGGATTGCATTCAGCTGACATTAAGTTTAAGGATATGAGATGTGGGATATGAAACAGACATATATAAAAGAAAATATACTTTATAATTGTTTAATTGTACAGGGATTACCGTTAAGTACGGTAGTCTGGATAGCTTCACCTATGACTGCCTCACACTCACTTGACTGTTTTGCATCTGGGTCTGATTTTATGACTGACTTGGGTGTGGCTGCTTGAAAGAATGCAGTTATAGACTGTTTTCTCCATACATTGCATCTCCACAGGACGAGCATACGAAGATTTAGCACCATTCAGTGGAGTTCCTGCTTTAACACTGGCACGAATTTTATTGGCATTACTCCGTATGGTCCTAATTGTGCTCTCGTTCAGCTTCAATGCGTTCGCAATCACTGAAGTTTTCTGACCCTTATCAATCCTCTCCAGGACTTCTAGTTTTTTTTCTAGGGTTAAGGTCTTCCTAGATCTCTTAGGTGTACTGCCACTTGCTGCAGAAGTTGAAGGGCGCTTGGAAGCCATGGTAAGAACTGCAGTAAGGCAAAGAAGTGGAGAGGCGTTGACACTAACAATGTGTAGGTAACAATGAGATTTGAGCGTCGCTGGTGGGGAGTACTGATGCCAAGTCACCTTGAGAATTTCCCTTTTTTAATCAATAATTCCCTGTTTACTCTTAAACATTAACTGCAAGATATTTTACAATAAATGTTGTTATGTATAGTTGTTACTACAACTTGCCTCATTTCAGGAGGCAAAAAACTTCTCAGCACTTCACCCTTCAAATACAGTAGGATACAAGCAGTATCTTGTAGCCTTTTTGCACACATTTACTTCCTCAGAACATTAATAGGGTACATTGAAGTAATCGTCACTTCACTGTCCTATTCTTCAACTGTCCATCCTTTTCCTCGGTGCTTGCTGTCCACCTTTCTGTCACCTTCTCCCTCGTCTGATAGGGTCTTCCAAGCCTGAGGTGATCTTCTTTCATCCTCATATCACTTCGATATCATGCTGTTGGGATACACACATTAGTATCATGCAATCTTACTATTCCTTGTAAATAAAATACATTTCCTTCCTTAGGACCATCCAAATGCAGAAGGCTACAGGCTGGACTTAGCACCTTCTAAGCCCACCTTACCCCCAACTGTACAGTACAGTACTTGTACAACATACATCACCTCAACATTTGTAATGGTTTTATAAGTTATGTATGTGTGAGATTATAACATAAATTAATAAATACTGTATTTTATTTCTCCATATAGTTAACTATTGCAAGTACTGTATTAAAAAAGAATCTCCAAAATAAGTGAAATAATTAAGAACAGACTAGAAATATTATGATAGAACCCATATAAGATAAAATCATTTAAAAGAAAGGAATCTCCAAACTAAGTGAAAGACTGGAATAAATTAAGGAAATAATAAAGAGTAAAATGGTTTACATGTGACAGTTGATGTCAGTGAATGGAAAGAAACTGTAGTTGGTAGTGAGGGAGATTAATGATAAGAGTTGGAAGGAAAACTCATGATATTTAGAGGAAGATGATGTCCTTCAACATAGAATAAGTACAGTACTACAGTACAGTATATGGATTCAAGCACCTGGGAACAGCATTGTATAAGTATCAGAACTTGACAAATTAAATGGGTCTTCAAACCCTAGGGCAATCTTCTTTCACCCTAAAGTGGCTAGCTCCTCAAAATAATTCAAAACTAACCCTAGCAGGCAACTTCAACACATTAGATTTCACTGGTAAACCAATGCATGGAGGAATAGAAATACTTTTACAACATCTCTGAAATGCTCAATGGGAACACCTCAAGACTGCCCTAGGATTGTATGGCCCTGTTGGATGAGAGAGGTGGGACTGCAAACATGATTATCAACTGAAGTTGGGGCATGAGTAGATAGAGAGTGAGAGTAAAAAGCAATAAAATTGGACTAAGCTAAGGTGTGAGTAGGACTGACATTACTAGCGGTGCAGAAAAAATAATTTAAGCAAGTTGAAAAGTACAGTAATTCAGACAATCCATGAATGACAATGGTGATAATGGTATAGTCATGGTCAAAAGTCCTGTAACCTGGTAAATAAAAGCAAGCCATTTGATTGAATCTTATTAACTAATATTGCAGAGACCAACAGCTATAGTTTCGGATAATATTTCGAAGCCATCTTATTGGCGGCAAGTTTGTTTGCAGATGACACTGTGCTATAGCTGAGAGTGAAAGGAATTTACATAGAGTGGTGCACGAATTTCAGTCTGTATGTAAATGAAGGAAACTGAAGGTGAATGTGGGTAAAAGTGGTGGTATTTGTAAGAGCAGAAAGTGAAGTGATTGACTTTGCGACACCTTACAGAGTAGGAGTGCCAACTGGGACGAAGTGTTGTGTAAGTGGCTGTAGTTTGCTATGTTAGTAAGTGTTTGTATGCCTTGTGGTCCAAAGTGTTTAAGATGTATGTTACTGATGTTGTCACGACCACAGGCAGATAAGTGCTAGAGATTGTGGATGATGTGAATCGTGTGACGGTTTGTGGATGGTGCACAGTCTGAGTCAGTGGGGATTTTTTTATTTTTATGAGTGACAGAGTGAAGCACACAGTAGACTGCATGAAACACAACTATAGTAATTTATGTTTTTTTGTTCTTTAATTTTGTTATTTATCTGTGTATATAGTGCTTGTATTTGGTGTACAATGTGTTGTGCGAGAGGTGTTGGGGATGTGTGTGTGTGTGTGTGTGTAAGTGTGTCTAGTTGTCTGATAAAGCCTTGAATTTCTGGTGTAAAGTCGGGGTTGTATTTTCTTCTGTTGCTTTTATGGATATGTTGTTTGTCTACATTTTGTGTAATTGTATTGAATGTTTGTACAGCAGTGTTGATATTTGTGATGAGTGTATTGTTCAGTGTTTTGAAGTGTTATTCTGTTTCGGTAGTGAAGGCTTTCCAGTTGGCTCTTTTGTAGTTAGTGTATGTGTGTCTGTGGCCAAATGGGGTGATTCTTGTTTTTGTGGTGATTATAATTGGTAGGTGGTCAGAGCCAAGGGTTCTGACCACCCTCCATGATGTTCTGAGGGCAAGGTTGGGGTGAGCAGAAGGTGATGTTGGGTGATAATTGGTGGATGAAGGCTTTGTGGGTGTGTTGGTGAGTGTTGTTTAATGTAATGAGCACTCGATTCTCCAAGTGGCTTCACAGGCTCTCATATTTCCCTTATATGTATAAAAACAATTCTAAAGTTTATATATATACTGTACAGTATAACCTTCATTAACTACTGAACTCTGTAATATCATTAGCTTTTATAAATACTGTAGACTGTAAATGGAATGTCTTCAGTTGCCTGTGAATATTTCATCCCATGTTAAAAACCTCAATTTTACCAGAAGCCAACAATAAAAGCATACAACTACATACAAATCTTACTCTCTAATGGTTCTAGGTTCATAAAAGTAGTAAGGTACATCACCATTATGCAAACCTATATAAATACTTAGGACACACTAATCTGGCCTTCATCAGAAGTCAGTGAAAAATAAATAAATAATTAGTAGTGTGAGTTTGATAATTACATGACAACACTGAAGACAGAAGCCTCCAGAGGGTAATGTTAGGCAGACCAAGACACAAAGAATTACAACTAATTCTTGTGATAACTGATGAAAACACAAGTTTACGTTACCTTACTGTATTTCACAGTGATTTTATGAGCAGCCAGTTCCAAGAGATGTACCAGGAACCAACCAACACACCTTAACTATCAAACTGGCACCAAACTGTACAGAGAGAAACACATGAGTCACTAACACATTTCCTTGGAGAAATATTCAGAAGAATGACAAATAGCAAATATAGTATACATGTACTGTATATACAAAAATAAGTACAACAGTGATGGTACCAGTGACGGTGTTTTACAATATTTTGTAACTATAAAATAAGGGAAAGGTTATATTAATCAATAGTAAGTTAGGCACACACGAAAAGATAAATAAATAAATAAATAAATAAATAAATATCCAGCACCCAAAACAATACACCCTCCCTTCGGGCAGTGTAATAACAGTTCACCTGAGGCTTTGAAGCTTGACATAAATGTTATGACAATGTCACAAAAGGAATCGATACTATAACAAAATAGTTTGACAGATGATATTACCGCATTAATTAATCATCTGTCAAACTATTTTGTTATAGTGTCAATTCATTACATCACATTGTTGTCAAACATCAATGCAGCATGTGAACTGTCATTGACCAAGTTAGGTCCCGGTAGTCTGATGCAGTCTAGGTTAGGTTAGGTTAGGTTAAGCTAATTTCAGGCTAATTTCATTTGAATATATTTTGGAAATATGTGGGGGAAATGACATAGAAGGAAATAGTGTTAGAATGGTCTAAATTAGTGGGTAATGAAGGTAACTAGAAAAACCATACACAATAATGGTAATTCTTTCAATAAATACCGTATTTTGTATTTATGTTTCAAGAGACCATAACCTCACTCTAAATTAGTATTCAAAAACATTCATAGTGTGTACGATAGTGTGTGCAGGTACGACGACTCTGTAGAAAAGACAAGATCCATCGTATACACCATGGACTAGGTACCACGCCATCGTATACACCATGGACGTTCTTGCATATCATCCTAGGGTCCCGAAAACATGCTTATACTTGGGTCAGGTCAGGTCAAGTTAGGTCACACAGGTCATACTTATACTTGGTCAGGTCAGGTCAGTTATTACTAACCTATTAACAACAATTATAATGTCTAAAATTAAATAAGTCACTTACAAAGTTACAACACGTCAGCTGAGTCTCTTGAACCGTACGCCACCATTCAGGGTTGTCACTTTTTGTTATGAAGTTTTTGTGGTATTTACCTTAAAAAGTGGCTTGAAAATACCTTAGATGTAGCCCCAAATTTCCTTAGATCCTGAACTAGGTGACCATTTCAGCGTATTTTTAACCCTTGACACACGATATTTTTATGTAATTACAATAGTTTTTTATAGCAATGCATTTTTCTTTTATTAAGACCCATGAAATATCGAAGAATCGATCAAAATTACCTTAGATTGTCAAAACTTTACTTTAAATGGCCCCAAATTACGCTAATCTAAGGTAATTACCCTACAAATGACAACATTGCCACCGTTGCCAGAACAGTGAGGCATTATGGGCACAAGCAGCGTTACCAATACAAAAAAAAAAAAAAAGGAGCTAGAATAAAGAGGTCAGCTGGCAGGTGTTAAACATTTTGCTCTAGGACTTATTACTGTATTTTGCATGGGGTATTATTGTGCAGTGTTACAAATTCAAATCGTCTCTAAAAGCGCTAAACCTGGTAAATAATATAAATAAGGCGCTAGAATATAGGTAAAGTATTAAAAATGTTGCTCTAGGATCTACTGAATATTGCATTAGTTAGTTATTCTTATAAATGTTAATATATTTCTCGCTAGATAATGTTCCAGGTGGAAAATAACCCACATTACAATAATAAAATGTTTATTATTATTTATGCACATATTTTATCTGGCCGTTTTACCATCATTTTGCAGGACTCCACTCCACTTGGGCTTTCAATTTGTTTTATGTAAAATGTACTTAATTAAACAAAATTGTGTTGCATATTATTTTTATCTATTAAAAGTCAAGTCTTAATCAGTAATATAACATTGAAATTTTCACTTATGATGATACTGTATATAATTATCAGTAGAGATAATTATATGGATCAGTAGGCTAGACTATATTAATGTTGTAGTTAACTATATATCTACCACAACTAATTAAGACCCAGCCAAACAGGTATTAATTGATAAGATATAATGACGACTTACAAACTATATCTAATTAATACCAGTGGCGAGATGCAAATATTATACAGAATAGCTTAAGGTCTGTTATACAATACCAATTTATATTAAAGTTATCCGTAAAATAATCCGCTTCTTTGATCATTTGACGCCCATAGCAACTAAATTCATGGTAATCTTGTACAAAATGATATCGGCAGAGAGCAGGTTTATTTTTTATTTGTCGAGTTGGTTAATATTCCTTCTCAGTTACCTACTATTACTTTACTATAATGATTGTACGCTATTCAGTAACTGTTTGATCACTAAACGGGATATGGAAAGAATTGACAAAGAGAAAAATATAACTATAATCACTGAACAAACTGTAGCCTATATAGGCACCTTACGACACCTCACCTGCTGGTAAATGTTAAACCAACCACTGCTTTATTGATATATTGGCAAAAGGAAGCGAAAATATAAGTTAATCAGTAATATGGTAAACTAAAAAAAAAAAAAAACTGAGCATGGACACCTGTAGGCACACAGAAGTAATTTTGTATACTGTATAGTACTACGCCTAGCAAGTTCCCTATGTTTATACTTCATGTTTAATAGCAAAAATTAATCGGGACAAAACTGTAACTTCCTTTTCCTTGTACGGGATATGTTGTCATGGTACTACATTGTATCAGTTAACATCCTAGGTGTAGCACTATAATCAATTTTGTACCACGGTGTAACACATTAGAAGTTGTAGCCTATATTGATCAATCAACATTCTAATATCGACTTCATTTTATTTTTTATATAATTATTGAACCGTGTATATTATATGATTTTGTCCAATAAATGATAACCGTTAGCTAATTAATTATACTCTAACACATGCAAATTATATTTCTGCACATCAAGTAATAACTACACATTATTATAAACATATATTTAACCTCAAAGTACAGACAATGTGAGCAACAGAGTAATCCAACGAAGTATTTAGCATCCTATATTTAGCCCAAGTTGCATCGTGCTACAGCTCATGTTCGCTGCATTGCATAGCCCCTCCCTTTCACGTCACGCCAAGGCACTGAATGCGTACGTGCAGATCTTCACATAGACACTGAACACCGAGGCCCCTCAGCCAATCACAGACACACTTGGGTTATCCTTGTGTGACGCCCTTGATGACGTAGCGATGACGCCATTGGGTGCGAAAGGGTGACAGACGTGTTCAATAGCCTACTACGACAATCAAACCACACTTACTCCCTACCAAAGTGAAGACAATACATAGACACATTACTGACATGAGGCAAAAATGGTATCAAGTGCCTCGGTGTAGTCAGATAAAGTAAACCTAATTGAGAGGATGGTAACACCTGCTAACAATCTCTCCCTGACTACCACATGTGTCTGTCACGCTCAACATCTCCACCCCAACAGTATTAGGCTTTCGCGCGTCGCTCCTCTTATCCTTCCTAGTATAACTTGTAGTGTTACCTTGACCTTCCCCTTGTCACTGGAGGAGTGGTAGTGGTAGTGGTGGTGTTGGTGGTAGTGGTGGTGGTGGTGAAGAAGGATTCAAGCTGACGTGATTCCCAGTGAGAAAAATAATACTATATTGGTGTTGACAAGAGTACCTGACGTACTACATACCCTTGTCATTCACCGGTATTATATTCTAACACTAGAGTATAATTTTATGTAAGATAGATAACTCAAAGTGGTTGAGTTGATAATGTGTATTGTGGCCATATCAGTGGATGAGGCAAGTGATATTTCCTTAGATGTCAAGATGCAGGAAATATAGTGATAAAATGACAGTGCACCAAGTCATGCAATATTCAGAAGAGGAAATAAATACACAAGTATACCTTAAAATTCATACGATCAGCTATTATTGAAAATTAGCTGAATCACAGCTGCATGCAACAAATTTTGGGTAACATATTATAATGCTTGTAAGACTGAATAGTTCAAATAGGCCAGTGTCCTCTACGAAATCTAATAAATATCTGTGTACTTATAGCCCAACGAAAGAATGCATACGTGTACTATTTAATTATAGGGAAGGAAGGTTTAATTACTAATTTGACAGGGAATCATGAATAGTGATTGGTTATTACAATAGTAAATTAATTAAAACACCATTATGAACACTATAATTATACACGATGACTTACTCCTATATATAAATATACCCAAAGGAATGCACAAATAAAATTGTACATGCCATGGAATAATATTGACAGGAATGCTGCGATAATCATCGAATGAGAAAATGATAACAAGTGAAATAAGGAAATGCAACAAGGAACATACCAGTCAGTCACCAGAGAGAAGAAATATTGGACGTGTAAAAACTTTAAAAAGTGCTGAACTCATGGCGTTACGCTGGATTCAGAGTCGCCTGTTTGTCACTGATCAATTAAATAGGTAGCTCTGAGTCCAGAGTTTACCATGTAAATAGCGACGATTTCTGACACTATATAATAAAGTTTTACCTTCAAGAATGGCATCACAAGTTTGGACAACAAACCTTGGTGAAGAAGTTATGGAAGTTTACCACCCAGGCTATTGTAGGCCTTGCCTGGCTTAGAGAAAGTAGCCTAATGTATACCGTACTGTAGTCCTGTCTAGCTTAGAGGAAGTAGCCTAATGTATATATAACGTAGAACTTTAGGCCTACTCTGCCATCGATATTGGCTTCATTTGTGTAGTCTACTTAATATTTTACTTTATACTTTGACCAATAAAATAATAATGTAGTCATATTAGTACATTAGCATATCCCAGCTGGTCACACCCTATCATTATAAACACACACACGCTGGTATTTACGAAGGTTTACCAAATAATTATAGAAAATGCAACACTACGTAACTGCCATGCACCAACATTATTATTAGGCTTGGTTTTTTTTTTTGCTAATCACCGTGTCACTATTTTTTTTGGGTATATAGAGACTATTCCTTGCAGTACAGTCGTGGTCAATAATAATCATCCACATATGAGTAACTTTAACAATTTACTGTGTAATGTTTTCATGTTCATATATTATGATGTTATTGTTTTAAGTAGTAGTTAACCTATTTATTGGAAAGTTTATCGATCAGCTAAGGAACAGAGGGAAGCTGTCAATATCTTACGTGAGGTACTCCTATATGGATGATTATTTTTGACCACGACTGTACTTACACAATAATGAATGACCTCTCTTGCCAGATAACCTGCGTCAGAACTTCTGTGTCCAACTGTACATACATAGGCAACAGCAATTTCATACCTTCCCTAAAATGTTTAAGAAGAAATAGTCCCTGAAGATGTAAAGATATATAATCATTTACTTAGAATGGTATTGTACAGTTGGACACATGAATGGGTGGTACAGCCCAAGTGAAAGATGGTCCATTTCTCCCAATATCCTCTCATCTCTTACGTAATACCCAGTGAACATTATTAATCAGTGTCGTAATACAGCAAATAAACACTTGTATTACGTAAGAGATGAAAGGTTACTTCACCAGACATATCAAAAGATGTTTGTTCTTCCATTCCATGAAAATTTTATTGATTGTATTCAGGTACTGAAGAAACTCAATGTACAAATAGTGTTTAAATATGATAATACAGTAAAAAAAAAAATCATCAAGAATAGTCCAGAAAATGACTGGTGTAATATATATAATTCCATGTAGGGACTGTGATCAGATTTATATAGAACAGTCTGGTAAAGATTTAAAAACTAGAATATCACAACATAAATATAGCATCAAGGTGGGACAATAAAGTACTGGATTATTCCAATATAAACCTATCAATAATCACCATATTAATTGGGCTGGCTCTAAGGCAAAATGTTTTTATGAAAGAAATGTAATCGAATCTTGTATGATTTCTAATACATATGAGACATGTGAATTTGAGTTATGGTCATGTTAAGTGTGATAAAGTGTTAACAGGTATGGTAATTAAAAGATTCCTGCCAGACTAATCTAGGCAGGTGAGTTGAGGTGAGGTTTGTTTTAGCTCCTCCCCCAGGTGTCCCATGTGTACCTATAGGCCTATTATATACTCCAACAATACCCTTTTATGTTTCACTGTCAGAATATAATATACGAAAATACTTACTGTTCTGTCTATTATTTCTCCTGTGGTTATTTTGCATACACACATCCCACGGTGAAGTGAGGTTTCAGCACATATATATATATTACTACTTTATGCATAACTATATAAATAAAATACTGCATATATATAATCCTAATACTACATATAAATAATACGTGGTTATATATTATTGTGTTATAAAGAGTGAAGTTGTTCTATATAAATAATACTCGTATACAAAGGGAGAGATTGAAAATATTGTCATGCAGGAATTCTTTATAAATACATCAATCACACCTACATACAAACACTTTGGCAAACTTGTACCATTTACACTGTACTGTATGTAGGTTAGGGATTATAATTATATAAAAGCTAATTAATTACGTTTATATAAAAGACAATTAATTACGTTTATAAGGTACTTGTTATAAAAATATTTCACATGGCTTTTGTTAATCGATTATATTATATAGATATAATTATAAACATTAACTTAAAGAGATTTTTTTCAATAGTGAGGGGTCTTGCATTTTTTTTTATCATATTATGGAGGAAGTTGTAGTCTCCAAACTATTCCAAGCAACAGACCACCATTATTATTATTATTATTATTGTTTATATGGTTCTGTTAGGGGGAATAAAGGCACTCTAATGTATGTATGTAAGTATGTATGTATGTACCAAAAGTATAATAATTCCCTTCATTAATATTCCTAACTAACTTTATAATAAAATGGAAGATAATTTGTGTATTTCTTATTTATGACTTTATGTGTCACAAGGAAGTCCACAGCTCTAATAAACTCTTGTAAAATATTATGGTATTAATGCCAGATGAAGCAAAATGTATATATGTAGTTGGTAATTGAAAAAAAAATCAAATGTTGTTGATAATTGAAAAAAAATCAAATGTTGCTGGTAATTGGAAAAAATCAAATTTAGTTGGTAATTGAAAAAAAAAATCAAATGTTGGAAATTGAAAAAAAAATAAAATGGTGGTAATTGGAAAAAAATCAAATTTAGTTGGTAATAGAAAAAAAAATCAAATGTCACTGGGAATTGGAAAAAAAAATGTTGCTGGTAATTGAAAAAAAATCAAATGTAGTAGTTATAAATAAAACCTTGACAACAAAAATGAATTACTATACCCCCCAAAAAAAAGTTTTGGTTATAAAAATATATTAATATTCTGCTTGAAACCAATTATTTATATCCCTTCAACATGCAGCTTCCTAACAGCAAAACATTATCCCTCGTTCCTTAAAATAGGATAAAATAAAATAAAAATAAAATAAACTTATTATTCCCATTTTTTTTCTTTTCCAGATTCAACTGAGACATGAAAAAAATGTAAAGGTAACCCAATGTTGATATGGAAGTTCAATATCAGCCATATTTATGTATTTAGATGACCTCTGGTATTCTGCTTCCCTGACTAAGTTCTCATTATATATAAGAGGGGTTGAACTGGGACAATCTTCCTTGTTCTTATCACCTGAGTCATAATGATCAATATGGAGAGGGACTTGAATCTTTCTATTGATAGTTTGAACATCCAGATCATTAGTGGAATCTAGGTTAATATTTAGAAGGTTGTTATTGTTGTTGATAGTTTGAACATCCAGATCATTAGTGGAATTTAGGTTAATATTTAGAAGGTTGTTGTTGTTGTTGATAGTTTGAACATCCAGATCATTAGTGGAATCTAGGTTAATATTTAGAAGGTTGTTGTTGTTATTGTTGTTGTTGTTGTTGTGTGGACGTCACTGGCTGAATGATACTTCTTCATCAGAGGAGCAGTGGCCATCGACGACTACATCTTCCAGTGGCAGCTTGTGATGTAAGAAGAGACGTTTGCCTCGGGAGAACTCTGAGGCTACGGCACAGTCTCCCTTCACTACCCACTTGGTCGTCAGCAGCCCCTCCATACCCACGGGACCCCTGGCATGGATACGTGCTGTACTGATGCCCACTTCAGCACCCAGACCCAAGCGGTAACCATCAGCAAAGCGAGACGAGACATTGTGGAAGACGCAGGCAGAGTCCACAGCACCGAGGAAATGTTCAGCTGCCTGTGGGTCTTCAGTGACAATGACGTCGGTGTGAGAAGAGCCGTGTTGGTGGATGTGATCAATGGCGTCATCCAGACCGTCAACCACCTCAATGATGCACTCCAGGTCACTGAACTCAACCCTGGACACAAAGAAACGACTTAATTAAAAATAATGAAGAGAATAATAAACACACGAGTCTATAGAAGAGCGTTCAGAGACAGACCACAAACTCATAAACATCTCCTCTCAAAATTAGCTGGTGAAAGTCTACGGGCACAGGAACCTATAATTTACCCACATTCTTTAATTAACAACTACTGTATAAAAAAAAAAAAAAAAAAAAAAAAAAACTGAACAATTTTTGATACAAATTCTTTATCATGCTGGCAGCAACTAAAGAAATAAACAATATAAAAAAGAAGGGAAATAATGAAGTAAAAGATAAAAAAGTAAATAAAAAAAAAAGGAGGGGAATGAAAGGGTGACACACACACACACACACACTCTTCTGCTATCGGATACAATAATACTCACTTGAAGGTCTTGGCTGTGGGAGGGCCAAAGGTAAGGAGTGACGCTAGCCTTGGTCCAGCCTGTATAGCAACTCCCTCACGTTGTAGAGCCTGACACACGCTGGTGAAGATTCTGGAGTTTTCAAAGATCTCACGGTGAATCAGAAGTGTCTCCATGGCGTTGCAGGCAGAGGGATAGTCACACTTGGCATCAACAACTGTAGAGTGGAGAAAGTAGAGTTGGGTTGATAGTCAGAGGTGGAGGTGGGAAGAGGTGTTAGGTGGGTGGGTGATGGTGGGATGGGAAGAGGTGTTAGGTGGGTGGGTGATGGTGGGATGGGAAGAAGTGTTAGGTGGGTGGGTGATGGTGGGATGGGAAGAAGTGTTAGGTGGGTGGGTGATGGTGGGATCTCAACCGATTACATACTATAATTATATAAGTAATATAAAATATGCTAATAATAATGTAATCATAATTATATAAGTAGGCAGTTAGATATATTATTTTCTCCTTAATCTGGTTATCTGGAGTTTATAAATGTACTTAAACCTTTAGATTACATTAATTATTTCACAGTCTGAAGTCCATATTTTGATCAAAGATAAGGGGGTAAGGGAGTAGGGGGACAGGCTTGGGTGTGTGGGGGGGATGCGGGAGTAGGGGTACATGCTTGGGGGGGTTAGGGGGTACGGGAATAGGAGACAGTCTTTCTATCCCCCCCCCCCCAAGCCTTCCCCCTACTCCCGCACCTCTTTAATCTAATTTCTATGACCTGTATATTAACTGACCTATTTTGACGGCCTTCTCCAGATCGGCATTCTTGTCAATATAGACGTGACAGATTCCCTCAGCGTGTCCAAGGACTGGGATAGACCTGGACTGTTCCTGGATGGTCCTTACCAGATCTGAGGAGCCCCTAGGAATGACCAGGTCAATGTCACCCTCCAGCTGTAGTAGGTCAGAGATGTCGTCTCTTTTGGTCACTAGAGAGATAGCACCAGGGGCCCCAACAGTTGTCAGGGATTCTTTGACCAGTTCCATGAGAGCATGATTACTGTAATAAGCCTCCTTCCCACCCTTCAGTAGCAGTCCATTACCTGTAGCCATAGCCAAGGCAGCTACCTGAGGAAGGCAGTCTGGTCTAGACTCGAAAATGACAAGCAAAACACCAATTGGGACTGTGATCTTCCGAAGCTCAACATTCTCAGCAATCAAGGTTTTGGTAAGTGTACGGCCCAGAATAGTTTTGGAATCCATAGCAATCTGACGTAGACCATCAGAGAGGCTGTTAAGCTTAGCAGGAGTTAGTCTGAGCCGAGATGTCATGGCAGTTGACAGACCAGTTTTAGAAGCCTCTTCCAAGTCCTGTTGATTGGCCACTAAGAGATCCGGTTGACGTGACTGGAGGAGGTCAGCCAGAGTCAGAATGGCATCAGCTCGTTCAGTTGGACTTAGTTTCTGGAGAACACGACTACCTTGCCTTGCGTTCTTGGCCAACACCTCTACTTCTAAACCACTATCATTATTATTGGTGAAGAAAGTACCAATCTTACGTCCCTGCATGATTCCTTTGATGACCCCTTGTCCCAGTCCATTGCAGATCACAACAGATGTTCCTCTCTCTAAGGCCCAGCTCGCCGCCTTTACCTTGGAATCCATCCCACCTGTACCAACTGATGACTTCTGACCAAACTCCACATCTTCGATCATGTCTGGCACAAAGGTATCCATAAGTCTGGCACCTTCAGATTTGGGGGGTTTGTTGAAAATGCCATCCACGTCTGTCATCAGAATCAGTATATCAGTGTCAACCTCCACAGCCAGTCGTGCTGCCAAGGAATCATTATCCCTGATGTCTAACTTTTTGCTGACTTCCTCGTCAACTTGAGGTGGTGGTGTGACGGCATCGTTAGTGTTAATGATGGGAAGGATGTTGAGGGCGATAAGTTCATTGATGGTAGAGTTGAGGTTCTGGCGTGTCTCACTGTTGTAGAAGTCAGGTTTGGTGATGAGAATCTGGGCCACCTTGACACCATACTGGGCAAACATGGCTTCATACAGTGACATGAGACCAGACTGACCCACGGCAGCTGATGCACGTGGGGCCAACATACTACGGACCTCCTCCTGTAATGGGTGAAAACCAAACTTAAAACTCGCTCTGGACATTTTCCTGTAATTTGTACAAGATTTGGAAAACAAGAATATCACCCACCACCCATCACCCCTACCAACACCATGCCCCACTCCCCTACCACCACCAAACACTCACCCCCATCACCCCCTACCACCATCACCAAACACTCACACCCACCACCATCACCCCTATCCCCACAACCATACCACTCACACACCCCCATCACCCATTACCCCTATCACCACAACCATGCCACTCACACACCCCCACCCTCACCCCCATCACCCCTCTCCCCCGACCACCCAACACTCACCCCACGTAGACTCTCTCGTCCTGATAGTGTCTGACGCATGCTGAGTGACATGATGAGTTCCTGAGCCATCTTCTGAGCACCGAAGGCCACAGCACCAGACGTCACCATCAGCAGCTCGTGGCCCTCGTTCTGTAGCTCAGCACACTGTAAACAAACACACACACACACATTATTTATTTATCTATTTAGCTCAGCAGACTGTAAACAAACACACACACATACATACACATTTATTTTTTTTATCTATTTAGTTCAGCAGACAGTAAACAAACACAAACACACATATACACATTTACATATTTATCTATTTAGCTCAGCACACTGTAAACAAACACACATACATACATTTATTTATTTATTTATCTATCTATCTATTTTTTTTTTACTTTTTTTTCGTATTATGGGGAGGAGAATTTTCTTGCTAATATTTGTTTTTTATTTATTTATTATATTTTTTTACGTATGGGGAGGAGATTTTTTTTTAGTGTTAATTTTTTTTTTTTTTTGAGGTCCGTTAACTGATTTCTCCAAACTATTCCACGAAACAAACTGATTCCTCCAAACTATTCCACGTAACAAACTGACTGACTGACTGCCTGACTGACTGACTGACCTGCTCTGACTTATTGACTGACTGACTGACTGCCTGACTAATTGCCTGACTGACTGACTGACCTGCTGACTTATTGACTGACCTGTTCTACAATGGATGCCAGCCTTCCCAGTGCCAGACCACATCCGTCCTGGCGGGTGACTACGGCTGACCCCAGTTTGACAACAATGCGTCTAGCGTGGCTGAGTTGTTGACGGTGTTGGAAGGCTGCCTTGCCACCACGACCGTTGTTGGTCCGGGAGATGGAACGAGAATCCATGTGCATAAAGTACGACGGCTGATGGAAACAAGAAAAAAGATTAATAAAGATTGTTGTTGCAGGTTATATATATATATGTTTTTTTTTTTTTTTTTTTTTTTTTTAATGATATGATGTTTTTTAGCCTCCCTTGTGTGTATGTGTGTGTACATACAATTCAGTAGTACTTTTTCTTACTGGTAACACAACATGTACTGTAGAGTTCTACAAGTATAGTAAGTTCTACTAAATATATATAAATATAACTGAACACTAACAAATTTAAACTGTATGACACAAACTTATAATTTTAGAAAGTATAGAATTAATAAAAAAAAAATTATATCCTATATGATAAAAAAAATTCTCACCTCACTCACATTAGAACCACCGGAGTAGAATCTGTCTGAGTTGACCATGACATGTTTGGCAGGGTTGAGGAAGTGGATGGGGCGGGGTACCAGAGGGGAGGAGCCCAGGATGCCGGGCCCCTGCCTCTGCTGGTGGTGCTGGTGTTGGTGTGGGCCCATCCGACCTGACCCCTGCTGCCCCACATTTCGGGATCTCACCAGCGATGATGTCCTTGTAGACTCTTCCTTCCCATTTCTCCTATTCCACTCCGACAAGAGAATAATGGGTCTTGGTGTTTGTAATAGAGTTTGTGCCGGGCGGCCTCCAGTGATCAGAGACCTGCCTGGACGTAGACGCATCCCTGGTTTGATCATTACTCTAGGCAGGTGAACCATTGTGGCTCAGGTTAATTCAACTTTTCTTGCGAAAAAAATATAAATAGAATAAAACACCTATGAGATGTAAATAGTATCAGCTGTGGCACTCTTGTTGTTGTTGTTGTGGTTGGTGTTGTTGTTCTTGTTAATGTTGTGTTGTTAGTTATTTTGGTCTTCTATGAAAATATTACTTGTGGCTGTTATTTTGTATCCTCAATAGTTAGTTGTTCTTGGTGTACGGTACTGTAGATGCGAGTGTTCTTCTCAAATAACACTTAATAATTTGTTCTCTATTACAGTCGTCTAATAAAAGTTATATATTGCTGGATCTACGAACACAACAGATCCAAACTTAAAAAAAAAACGCACACACATGCAGTAATTTGCAACTTGGGGAGAGAGGAAAAGTTTGACCACAGCAGCAGCAACAACAGCGATGATGATGATGATGTTGACACTCTCTCAGCACACAAGCATGGAAAATAACCAACCAACACTCCAACCAAATGATTTATCTGTGTATGTCAATCGTTCTTCTCCTTTGTGACTTGGAGGTGCAAGAAAGGAACCAACTACGAATTTTTACACGACCTGCTGAGGCTCCCATAGATGTGGTGGTGTTTGGTAGTGAACGATGCGACTGGAACGAAGACTGGGGGACGAGTGTGGGACGCGGGGTGCTCACTGGGGGTTTAAATAGACACCGGACGGAGGGAGGGTGGGTGGTGAGGTGTGGGGTAACTTCAGGAGTGGAATCTTCCCACTTGGTGATCACCCCCCCTACCCATCTCTGCCTATACCCTTAACATCACACCTCCTCTCTCTCCTCCCTCCTTTCATTATACCCCACCCATCAACCCTCCTACCTATCCCCTATCCACCTACCCACCCATCCACCCTCCTACCTATCCATCCATTCACCCCCGTCCCTACCAAACCTCCCCTAATGTTGTTTACTCATATTTTTTTTTCTATCTTGCTTATTCAATGACTTGTATGTGTCTTTCTACCAATTCTCCTCCTCTCTCTCTCTCTTTTCTTCCATCCTTCCATCCTTCCTCTCCCTCTTTCTTTCTGTCCCTCCACCCATCCATCCCTCTTTTCCAATACCCACCCTAATCTTATGAGGCCAATGACCAACAAGGCTGTAGCACATTTTTTTCTGTTTCTCTTCTCTCTCTCTCTCTCTCTCTCTCTCTCTCTCTCTCTCTCTCTCTCTCTCTCTCTCTCTCTCTCTCTCTCTCTCTCTCCTAGCTTATACCTATCACCTATTCCCCCTCCCCCTTCCATCCCTACACACCTACCCTCTCCTCTCCCCTTCCATCCCTACCCACTTATCAGCTAACCCTCCCTTACAGGTGTCTCTCTATTTATCTTCCTACCTCCTCTCTCTCTCTCTCTCTCTCTCTCTCTCTCTCTCTCTCTCTCTCTCTCTCTCTCTCTCTCTCTCTCTCTCTCTTCTTTCAGTCATCCTTCCCTCTTTCATTCTCTCACTTATCAATTCATTTTTTTATTCCTTTGTCGAATTCATTATCCCCTCCCTAATTTTTTATATACTCTCCCTCTCTCCAACACCTCCTCCTCCTCCTCCTCCTCCTCCTTCTCCTCTTCCTCCTCCTCCTCCTCTTTTCTCCATAGTTTCCATCCCTCAGGCACCCTCCTCTCTCTCTCTTTCTCTCTCTCTCTCTCCTACCTTTCCTCCTCCCTTCTTCACTCGTCTCTCCTTGGAAATTTCTCCGACCCGATCCTAACTAAACCTGCCAATTTTATTTCATCTCTCTCTCTCTCACTCTCTCTCTCTCTCTCTCTCTCTCTCTCTCTCTCTCTCTCTCTCTCTCTCTCTCTCTCACACACACACACACACACACATACACACACACGTCAAGATAAGACAGTACCACAGGGCAGGGGGTCAACTGAAGTGACTCTCCAGGGAAAAGATATTAAAGGAAAGGTGTGTGTGTGTGTGTGTGTGTGTTTGTGTGTGTGTGTTTGTGTGTGTGTGTTTGTGTGTGTTTGTGTGTGTGTGTGTGTGTGTGTGTGTGTGTGTGTGTGTGTGTGTGTGTGTGTGTGTGTGTGTGTGTGAATGGAGAAAGTGAGGGGGTGGGGGGTTGGGGGGGGTGGGGGGAAGGGATTATTAGGGAGGATGGATGGATGGAAATTTTGGCAGGGAATAATAATAAATGGGAGACGGAAGGGAGAGTAAAAAGAGAAGAGGTGTGTTTATAAGGTGACAGTGTGTGTGTGTGTGTGTGTGTGTGTGTGTGTGTGTGTGTGTGTGTGTGTGTGTGTGTGTGAGTGTGAGGATGTGAAAGAGAGGGGTACAGGGGATACAAGGAAATATAAAAGGAAGTACATGAGGCAACAGGAGGCCCATAATAGTCTTTTACGAGGTGATCTGTATTCGCTAATCTATAGACTACGAAAGGAAGGGAAAAGGGAAAAAGAAGAGAGGGTGTTTTAGGGAATGGAGACAGGACGTGTTGGGGATAGAGTATGTATTGGAGGGAGGGGACATGCAGAGTGGGGGATTGATTGATCGATGGATATTAGGCGCCGCAACATCGAGGTCCTATAGCGCCGGAAAAAAGGGAAGCCCTCTCTAGCCGAAATAGGGGCAGAGCAGGGGGACATAATAGGTGTGTGTGTGTGTGTGTGTGTGTGTTTCGTGGCAATATTTGAAGGACTCATTTACCTCCAATTTTCTGACATCACAGAAATTTGAAGGTTAGTGAGTCCTTCAAATATTGCCACGAAACACACACACACACACACACACACACCAATACGGAAGGAGCTTGTTTGTTTCGTGGTATAGTCAGGAGGAATCAGAAGCCTCTAATTTTCATACACACACACAGCTTTAATGAAGGGGAATAAAACACTGTTGGTAAATCTGGAGTAAATGATTCCTCCAAACTATTACAAGCAACAAAACATCATTATTTTTATTGGACGAGTGAACCAAGAAAAAATTAAAAAAAACAAGAAAACAAATATTTAATAATATATATAAAATTAATGTATATAATAATAAATAAATAAATAAAAAATAAATAATAATAAAAAATAATAATAATAATAAATAAATAATAATAATAAAAAATAATAATAATAATAATAATGAAAAAAAAATAATAATAATAATAAAAAATAAATAAATAGAACACCACTGAAAAAAAAATGTATATAAATAGAAATGGGTGCTATCAATTTAATCAGAGTATGTCTGTAAAAATAAATAATATATCCAACGATTAAAAAAATACATGAAAATACACACAAAAAGAACGACTATCGTAAAATACAACAAAATACATAAAAAATACAACAAAATACAACAAAATACATAAAATAAAACAAAATACATATAAAATAAAATACAACAAAATACATAAAAAATAAAATACAACAAAATACAACAAAATACATATAAAATAAAATACAACAAAATACATAAAAAATAAAAGTTTGACTTGTTAATTTATGAGACTTTTGAGTACTGTACGTGTGTGTGTTTTTCTTTTCTCTCTCTCTCTCTCTCTCTCTCTCTCTCTCTCTCTCTCTCTCTCTCTCTCTCTCTCTCTGATTACAACACTCCCTCACTGATAACACTCGTGCCGGATAGCACAAAGTATACTGTTTTGGGGTCACGTGATGGTGTGTGTGTGTGTGTGTGTGTGTGTGTGTGTGTGTGTGTGTGTGTGTGTGTGTGTGTGTGTGTGTGTGTGTGTGTGTGTGTGTGTCCCGTTTGATGTATGTGTGTTATCTTAGAGTTATTGGGAAATATAGCATACCACAGAGAAGGAGGAGGAGGAGAAGGAGTAGGGAGAAGAGAAGGAGAAGGAGTAGGGAGAAGAGAAGGAGAAGGAGTAGGGAGAAGAGGAGTAGGAGGAGGAGGAGGGAGAAGAAGTAGGAGAGGAGGAGAAGGGAGAAGAGGAGGACGAGGAGTAGGAGTAGGAGTAGGGAAAGGAGGAGAAGGAGGAAGGAGGAAATGAGGGAGATTCACACCCTGCTTTTACTTTCACCAGCCACATCACATCAACACAAAACGGGAACAGAGAAGGAAAAATACTCAATGTGCATGGTCCTGATATATTAGTTTCAGAATATTTTGTTTGTGTCTTTCTATAGATGCCACTCATAGTCAGTCAACAGATAGCCTACCCTTACTCTGACACAACTAGATAGATAGATAGATAGATAGATAGATAGATAGATAGATAGACATATAGATTTATAGATAGTCTGTCAATAGCCTACCCTTACTCTGGCAAAAATAGATAGACAGATAGATAAATAGACACACAGATAGATAGATAGACTTATAGGTAGGGTACACATAAATAGATACTGTATAAACAAACAAACAAACAAACAAACAAACAAACATTATCAACCTATAGACTATCGATACATAAACACATGAGAAATACATAAACATACATACATACACACACATACATATACATACATACATACATACATACATACAAACACTAATACATACATACATAACGCCAGACACTTACCTCCATCACACACACACATACACACTCACACACACACTAAAAAAAAAAAATCAGAATGCAATTATTTATTTGTGGAAAAGTTTGTAAATAATGGAAATACATACATACATACATACATACATACATAGGCCTATACATATAAAATACACATGACACACCTATACACGTCCCCCAAGGTATGAGTTGAGTGACCTGTGTATGTGTGTGTGTGTGTATGTGTGTGTGTGTGTGTGTGTGTGTGTGTGTGTGTGTGTGTGTGTGTGTCTGTGTGTGTGTGTGTGTGTGTATGACCTGAACCCATCATTGGTCCCCCTCTCCCTCCCCCCCCCTACCCTGATTCCAAATAAATAAATAAACTCCCCCCCCCAATCCCTTACACACACATACACCTCAATCCCCATACATATCACTCATTGGTCAATCTCTCAACTCATAGCCAGAAAATTATGGATGTAAATGAGTCCTTCAAATATTGCCACGAAACACACACACACACACACCATCCTCAATACTGACTTCTGCCCCAGATGATGTCTCCTATTTGGCACTAATAAGGAACTTGGGAGAAATGAACCATCTTTCACTTGGGCTGTACCACCCCATTCATGTGTCAACTGTACACACTCGCAATCCAAAATATGTATCCTGCAGGCTTGCTTCGAATAGCCTGATCGAGTATTAAGCGAGCTCAAGCAAATATAAAACAGGATAAGGCCCGTAGTTTTAAAAAAATTGAGGGCCCTTACTGGAGCTCTATGAACCCTCCAAATAATCCAGGCCACAGAACGCTTCAGTGTTTCTAATAAGGATCTGTTTCCTGGAGTAGTTTGGAGGGTTCATAGAGCTCCAGTAAGGGCCCTCAATTTTTTGTTTAAACTACGGGTGTGAGTGTTGTAATTGGTTCACTATAATAATACGTCAAATTATTCGAAACTTCAACAAGACGTGTATACAAATTTTGGATTATGAGTGTATACAGTATGTTTGTCTGTACTTCACAACACATTTAATTAAAGCTGGGTTGTATATGTTAATTTCCTTGTTGTTAAGGGGTTGTGGGAGTAGGGGACAGGCTTGAGGGGGGGGGGGGACTGGGGTGGGTGGGTGGGAATAGGGGGAAAGGCTTGGGGTGGGTAGAAAACCTGTCCCCTATTACCGCACCTCCCCTAACCCCCCCAAGCCTGTCCCCCTATTCCCACACCCACCAAAAACCCCTAACACCCCCCCCCCCCAAGCCTGTCCCCTTATTCCCGCACCCCCTTAAGAGCGACTAACTAAAATATTTATTCACCTTCATTTTCCTTGCTAATACTAATTTCACTCTAGCACTTTCCTTTTAACTGCTAAAAATTAACAAGAATTTTACTACTAAGAATTTTCCACGCTGCTGGTGCTAACGACTAAGAATTTAACTTGCAACACACACACACACACACACACACACAACCTTGAGCCTGGAACACAAAAACGTACACACACACACACACACACACACACACAGATAGTACATTTTCAGCCTCCCAGCTGCTACTATTTAATAAACCTATTATTATTGTTATTATTATTATTATTATTATTATTATTATTATTATTATTATTATAGAGAGAGAAAGAGAGAGAATCATAGTCATATATATAAAATAAGGAAAATAAGGGACTAAACAAAGAAAATAAGTGACCAAAACAAAGAAAATAAAGAAAAGAAGTGACCAAAACAAAGAAAATAAGGAAAATAAAGAGCCAAAACAAAGAAAAAGAAAAGTCCAAAAATAAAGAAAACCAGGAAAATAAAGGGTCAAAATAAAAGAAAAACAAAGAAAATAAGTGAAATAAGTGACCAAAACAAAGAAAATAAGAAAAATAAGGGATCGAAACAAAGAAAAAGAAGAAAATTCCCAAAATAAAGAAAAACAGGAAAATAAAGGACCACAATAAAAGAAAATAAATAAAATAAAGGACCAAAACAAAGAAAGGAAGGAAAATAAAGAACATAAACAAAGAAAATGAGTAAAACAAAAGACTATAAAGAAGCAAAGAGAGGAAGGAGTCAGTGATTCTTCCAGGCTGTCTCCCTATTGGCTCACCTCTCAGCCAATCACAGACCCCAGGGATCAACTTGGAAAATACCCACCTGACTGCCACGTGAACCGGCTTAGAGAGAGAGAGAGAGAGAGAGAGAGAGAGAGAGAGAGAGAGAGAGAGAGAGAGAGAGAGAGAGAGAGAGAGAGAGAGAGATTAAATGGACACGTATAAAAATATGAAAACAAACACGATATTAATCATAATTACGTAATAATAATAATAATTAATAATAATAATAGGTAAATAAACAAACTTAGAGGGGAATATGAGGAAGGTTGATAAGCTGGGGAGGGGAGGGGAGGGGGGAGGGGAAGGAGGGGATAGAGAATGAGGGAAGGGGGAAGGGAAGGGGGGATGTGGGAGGAGGAAGATAGGGGTGGAGGAAAGGGAGGAAGAGAAGAGGGGTAATGGGGGATAGAGGAGAAGGGAGGAGGGGGGAAGATACGGAGAGAAGGGGGGAGGGAAGGGGGTGGGGAAGAAAAGTGGGGAATAACTCATGTTAGGCCTGTATGATAATTGACGTATAAACATTATAAACATCAACCCTATATAATATAATGCAAAGATCACAAAACACAACACAACACAACACATCACAGCACAGAACAGAACAACGCAACGTAACACAACACAACACAACACAACGCAACGCAACACAACACAACACAACGCAACTCAACACAGCTAAGCACAGCACAGAACAGAACAGAACAACGCAACACAACACAACACAGCACAGCACAACACAACGAAACACAACACAACACAACGAAACACAACACAGCACAGCACAACACAACACATTCTACAACAGGACACACACACACACACACACACTACTTTTCATCTCTCAAACAGTCAGTGTCCAATATTATATCATCTCAATCTTACGTCACTGAGTTTGTTATTGTTTTCTGTCAAGAGCATGTGTGAGTGAGTGGGTGAGTGAGTGAGTGAGTGATAGGGGTTTATATAATTATAAGTTTGTACCACACACACACACACACACTATAGACTTATATTGAGAGCTGCATGGCTATACTTAATCTTAACCTTTATCATAATTGCTAGGTACTCAATCTTATCATTAAATAATAAACTTATCTTGAATTATAATCTATTTGGGAGCCTTATGGGACACCACACGTTACAGAAGAATACACGGGAATACAAACATACAAACAAATAAAGGAATACAGGCTTGGAAACGAAGGGGAGAGTTTGGGGTGTGTGGGAATAGGGGACAGCAGGCTTTCTACCCAACCCAAGCCTGTTCCCCTATTCCCACACACCCCAAATCTACCCCACCCCACCCCAAGCCTGTCTGTCCCCTACTACTCCCGCACCCCCTTTATTAAGAACACAAATTGGTGTGTGTGTAATTTCCCTGGTGTTCTATGCTTAGTTGACCTGTATTCAATGCGTGTGTGTGTGTGTGTGTGTATGTATGTGTGTATGTATGTGTTACAATAATGAAAATAAAAACACACACAAGAAAACAACTCCTCTTTGGTTATTCAGGTGATAGATGAGGCATTATGTATAGTGTGGGTCTGAGTTGGGTATAGAAATGTAGGTGTTGGTGGTTGTGGTGAGAATGTAGGTGGTGTTGATGGTGATGGTGGTGTTTGTGATGAATGTGGTGGTGGTGGTGAAAAAGCAAGTGGTGGTAATGATGATGATCGTGGTGTTGGTGGTGATGATTGGTGATGCTTGTGGTTGTGGGGGTGGTGGTGGTGAGAATGTAGGTGGTAATGGTGATGATTGTGGTGATTGTGATGGTGGTGAGAATGCAGGTGGTAATAGTGATGATAATAATAGTGATAATGGTGGGACTGAGGTGCTAGTGTCTTTATTATGTGTTCAGGGTGTGAGGTGTACTTGACCAAAATACAGAATACATACACAGCAATGAATAATAAATAAATAATAATAAATAATAATAATAAATAATAATAAATAATAATATGCCTCCACATCCCTCCCAAGTCTCTCTCTCTCTCTCTCTCTCTCTCTCTCTCTCTCTCTCTCTCTCTCTCTCTCTCTCTCTCTCTCTCTCACTTATTATTTATCTCAAGTATTTTTCACAGATTCGACTGACGTAAACAAATAGGTCACCTGTATTCAATGTATGTGTGTGTGTGTGTGTGTGTGTGTGTGTGTGTGTGTGTGTGTGTGTGTGTTCATTCCCTGGTGTTCTATGCTGAGTTGACCTGTATTCAATATGTTTGTGTGTGTGTGTGTGTAGAGTGACGGGACTGACAATAATAAATATCAAATAAATCGCTACTCAATTCATTCTGTCGTTTAATTTCTTTACTAAAATCATCACATATTTCAGTCACAAGTCTCTATTCAGTTCGTTTCATTTATTTACTCAAATCATTATATATAAATTTCCATTGTCGTTCAGTTTCTGTAACATAGCAGGATTGAACTATGATAACTGCTATGATAATAACTATAAGGTGTTGTTGTTGTTGTTGTTGTTGTTGTTGTTGTTGTTGTTGTTGTTGTTGGGTGTCTAGCTGTGTGTGTGTCTGTCCATGCAACTCACCCACCTACCTGTATAACATCTGAAAAGAGAAAAGAAAAGAAACGAGTTATAAATTAAGTAAAACAATAGAAAGCATAACACGTGTGTGAGCAAACATTGGACAATAATAACAACAACACACACACAAAGTAAACAAACAACAAATGCATTAATTAAAACCCTGAAATTTGAGTAGTGTGGTTGATAATTATATATATAGCCTACAATAGCTGGCAAACATTCAACTTTTCCATTGTGTGTGTGTGTGTATGTACAGTTGGACACAGGAATGGGTGGTACAGCCCAAGTGAAAGATGGTCAATTTCTCACAATATCAACTTCCTTATTAGTGCCAAATAGGAGACATCAGGGGCAGAAGTCAGTATTGAGGATAGTGTGTGTGTGTGTGTGTGTGTGTTCCTTATTAGTGCCAAATAGGAGACATCAGGGGCAGAAGTCAGTATTGAGTATGGTGTGTGTGTGTGTGTGTGTGTGTGTGTGTGTGTGTGTGTGTGTGTGTGTGTGTGTGTTCCTTATTAGTGCCAAATAGGAGACATCATGGGCAGAAGTCAGTATTGAGGATGGTAATAAAAAGCAAGTACCTGATAATAGACACACAATGGTTACTCAAATGGGACAAGTATCTTTCACCTGGGCTGTATCACCCATTCCTGTGTCCAACTGTAGAGTATAAATTAGTCATAGAGCTTTCGAACGTTCACCTTTAGCCTATACCTATACCCAGTGTGTTTATAAAGTTTATCATCATGTGAACTGTTGGTGAATCATGCTGTTATGTACATACACTCTTATCAGTTATCAGTACTTTATTCATATCAACCAGGAGTGGCAGGGAGTCAGGAGATTATCTGTGAGTGGGTCAGTGAGTGGAAAGATGTATGAGATTATCTGTGAGTGGGTCAGTGGAAAGGTGTATGAGATTATCTGTGAGTGGGTCAGTGGAAAGGTGTATGAGATTATCTGTGAGTGAGTGAGTGGAAAGGTGTATGAGATTATCTGT
Organism: Petrolisthes manimaculis; assembly: GCA_034508575.1. NCBI lineage: Eukaryota > Metazoa > Arthropoda > Malacostraca > Decapoda > Porcellanidae > Petrolisthes > Petrolisthes manimaculis. The sequence goes on from JAWZYT010000740.1 coordinate 228,749, forward strand.
GAGTGGGTCAGTGGAAAGGTGTATGAGATTATCTGTGAGTGGGTCAGTGGAAAGGTGTATGAGATTATCTGTGAGTGGGTGAGTGGAATGGTGTATGAGATTATCTGTGAGTGGGTCAGTGGAAAGGTGTATGAGATTATCTGTGAGTGGGTCAGTGGAAAGGTGTATGAGATTATCTGTGAGTGGGTGAGTGGAAAGGTGTATGAGATTATCTGTGAGTGGGTCAGTGGAAAGGTGTATGAGATTATCTGTGAGTGGGTGAGTGGAAAGGTGTATGAGATTATCTGTGAGTGGGTCAGTGGAAAGGTGTATGAGATTATCTGTGAGTGGGTGAGTGGAATGGTGTATGAGATTATCTGTGACTGAGTGGGTGGAAAGGTGAAATTATTTGTGGTGAGTGAATATTATGAGAGGTTTGCAAATTAAGAGGGAATAATATAACCTATGTATGTATGTACAGTCGGCGGCAAAAGTCCTGTCGCCTCACTTGCTTCACCGAGGCACGCGATGTTCAAAGACTCGAGATTATTAAGTGTAGAAAACGTGTGTATTTCTCGAGTCCATGAACACTGCCTGTCTCGGTGAAGCAGGTGAGGCCACACGACTTATGCCGCCGACTGTACTGTACATGAGAGGGGCCAAAAGGAAAGTCAGAAAGGAGTTGACCTGTCGCAAAAAAAAAAAAAAAAAAAAAAAAAAAAAAAAATCTCAAGGCAACTCTGGATGCAAGTGCCTCAACAGAATGTCAATATTGCATCATGCACCATGTTAGAGAAAGTTAGGCCAAGGAAAAATAGGAAGCAGATAGACAGTAATATAATGTTGCATCCATGGTCAAACAAGTACACGACAAAAAAATGTACTTCTGGCTAAAAATAAAACTTGATAGACAAAAAATAAACTAAATGAGAAGATGAGTGGAATAAACCAATACACGTGATGTAGTTATAGTTCCCTTTATAATTACCTGGGGGGAGGGGTTTAGGGGGGTGCAGGAGTAGGGGACAGGCTTGGGGAAGTTTCGGGGGATGCGGGAGTAGGGGGACAAGTTTGGGGATGAATGAGTGAGTGACTGAATGAATGAGTAAGTGAATGAATGAATGAGTGAGTAGGTAAGTGAATGAATGAGTGAGTGAGTGAGTAAGTGAGTAAGTAAGTAAGTAAGTAAGTAAGTAAGTGAGTGAGTAAGTAAGTCGGTCCTGGGACAAGTTACCCAAAAATAAACGAACGAGAAGAAGAAATTCCCTAGACGTGGTTTTCCTGTTGAAAATTTCTTGCTGCTTAACAGTGAGACATAGACGTGAGGCCAACCCACAACAGCACCAACGACTGTAACTGTATATCACACGGGGGGGACACTCTACTCTCTAATAGACGTGAGACCAACCCACAACAACACCAACTACTGTAATAACTGTATATCACTCTATATTTAAAGGAAAAAAAATGCAAGATATGACGTAGAGGAAAGAATGGATAAATAAAAGAGGGATATATACCATTTACTAAAAACATCATCATATATATTTTTTTTTTATTATAGTAAAAGTATATAAACCAAAACTAAATAAATATGTTTATACTATTACCAAAAACATCATATTTATAGTTGTTTTGTTATAGTAAACTAAATATATACACTTATATTCTTACCAAAAACTATATAATCATGTTTATACTGATACTAAAAAACATATAACGTCATAAATAAAGTAAATAATTATGTTTATACTGTTACTAAAAAAAAAACTCCGCATTTTATGAACTTGTGCAAAAAATTATTATGAAAAAAAAAATACAAAACGTCGTAAAATAAAAATGCGTTTAATTATATCAACAAAAGGTTTAAAGGAACTCTTATTATTATTATTATTATTATTATTATTATTATTATTATTATTATTATTATTATTACTACTATTATTATTATTATTATTATTATACAGGAAATGACAATAAAGGTGGATTTCTGAGAGGCAAGCAATATCATTCATTCACATTTCCCTTCTGTTCTGCATGAGTAATGAGAGTGGCATAATAATAACAAAAATTTATATTATAGATGCAAGAGTAAAATAATTGTAGCCAACAAAATAAAATAACATCCACGAATGACACACACAAACAAAATAAAATAACATCCACGAATGACACAAACAAACAAAATAAAATAACATCCACGAATGACACAAACAAACAAACAAACACACAAACAAACAAACACACACAAACAAACAAATTTGAGGTTGGGAAAGGCAGAATTTACGTTCCATTTTACCCTAAGTTTTTTTTTCTTTACCTTAGATCTCGTGTTCCTCAGAGGGTATTTGATTTGAGCGCGGACTGCCTGGAGAGTCAAACAAAAGCCTCACACGATACAGGGATAAAATATGTGTGTGTACGATCTTCTTGAGAGAGAGAGAGAGAGAGAGAGAGAGAGAGAGAGAGAGAGAGAGAGAGAGAAATATATAAAATCTATCTCACAGTCCCAAGTTCAGAAAGGGTGGATTTTTTTTTTTTTTTATGTCAGTCAAGTTAACATCATATTCTTTCTCCTCTGATCTTGGGGCTTCTTACCAAACCTAAATGAACCCAAGCCATAATGATTACCTTTTACAGTGGATGTCTTGAAGTATGTCAATCTAATCTAAAGTAGGCTAGTAGTTGTTGTAGTAGTAGTAGTAGTAGTAGATAGATAGATACGTGGTGATGCAAGTTCTCAGAGGTATATATCTTTTTAGATAGAGTTAGTTAGTTAAGGGGAGAATTATCTTGATGATAAATTAAATGAAAGATCTGTGATGATTCCTCCACACTTTGCTTTGCAGGGAACACACGACCCTATTGTTACTTTAATGGTATGAGGAAATATAATTGTTTCGTGGCAGAGTTAGGAGGAATCAGTAATAGGCTACCAGTTTATCAAAATATTAAGAGACTTTTCCCTTTTATTTAACTTCCTTGTACCGTTTGAGACATAGTTAGTAGGAATCAGTTTACCACAAATAAAGAGACTCCCTTATATTTACTTCCCTGTACCGTTTGAGACATAGTTAGTAGGAATCAGTTTACCACAAATAAAGAGCCTCTCCCTTATATTTAACTTCCCTGTGCCGTTTGAGACAAAGTTAGGAGGAATTAGTATACCACAAATAAAGAGACTCTTCCCTTATATTTAGTTCCCTGTGCCGTTTGAGACATGGGAGGTTGGAGCGGGGAGGAACACGTGCATTTCCCAGACTCAACACCCAGGGCTTATGCTGTGCTGTCTAGCGGGCGAGCCTGTGGTGGAGTAGCGAGTCACTCTAGGGAAGGGCTGGCTTGACATGTGTGTGTGTGTGTGTGTTGCCTGCCTCCCTCTCCCTCTCCCTCCTTCCTTCCTCCCTCCTCATCGTTCTCCCGTCCCCTCCTCCTCTCTCTCCCATTTTTCTTCCTCCTCCTCCTCCTCCAGTCCCCTCTCTCCCCCATTCTTCTTTCTCACTTCTCTGTATCCATCCTCTTCCTACCGCCCCCTCTCTCCCCCATTATTCTTCCTCCTCTTCCTCCCGTTCCCTCTCTCCCATTCTTCTTCCTCCCTTTGCCTCACTTCCCCCTATCGAATATCTCTCTATCTCCTCCTCCCTTTTCTCTGGCTGGCTCTCTCTCCCTCCTCTCCCTCTCTCCTTTCTCCCTCTGTTTGCACCTCTCCCTGCCTCACTCACTCACTCGCTCCTTGCTTTTCCACCTCTCTACTCCTCCTCCTCCTTGCACTCTCCTTGACTCTCCTCCCTCCACCCACCCAAGTTGTAAATCAATCTTTCTCGGTATTTACTTCATTCTACTGTACAGGTACCTCCAACGGGTTTTTGTTATAATTATTGCGTTCACCTCCCCCCCCCTCTCTCTCTCTATCTCTCTCCACCGTTTGTCCTTATCTCCACAAACTACTTGCTCACTCTCTTTCTTCCTTCCTCTTGCCGCATTCTCTCCACCCCTCCTTCCTTTCTTCCAGTTTACCCCCTTCGGCTATTTTCCAAACGTTCTTCTACAACACGAAATTCACACACAGACCAGAAAAATAGATTGATTAGGAGAAACATACAAACCACGTCATGATAGAATGGTAAACACACAACATATACTCCTCTTTCTAGCGACATTAGGCAACTAAAGTGTTCCCTTGATAGTTGTCAGGTGTTTCTCCATTTACTGCCAACGTAATACTGTAAGCTGTAATATAACTCGCTGTACTGTGTCTGTCAATCCCTTTCTTATCTACATGGACAACAAATATGCAGTTCCTTTATGCTGTAACATCTATTATAACCTGATTAAAATGTCTAACTTATTTCAGATGCGTTTCAATGTTTGTGTTGCATCTGCTGTTCCCACTACTAGGCTCCTCCTCTGCTGTCCCACATCAATACTCATCACTGTTATGTTTGTACTGGGTTACGATTAAATGTCACATCTCTGTAATGCTTCAAGGAATATGCCCCCTCTTTATTTCTCTAACAATTGTGTGTGTGTCCCATTACACTGACACTGCCATAAAAAATATTTTCTCGGGTCCCTTCCCTGAGTGGTGGAGGACTCGAAACCGTGTTACAACATATTACAGCACCATCCTATTCCTTTATCTCCCTCTATCCCTGACGCCAAAATATTTCCTCACGACAAGTTTCTAGGTGTCCTACGTGTTTGTCTTACTAACAAATATTTATCGACCAGATGCGATTGTGATGGATTGAATTTGGTCGCCCAGTAGGTGGAATCGAACCACTCTGACGCTAGTCAGCTACAGGTTTGAAGCCTGCACCCCGGACCACCGAGGTTCAACTGGGCGAGAGACAAAGTGAAACAAAACATATTTGAACTGTGACCTGTAGTGGCCGGTGGGACTAGTGCCATGTTGGTGTGATAATAATTATAAACAAGACAATACTGTACTAGATCTGTGTGTTGTTGTCAATTGTGTATATTATGTAGCCCTATTAAGGGCACTCACACTGTTACCACATTCTGCTCATGCCTGACCAGTATTGCCACCATGACTGCACTGTACTGCCTGTTGCTGCTGCATCTATTTCATTGTACAGTCAGTAAACACCACATGTTTACTAAATAATCCTACAGTCATGAGCAGAAGTAGACCAATCAAACATACCCACTTTCATATATTGTGGTTGGTACTGTACCATCAACACAGTGTAAATAAAGTACAGAGGACAGAATTATAGTTATTCCTGAGTTTCACTGCTACTCCAGGTTAATGAACAGATCATTTCAGGTGTAAAACAGTAACGTGTAATGAATCTGCAATACCTTCGAATATACAGTAGCTGTCCCTAAATATGATGGGGAACTATATAGCTTTTGGTATGGCCTTGTGTGAAGGTCCTATAGTAGGCTAATTTAACTGTTTGAAAAGAAGCAATAAACTATAATATCTTGCTGGTTGAAACTGGAGAGGACTGGATGGAGCAGCTAACACCAGATCAAGAGAACACACACACACACACACACACACACATGATTTACTCTGTTATCTAAACCAGTGAAGTACAGTACAGCCATAATCAAATATCCACCGACACCCTCCTTCCATCGTAGTAAATATCTTCTTGGTAATAAAGAACAACACGTGTATGATTTTGCACCACCTCATAATAATAATAATTGAGGGGGTTGAGTTGACATACAGTATAAGATGTTGTTGTATGGTTATATTTTGATATGATACTCAGTGATTTATTTGTACTATGGAAGGAAAGTGTCGTTAGTTATTTGATTGTGGCTGTACATACACACATAAGGCAATAAGCAGCCACGTGAGATTATAACCGGTGCCAGCTAGAATAATAATAATAATAGATAGAGGACCACTTAGCAACAGAATCTGCCTGACTCCCAGCAGTACTGTATATATAAATAGGTGTTAACAATGCATGCGTCAACTCTATATACAGTAGTCTTCCTCCCCTACTAATAAGGAAGGAGAGGAAAGTAGGTGGCACTACGAAAACAAAAAACCTGATAGGAAAAAATAAATATTGTGAGGTTTAGAGGTTACTTAATTAAACAACTTAGCATATGGAAGTACTGTACTCATGACTTATACATGTACTCAAATGTGGCTGTGAAAAAACAAAACAAAACAAATAATGATAGAAATAAATAAATATGGTGAGGCTTATAAGAGGTTACTAGGATTACTTAGCATATGGAAGTACTGACTGATATATATATACACGTACTCATATGTGGTTGTGAGGAAACTGCTGCAGAAGCCAAAAGTTAAAAGCAACAATGAAAAAAAAATTGGAGAAACTGAGAGCTGGGGGTTGTCGAGTTGGGAAAAGAAAAGTGCAGTGTAAAAATATTCTTCCCTTGGCTAAAGAATGGGAGTAAAGCGGTGGTCCACTGAGATGGTTACTAAGGGAACAAAGATAGAAGAAAGAACTGATGAAACTAGCATGGTGAAAGACGAGTATAGGAGGAGGGGGCGTGGAAATGGGTAAAAAAATATAAAATCGACGAACACCAAAAATCAAAGCACGACTATGGAATCAAATGGGAAAAATAATTATGTAGGTTGAATGAAAAACATGACTGTGTGTGTGTGTTAGATTGGTCGCCACCTGACTGATGACTGATCACAGAGAACTGGATCAACTCAATAATAAGTGATCTGAAGTGAAGACAGCTGAGAATATTTGTGTTTCAAAGATGGATGATGTTGTGAAGGAGAATGTGACCAAGTTAATTACCCTATAGTCATATTTGCCTGGTTAAAATATTACACCCTTTTGCTTCCTGGGGGTCTAGAAATTCCCTCTCCTCCATAACCATCTGTGAAATTAGTGAAATTACACGATTATTTACTCTACTAATCCAACGAATCTTAAACATACACATACAGAGAGAGAGAGAGAGAGAGAGAGAGAGAGAGAGAGAGAGAGAGAGAGAGAGAGAGAGAGAGAGAGAGAGAGAGAGAGAGAGAGAGAGGACAGATGAGAAAGAGGGATATAAAAACAGAGGAGAAAAAAGAGAAATAAGAGAGTGAGAGTGAGGTATGTATCTGTTTGTCTGGCTTGGTTGTCTGGCTTGGGTGGCTTGGCGTGGCTATAAGCGTACGTGAGTGTGTGGTGTGAGTGAACTGGTGTATAAGTAGAAGAAGAAATAGATAGAGGTGGTGAACAGGTGAGTGACTGAGCGGGTGTCGGGCCTTGTGGACAACAGCGCCACATAAACCACGAGGCATAAACATACAACAACTTGAGGTGGGTGGGTGGGACTGTTGGCTGGCTGGTTGGTTACGGAGGGAGGGATGTTAGGAGAGGGAGGGAAGGAGGGAGGGATATTATGGGAGTAGGAGAGGGAGGAAGGGAAGGAAGGAAGGAGGGAGGGGTGGAATGTGTTGTGTGTTTATCTTTCTTGGTTGCGTAAATCTTTGGGGGTTTTCTCCCTCATTATTCCACCGAAAATTCTCTCTCTCTCTCTCTTCACAGGTACATAATTTTTCGTTTTCTTTTCCATTTGTTACTTTCTTATTGTGTTCTATCGTCCGTATGTAGTAAACAGTATGTGAATTATTGCCATGAGGTAGGTAGGTAGGTAGGTGGGTAGGTAGGTAGGTAGGTAGGTCTCTGTTGCATGGCACTAGGATTTTATACCTACATATTATATAATTATATTCTCTATTCTCCATCAATTTATCAGTTATGTTTCCCTGAGTAAATAATAGGACTTGGTCTGACCCTCACAACATAGTATTATCAATCATTTTCCCCTATTAATTAACTCGTATAAACTTCAGTCCTCTCTATATATATTATCATCTCGTGTAAACTTCAGTCCTCTCTATATATATTATCATCTCGTGTAAACTTCAGTCCTCTCTATATATATTATCATCTCGTATAAACCTTATATAATATAGACACAATCTCACATCAACAACACTTATATAACATTATGGTTTTTTTTTATCATACTTGTCATATCAACCGACAAAAGTCAACACAACACTGGTCGTCAACTCCATCACATTAATTCCCGTATCACCAAAACAGATAACACTATTTTCACTTCTCCTTCACTTACGTCAACAACAACAACATTATTACTACTGCTGATCAACCTCTGGTACCATGGTAACAGTTGGGTAGCCCTAATAAAAAAACACTATTAAATAAACTACACATTATCTATAACTAAATTCAGATCACTACAGCATATTATTATCAGCTAACTAACTTTTATTCAGATGTCTACAACATAATAACAACCAAAAACAACAACAACAACATAAATAATAACAATAATACTCTTCACTTCACAATACATAATTAATACTAATATTCATAATCAACTAACTTGTATTCTACTAACTAACTTTTATTATCTACTCATGCATACATGTACAGTACGATTCTAGTCAGACATACATACAGACAAAGATTATTTATTTATATAATTATTTATTTATTTATTTATGTGTTGCTGGGATTCTGTCTCCCCTATGAACACACACACACACACACACACACACACACACACACACACACACACTCCATCAACCCCTAATCAACCTTATTCATTATCTTATCCTCAATAAACAAACAAATTCAGGGTCAAGAACACACACACACACACACACACACACACACACACACACACACACACACACACACAGTCAGTCCATTAGTTATAGTTCATTTTAGCAACAACAACAAACAACAACAACAACAAACACTTCAGCGGATTTTCTTACCGGGGGAAAAATAAAAAATAATAAATACGTTTTGTGTGTGTGTGTGTGTGTGTGTGTGTGTGTGTGTGTGTGTTGATTAGTAAGTAAGTATAGTAGTAAGTAGTACATGAACTTCGAAGACGTTACATAAATAAATAAATACATTAATTTTATTCTATATATACCAATCAATCATGCAAAAAGAGAGAGAAAGAGAAAAAGAGAGAAAGAGAGAAAAAGAAAGAAAGAAAGAGAGAGAGAAAGAGAGAAAGAGAAAGAGAGAGAAAGAAAGAAAGAAAGAAAGAGAGATAAAGTCAGAAAGAAAGAAAGGGAGAGAGAGAGAAAAAGCAGCCCCCCCCCCCCCCGCCGCGTACGTAAAATTTTCGCCATTGCTCAACCCGGAACCAGCAAATGGCCAGACATTCGATAGCGACACATAAACTTGGGTGTCACGAGCAAGACCATTTTTTTTCCACGAAGGATTTTTTCAGACCAAATTTTTTTCTCGTGCAAACTTGAAAATAATTTGAATGAATTTTTGTACTTGGGTGTTATTATATAGATTAATACGTAGATTATTAAATAAGCTTAATATTGATATGTTGCCATAGATTATAGGACAATTTGACGAAAAAAATATAAGAAAATGAAGTTACCAGTAGATTAAAATGGTATATAATAATCAGTAATTCATTTATTTTTATGACGAGTGTTAAATTTCTGTGAGAGTCATTAATTCAGTTTTAATCATTGTAAAATATAATAACAATTCACTTTCCGGAGGTAAATGCCGAAATGATTCTTCGTATATATATATTTGTAATCCCTTTAAAGTATACGTTTTCTTTCTTACACTTAGGAATATAGAAAACTAAACAAAATAACATCAAAACTGGGTATACTCGTGTAGAACAAAGGTATTTTCTTCAGATATCTCTCTACCTTTGTTTCTCTTCTCTTACACATAAACACACACACACACATAAACACACACACATACACACACACACACCGATATGGAAAGAAGCTTGTTTCGTGGCATGGTCAGGAGGAATCAGAAGCCTCCAATTTTTATACACTTCCTTAATTAAAGGGGGTGCGGGAGTAGGGGACAGGCTTGGGGGTGGGGTGGGGGGGGGGAACTGGGGGGTGCGGGAAAATGACTTAAAATAAATAAAAATAGAAAAAAGTATGCAATGAAAAAATGAATATGAAAATAAAAAAGAAAATGAAATGGACAGTAATTAAGTATGAAAAAAAAAAGTTAAAAAAAAAAAAGTACACGGCAACTATAACCACTACCACTACTACTACTATACCACCATTACCACCACCACTACTACTACTACCACTATCACCATAATCACTACCACTACTACTATTTATTCCAACACCACAATCACTACCAACAACAACACCCTCACCACAACCCCCTCACAACAACACCAACACCATCACAACAACAACACCACAACAACAACAACCCCCTCACCACCACCAGCAACAGTCACACAATACCCTGGAAAGCCTATAAAAGCATAATATTCACAGCCAATTGGAATAGCAAATGTGTTAATGGAAGGTTGTGGAATATCCGCTTGGGAATCCGATCCGATAGTTTGGAGAGGGGGTTGGCTGACTGGGGGGGGGGGGATTGGGTGGGGGGTGGCTGGTGGGGGTTGGGGGGTGGCTGGCTGGGGGCTGGGGGGGTTGGCTGGCTGGCTGGCTGGGGGGGGGGGGTTGTGTGGGTATCTCGTTTTTATTTATTATTTTATTATTTTTGTGTTTATTTTATTCTTTCAATTCGTTGTCACTGTAATCGACTGGTGTGTGTGTGTTTGTTTGTTTGTTTGTTGTTTGATTGTTTGTTTGTGTGTAGTGTATCCGTGTGTGTGTATGTATGTAAAAATCCGTGTGTGTGTATGCATAAATCCTTCTGTATGTATGTATGTATGTATATATCTGTGTGTGTATGCATGTATCAGTGTGTGTGTGTGTGTATGTATGTATCCGTGTGTGTGTATGTATGTATGAATAGTTGGTGTCATTCCTATTACTGAGATTCTGATACACGTTGCAATTCCATCAATCCCGGCACAGCTGTTATCTCTCTCTCTCTCTCTCTCTCTCTCTCTCTCTCTCTCTCTCTCTCTCTCTCTCTCTCTCTCTCTCTCTCTGGACCTGTCAGCTACGTGAGGTCAAATCCTGAACACCTGGATGTCCTATTTTAGTTGGACAGGTTGAATTTTTTTATTTTTTTTGTGGTTGTTTGTTTAATTTGTTTTGTTTGTCTGTTTGTTTGTTTGTTATTACTTGGCGAAATTTCACCAAGTATGTTGTTCGGCGATCTTGTGTGTTTGTGGCTATGTATGTAGCTTCGCGGTCTACAGGTCGCAATTCTTGTCCGATTTTGCAGAAATTTTCACCACAGGTAGGCATCAAAATAAATTTCTAGGTCACCTATTATTTTTCAAAATTATAAAAAAACTGAAAATTGATAAAACCGCAATAATATCGG